>SMSR01016165.1:71951-129309 GCA_019453355.1 Ceratina japonica | reverse complement strand
ATTTTTGACATTCTAACGAGGGGACACCATATATCAAGTTCGTCCAACTAGTTTTCGTATTAATTGACCACGTAGACAGGATCTATATACCTAAGAAAGGTTCTATGTATTTTCTAACAAAATTCGACCGTTCCTATCGTCGAAACTTCGTTTTTCCTCAAGTCCTCCTAAACCGTTAGATTTACAGAAAAATTGCATGCGATCTTATCTGTAGCTGTCAACTAAAGCTACAAATTCTGTATGAAACATTTTTCGCTAGCATCGATGGTTAACGTGGATTTGACAAAAAACAGTAAAACAACTTAAAATTCGTGAACATCCAAGAACATTCCAAATCACGTAAAATTTTTCTATTCGAAAATATCCGAACGGTGAATACACGAATCCTTTCATCTGGACAGCAGCCAAAAACGTGCGTTCGGTTCTGAAACTGGTGTGAGGGACATCTGGCCAGTGATCCATCGAAAGATGCACCCACCGCAGGTGCATCCTCGATCCGTGCAAACGGCTGGTTCGTGATTTCGTCGCTATTTCGTTCAGTCGTAGGTTGGAAAGGCGCTTCCCTCCCCCTTGTAACCCGGGGGCCGATTTCACAGTTGGCTCAAACAGATGTTCCACACGTTTTCGAAGACGTTCTTCATCTGGGGATGAGACGTGCCACTACCTTCATGCCCCTTGTGTAACCGAGTAGTTTTCTTTGATAGTTATCGAAGTTATCTTTAATATCTACGTATGAAATTACATTACTCGCGGAAGAGATTGCGTCAACCTCTCGAACATTGAGTTAGACTAAGCGAAAACTACGTTTCAGTTGCATGTAGAGGAGTTTTTAAGTAGGTTTATTTCACATTATAATGGATAATTAAGTTTACAAAGAAATGAGAAATTTTCAATTCGTTTATTATGCACTTCAACGCGGAACTGTTTGTGAATATAATACACCGTTGTAATTCAGCTTACATCATAGTCTACATGATTATTTAAATTTATAGCGCATAAACAGGTAAAATTGCGTATTTTCGTGACTGGTATTACAACGAATTTTTTAAAACGTTGTTGCATAATACGTTCGAGAAAAAGTTGGAGAAAAATACGTTTGTTGAAGTGAACGACTAAACAAATGAGAACGTCATCCGCAAATATCAATGTAATACAATCATCGCGTTGTAATTAACGTTTGCAGTCTCATTTGTGCTCGTAGTTTTTGCTGACAAACTTGATAAGGATAATCACGCGAATCAAGTGGAGAGCAATTGAAGCGAGCCGTTTTATTTGGATAAGCCGACGCACTTGCAGCGCGAAAGGATATTATTCGAGAAGGTTGCCCTCGCGGAGGTTGAGACACGAGATGAACTGGTGGCTATCCTTTCACTTGGCCGTTTCGTGATACGAACGAAACCCTCCCGTGTATAGGTGCTCGCGAACGTTAAACTTGTGTGTGCGTCCGTTTATCCTTAAGGCCGATTACACAACCACGCGAATACTTACAGGGTGTCCCGTTTGCTTGGAATTCCAATCGTTTTCCTGAAACGACTCCTACTAACGCGTCTCGTCGGGGATTTCACGTGGCTCGTACAAAACACGGAATTCGTTCTTATTCACGAGACTTCGCGGTCTTAATGATTTATTGAAAGCTACATTTGCAATTTTATTCCAGTTGTTTACATTGAATTTGGTTCTCCGTGGTTGTTCCCAGTCGAAGTAAGAAGTTGTAATCGGCTTAAAATAAAGTTCAAGCGACAGAAGTTCGAATTGATTGCGGATCGACGCTTGAAAGATTAAATTAAATCCCCTTTCCAAGTTAACCGTCAGCTGCTGGGAACGAAAGGTTCCGACAAATTAGGACAATGCGGATTCTTGGAGATATCCGCGGCAGCGAAGGACGATTAAAGTAGCCGAGCTATTCCACCGAGTAGCAAGTTTCCCAGGCCTTGCTAAAACAAGTCGCGATTCGTTGAGAATTCGCCGGTCCTACTTTTGTATTAATTGCGCGGCTCGAGCGGAATGCACAGATCCCATGGGGCAAATTTGAATCCTGTTTCGTAACGATTTATTGCGTGCTCGAAACTTGGATAGGCGAGATACCTAACTTATTTGATGAAAAGGTTTAGTTTCTTGATGACTACCGTGTATTGCGGCAGGCAGAGTATAATTGCGCCGGATAACCGGTCATCCTCTCCAAACCGGTCGTAATAGTTCCGACTTCCGGTCTCCCAGCGGATCGACCAGTCGTCTCGACTTTCGTCGGTGAAATTAAATGATGGTTTAATTAAAAACGTCGTCTCCAGCGTTTGCCACTCCATTCGACATTTACTTTTTATTTATACTCTACTTTAATTCGCAAAAATAATGATTGTATTTTGAGATAGTAATGAAATTGTAGAACGAATATGAAGGGCGCGTTATGGTTTAAGAAAATGGGTTTGCTAACAACCATAATTCTAAATCGATTAGTGGCAAAGTGTAAATTGCTCGTGAATAATTAGTATATAATGCGAGTTAACTGGTCTCGAAGGAGATCAATGTTAGATACAATCCTCTTTTTTTCTCTTTGCGTAATACGTTTACTATATACTAAACTCCGAGCTCAACCGTTACCACGACTAAACGGAGTACCTTAAGTTCATTAGAGCCACTTAGCGAGGAAATGCAATCGAGTCGAGATTGAGCCTGAATAAAGGAAGGTCTTAATAGAGGCGTTTGAATAACGCACACATCGACTGGATATTAATTCTCCCAACGTGTCAATTGTTTCATTCAATTATTGCATAATGAAATACGTAAGTATAAATACGTGCCCCCCCGTCCGTAGTCCGTACAATACCCACTGTCTGCCACATTTGAATCCCTCGACGAGGACTTGCCAGTTCTCAACTTCCGTTTCATAAACGGGTATAATTATACACTCTATCTTTTGAGAAATCACCTATCGTTTGTCAATGGTCTTCGCAAGTGAATAGTATCCGTGGCGTATTTAATATTGTTAATTGAATATTGTCGTTGGTAAAATGAGCTCGTCAATCACATGAAGATAATCATCATCAGGGAACCCTCGCGACACGCACGGATACGTGACCACGAAAACTTATCCAGGACACTCAGGACCACGAGATTCCCCCCTACCAGAAATCGAGGATAGGGAGCAGATGTACACGTGGCGCAGGAAGTTTAGTTTTACACGAGGAGCAGCTGACCGATACCGTGCATTCCTCGTACAGGAGGATGGTCTCGGTGGTTGGCTGCGAAGAAGGGGGTTGATGATAGCTCGGCTATGAACAAGTAGCTACGGCTACTACCACGGCCTAGATATCCACCCACATGTTGGCACGGAAACGAACAGGGGCCCCCCTTTCAAGAGCCCAGCCCATTAACGTGCTGAGGGCACATTCATTTCCTCGGTGCGTGCTCTCATTTCATGCTTTAAGGGATGCTTATTCGTTGCGGCCAACGAATAATTTTTTATCGTGGAACGGTAATTCCTTTGTGAGAATATCCTAGCATGCTTCCTCTGTAACTGAGGAAATGTGATTGTCCTCTCTTCTTCCATCGTTCTCAGATAGCTATAATTCTCTTGAAATTAATACATAGTCAATTGCAAGATATGATTCTCTGTTTCTTGTTAATTAATATTGCCGAAGAATCAGTTTTTTATTTATGAACTTCAGAGATTATATCAAATAATGAAGCAGTAAACAAGTATTCTTATTTAATTATGTAATTAACATAGTATAAAATAGTAAGCAACTTTATAAAAAAATCTATGCAATTACTGACAAACAGTTATTAACAAGGATAATGTTGGATGATCGGTGTAAGAAGTTCTGGGCGGATTTGGAATGAGGACAGTACGTAGTCCGAAGTTAAGCCATGAGAACGAGGCGACGGTGCCTCGCGAGAGGCGAAGGTGGCAGAGGTGGATGAACAGGCGGAGGAAGAGAAGGTAGAAAAGCTGCCGGTCAGATTGTGAGCAAAGGGAGGAGGGTTGCAGCTGCTGTGACAGCTGCAGACTTCCCAATATTATTCCCCGGCCGCTCCTATCCTCCGAATGGTCCCTCCCGTCGCCTCTCCAGGTGCTCCGAGTATCGGCGCCTCGAAAAATCCTTCTTTGTTCCCCTCGGAACACATTGAACAGGCCGTATGCTCGATCTGTCACGTTGAATATCGATCGAGGGCGAATTTTATTGATTTCGCCCTTGTTCAGTACACGAATGAAATTTTTATTTAAAAAATATTGGAACACTTTCCGTTCGCTATCGATTAAAAAATGATTCATTAATCTCCAATAGAATAAAAAAAAAATAATTAAATATTAATTTCCACGCGATTCTAACAATCTAACTTTTCATTGTCTCTCATGCCCGAGTCTTGATTATGCACAGAATAGGTTCACGTGTTAATGTGTCTCGATCGGGTGTGCACGCTGTGCACGCTGCATGCGAATCCGGTGCACGTTGTCCAGCCTTGCACGGCAAAAAGCTGCACCGGTGCACGCCGTGCTGCGATTATTGCGTAATGATCAGCTTATTCAGGTCGGTTACTCGACCTTTCCCCAGTATCAACCTGTGCCGGATGTAAAACTGGACTGAACGTCAAAGGAACATGCAGCCAGTATTACATGCTCGCTGCCGTAATTGCGATTTCCCCGATGGTTGACAGGTTCTTCGTTTATGTTAGATAGAAGTAGTTAGAGGAATAGTTAAAAACCGTCAGAGGCTCTTACAGGAACGTGTATCGCGGATTAGACGTTTATGCATAATACTCGACGACTTTCTATTTTACTTGTCAAGTTGACGGATAAGAAAGTTGTTAAATAAATAAAAAAAAAAGGATTAAGACGATACTTTTGACGTCGGTAGGGTGAAAATAATAGTAGTTACAATATCTGTTTACATGAGTATGCAGCTTCCATATTATACAATAGAAAGTTGAGTTCGCTACTTAAATTTCGTTCCGCGACACGTAATTCAGTTAGTTATGGTTGACAAGGGCGATTGCAGGGGACGGTAGGGGGATGGTGATGATGAGAGGGCAGTTTCCAGGATCCTGTTTCCATTAGTGCTCTATGTGCTCCCGCATACGGTTCCAGTAAACTCACCATCCGTGTTTGGAAATCAGAGAAACTGGTTATTATCCGGTATCGGATTGCCTGCGTTGCGCACTAATTATTTTGACGCGAAATAATGCATGACGTTGGAAAATGCGATAGATCGTTCTTCAAGATCTCTACACAGAAATTGTAGATCAAAAGCTCAGGTTTAGTGGAAGAATGATTTTGATCCGACGAATGGGGAGGGGAAGTACACCTGCCGGTATATAAGGAGGATCGAAAAGGTGTGCCATAAATATATCGTGCCTGTAAAATTACAGTATGTCTCCTGGATATTAATGCGACCAGACTCGGTGCACCTGTTTCTTTAAATAAAATGATTCCTGCGCGCGCGCATGAATATCAAACAATTATAACCATTATCTCATAAATATTAATCTCCTTCATTGTATGAAAATACGTCTAGTAAAATTGAATACATAAAAGACTCTCACGAAATTCACTGGCTGATTATATTCGTTACTTGCACTATGAAAAATCAGAATAATAAATAAACGAAATCGTTCACAATAATCCACGGTTATCCAGGTAAAGTGAACAATACTATTTATGAGGAGGCTGACTAGTGAGCGGCAATAAAATGAAAATTGTTATACACAATCGGCTTAAAGTATCCCTAGTATAACAACCCGTAATAACAGCAAAGCTCTCGTACCGTTACGGTCTTCCGAACAGATTTCATTGTCCCCGACATGGCAATTTCGCCAAGTTAGGGGTTGTCATAATTCACGAGAACATATGCTACATTAATTAACATCAACCGGTGGCGATTCGTAGGGACGTCCCACGAGCGGGCTGCCCGTCAAAGTGAAATTTAGAACACGCCATACCAAGGAGGGTGAGACTCGATTTATCTAAAGATCGGTTAGAAATTTTAAAGAAGACGGGAACAGATGGTGTGAACTCTCAACTTCACGCTATGCGGGTCCGATGAATTAAAAATTCAAATTGCCTTCCTTCGTAGAACCGTACGTTTCTCTGACTGTGGACTTTTGAATACAAACGCGTACGGGTTACGAAGTCAAAGGGTAAAGCTGAAATTGTGTCACATAGACAAAGCACGATGACGAATAGAGACTCTGAGAAACGCTACAAACATTCCAAAGGACAATCATTGTTATCTATGAATAGGGAATAGAAGCATTTTAACATACATTTATTATTTGAAGGCTCAAAATTTTCAACCTTTGAACTTTATTTCATCAAATTCTTTAATATGATTTCATTAATTTTTGTAACCTGACATTTTTTTACTCTCATACCACCGCGGCATTTCGCAGACGCAAAGGAGACAATACGTTAATAAGGCGGTCCGTTTTTGACTGTCTCGAGCGAGATATGTACACAGTGTCTCGTAAAGATCGAAGGCGGGTCTCCGCGGATGTTCCTTGTTAGAACGCCGAGATACCGGTTCGCTGTAGCTGGTCAGAAGCTTAATTCCGGCCTGGTGGGGAGAAGGTCGAAGAAGGCCGCAGCTGGCTAGATCCTGTCCGCTGGTACATACAGCTCAATGTAAGGAACATGCCTCGCCGATCGGGCCTTACAATGTCGCTTTACTCCCCTCCATATTCTGGGCTCCGGTCTGCAGTTGGCAACACGAGTGTCTTTACCGATCACAAGCCTCGGACAAATTCTTTGTCCCTGGTAAAGGATGCCAGTAAAAGTACCGCTTTGACAGCGGCCGCCTTAGCTACCTGGCTCTCACTCGGCATATCGGCGTTGCTACTAATAGACAAAGAACTACTAACAGACAAAGAAAAAATTAATCAATCAGTAGAACTGATCGTGAACTTGTTACTATACACGGATACAAAATTCTTTGACAAAATTTATGCGAGAGTTGAATACTAAAAGAGATTAACGAAGTCAGGATCTTTTTATTTGACATCATAAGAATCTGTGGTATTTATTGGTACTCCGTTAAACCTATGTAACATCAAACGATTTCTAAACCGCGACCTGTACAGTCAGCGGCGAACGTATTTGTGTCACATATCCGATAATCTCTTTCACACGTACCTTCATTCACTGTCTCTCCTGCTCGACGTCCTTGTCCCGTAAATGTCGTCGAACTTGTCTCGTTCTCTTCCCTTCCTTCGTTCACCGAGACCAAGAGATGCAGAAGGAGAGAGAAACGCGGAGAACGATTCCATTCCTCGAAGAAGAGTTCTACACTTTTGAAAATTGTATCGCGGTCCCGGTTCATCGTGCGTCGATGCCTGTTCTCTCCGTCTCCTCCTCTCTCTTTCTCTGCTCTCCGTGCTTGGCCCCCTCTTGGCCATGTAGCACTGTCGCTCTCTCTGTCGTGCGCGCATCGCCTGTCGCTTTCCATCGAATCTACCAATCAGCGCGCTTGGTCCAGCAGGCATGACGCGACCATTCCTCGGAGAGGACCGACCGCGCCGGACTGCGAAACAGTCTGTCAGTAAATTTCGTGGCGTGCGCTCAAGCTGGCTCGCGTGCTAGCCGAGACCTGTTTCCATGCTTGTCACGACACGGATTTCTCGATATTTAGATACAACCGGTTGATGTTCCAAAGTGCATTCGCAGCGGAAGTATTCTGGATATTCGCGCTCGGGACAGATGTTGACGTCGGGTAATCGTGTCGTTCACGGTGTATTGTTTTTTTAATAGTCCGCGAGTGTGACGGGAGCCGCGCGTTGAACTCGCCCGGTAGCTCCGTAGTAGTTTAATCGCGAGGCGGTTTGTTTATATTCGGTGACACTTTTCAACGAGAAGACAACACAAAAAAGATGGTGCGTGGTTTGTCGCAGTGGACGAAAACCTTGAGCTTCCCCGCGAGGGTGTCCCCCCAGAGGCCTGCCAAGGAATCGAAGGGGTTTCATGTGAGCCCCAGTGCTAGCCCCACGTCGCCGCCCAGCCCGGTCAACGACAACATGGACAAGGCGCCGATTATTACCGACGAGGTTAGACACAATCCCACTTCTTATTTCTAACAATGTAGTCGATGCTAGGACTTGAAGGACTTGGCATTTCTAATACTAATCAGCAAAAAGTCGCGGCAACATCGCGTGTATTTGTGTAAACGTACGAAGGTGGAATGATGCTAGTCGAGCGATGAATTAGATTCTAATCGAGAATTGTTCTTCTTTTCGCTCGATGTTCCGTACGATGTATAATCACGGTGACGATTTATACACAGGCCGTTCCTGAAATATAGTGGAATGGAGTTCCAAGTTTATCGTCATACATGTTTCAGATAACGGTCTGTTGCTATACGCTTCGAGCCACGGTCCACGGTTAATCGTAGCGGTTATGCGTTTCAATTCTCCCTGCATTTATTTTACATACGATGTGGCCCGCGTATTTGTTTACTTTCACGTTGTCCATTGTCGTGCCCCGTTAGAAAAAATTGCTAGTCAAACGCGGCACTAATCGGCGTTAAAAAAAACTTATTCTATCCATNGCCCATTGTCGTGCCCCGTTAGAAAAAATTGTTAGTCAAACGCGGCACTAATCGGCGTTAAAAAAAACTTATTCTATCCATTCATTCATAATTCGCTTTCGAAATCTCCGTTTACGATAATTTTAATCTTTGAAGTACGTATTTATACAATTTCGTATGCTTATTCATTGAGTTACATCTTCGCGCACGTTAACATTTAACATCGTAACCGTGTAGAATGCGCGCGTAACATAATCTTCATGCGAATAAAGAGAAACCGCAGAACGGTGGAAATCTATTATTGGACAAAACGGAAACGGAGGGTTGCGTTTCGATATCGTTTACAACAGCCACCATTCATAATTCCGTAACGTTGTTGGCACGGACCACGTATTCTGTTTACGCGAGCCTGTTGAATGTATATTACGTACATGCGTCGCGCATTAGCTCTCTTATCGGAGTGAATACATGCATTTCGTGGCCATCGAACCGTAAGCTCTCTTGCCAGAACAAAACACTGTATAAATCTTGAACACTGAAGGGGGGCTATCCGTAATTCATGTAAGTTCCTGAAACGCGCTCGTAGGATCTGTTCCAAAGCTAAATGTTTTGTTATGTCGCGGCCGATCTGGTAATTGTTACGAAATCGCAATTCCAGAGAGTCTCATTTCAATAAGTACGTATTATATGTACATTCCTTCATTTACTAAATCCGCACGTTTGATATTCGTTTCTCAGTCATGTTTCGGAATCAGATGTTTTGAATCGTTCCTGCAGTACCAAATTTTTTAGTTACCTAAAAGTAAATTCGTATGAGGAAAAACGAGCATTAAACAGATAGTATAAATTAATCTAAATGGTGTGACATGTGCGATGCTCTTTCGTTGGATCCGTCATATATAACAGGAAAAGGTCTTGTTGCCATGGGACATGGCAACCAGATGTTCCAAAGAGAATATGAACGAAACCACGCCGTTAGATCGTCTGCTCACCGCGTGTTTTCCAAATCAAGAGTTTCTAATCGTGCCGACAGTGCTGTTGATTTACAACCACGACGGCCAGCAACACGCTTTCAAATTGTTCCTCGCGCAGCCCATTCTGAACCCAACCTTTCTCGTCCCTTTATTATCGATTGCATACCGCCACGGTTGCTAACTGCGTCGTGGAAATTATCTGTTTCGATTTAATCGTTATCCTCGAGGTTATTCTACCTTACATTTCATTAATTAATTATTTCAAAATTATTAAAAATAATTACGTATGTTTCAATTCCAGTTTCTAATTTTCTTTATATCCTTCAATTTGATTTTTGTCTTGTATTGTTTTCAAATTGCTAGAAACGTGCTCTTGTTCGCGGTCACTTTTACACAAATGTTTAGTCTGCCTTGCCCGTATTTTGACCTTTAATCCTCCTGTTTCATGTGACGAAATAAATGGAATTTATTCATGGGCAAACAAGGGTCGCTGGGAGTCACTCGACATGTCACTATGTTCGTTCCCCCTTCCGTATCGATCGTATACAACCAGTATTTGAAGAATCGAGTTCATCTTTTTTTGCGGTCAGTTTAATCGTTCCGCAGCCCCCTTGGCGTGAAGCGTTCGCCGGCACACGTGTGCCGCGTTTACGATTCCCTTTGTGTGGAACACATTTAAAAAAAGGCTGTACGCAGTGTGACTGGTGGTCGGGAATATGAACTTTCTGCGGGGGGGATACGTTTGTGTAAACACAGCCTCTGGGAAGATGACAATGGTCGGGGCTGCAGGCACGTGCCCCGAAATCGACTCTTTTCGTTCCGCAAGCCAATTCGTGCTACCGAAATGTCGTATGTCTATATTGCTACATCATAGATACGTCCCAAAACAACAGTTATTATCCGTAGAACGGATGCGCGTTGCACTTCCGCTTTCTATGTTATTCAGAATAAGAATACGCATTATGTAGATGGGATTCTCAGGCGTACTATAAGTGTATGGAAAATTACTATATTTCGATGCATCGATAATTCCTGCCACTTCTGTTTTTAGAAAAATAACTTTTTGTGTAATGAATATGAAGTGGTATTACGAGGAGGAAGCAGAACCAGTTTATCTTTCATTAAAAAATTAACTCCTAATATAATATGTTAATTTCGAATATCAGATTTCCTTGAAGAAAAGTGAGAAGCTACGTAAATGGATTATACATAGATGTACGTTTGCGCATTCTTATTTTTAGAACAAGTAGGAATTGAAATTGGTGGTTGGGCGAAGATTGAACTTGCGTCTAGCGATTGTTAATAATGCATTCATCGTGGGAAGCTCGCGAACCAACATGATTCGTGTTAGATTAGAAAGGAAGATCGTATCCGCGGTCGGTTTTCCTTTGGCAGAAAAACGATCCCTTTCTGGGTTTTACTAGGAAGGTAGGTATGTACTACATGGACCAGTTTCAAGTATCGCGGACGACTTGACGAACGCGCCGGAGAAAGCGAGGCACGCCGCCCCGGCTGAATTTATGTATCTAACTGCTCTCACGGAAACGTCGCGCGCTTCAGAGAGCCCTGAAGCGTGTACACACCTACCATAGCGCGCTTTAATCTTGCGTAATAAAAAATTCAATTTATTCGGGACGAACGCCACGGGAATGGGAAATAAAACGGGAAACGTCTCGCGGGACGCTTGTTCTCATTACCGTCGCCGAGTCCCTACGGAGCGGCGCGTTGACGAAGGAGATAAGACCGTTTCGAGAGGGCCCAATTTTTGCGACGCGCGTCGCGATAACTTTTACTTAACGCCCGGGCGAAAACTGCCGACGAGGTACCGGGATCCGCGCCGGCCGTGCGGCGACAAAAGTTTCAGCCTCGTATCGGAGAACGTGCGGAGACGAGTCGCGGTTTTAAGAGACGTGTCCGTTCCAGGCGTGTGTTCGCCGGGTATATAAAATAAAGCGACGATGGGCGAGAGCCGGCGGTGTCGGTGAAGGTGGAGGCAAGAAAAGGACCGACGAGGACTGGTCTAAAGGCGGGGAAAGGCGACGGCGGAAGCGTGGGAACCGAGCGTAACAGATGGCCTCGGCTGCTTCTGAACCCGCTCGGCCTCCTTCGTGCACCTCCGTCGCATCGCCTCGGCTCGGTTTCCCGTTCTCCAGCCTCTTCTTATACGTATCGATGCAATTCAATTCTCGCGAAAATAGATCCCGCCGATTCTCTATCGCAGTTAGGCCGCCCCCGATCGCGTGCCTACGATTCTCGCTATACATTGAGGTAACAGTATAAAGTCGGCTTAACTTCTAAGGTTTACATTCGGGAGGTCGTTAAACTCCTGCATATTATGCTCCCCGAAATTAGAATGTCCGGTAATACGTTTTCTAATAGTTCTCGAAGCAAATTAGAAAAACACTTTTGAACAAACGAGTTTTAGAGCTCTGGTCTCGCGAGGGAAGAGAATTCAGTTGCACGGTAAGTTGTAACACATAGCAATGTCACCGCGAGAAATAGATTAAATGACATCGGGAGAAATAAGGTTACATAATTTACTTACACAGCGCATACCGTTCGATCGAGAGCGGAGAATAGGTTACGAGGGTAACGATGCGAAGCAAAAAGTGCAACAGGAGATATGAGTGCGACGCCGCGACGATTCACGCGTACATTGTTGCTTAGCCAGGCAACCTTAGCACTTAACCCGATGCTGCGCACCGGTAAGGTCTCAAGAAGCATATAGGCAGACACGATTTAATCAACGCGTCTCAAATGAGGCTGAAGCGGAATCTGTGTTAGCAGAGGAATCGGATTCGCATTCCGCCCGGAGAAAATTCTATTCTCGTTTTAAGTACAGCAATTAGAAGATCTAAGAATCAATGATTTCACGCTTCGGAGTTCAAATATTTGATCGTTACGAGGTGTGTAGCATCGTAAATGTTATTCGAATTCCGATTGTACTCGGTCAGACACTGCGGGAACCGTTTCAGGCTGTCTGCGTTCCAATGATCTTAATCAGACTCGCGCCAACTTCTCCGAATTGGCAAATAATGACGATGGAGGAAGTCGTCGCAGGAAGCGTCGCATAATCTTCAGGAAATGGCACGCGTATACTGTAGAGATCGTTGTGTCATATCAATTTAGTTATCTGCTCCTCCTGGCACAGCGGTTCTCTGACCCATCAGCTATTGAAGCAATTTAATGAAGCCCGATGCCGCCCGTACACGCGAACGTGTTACAAAAATGTCTCTACTAGTGCC
This sequence comes from Ceratina japonica, assembly GCA_019453355.1. Classification (NCBI taxonomy): domain Eukaryota; kingdom Metazoa; phylum Arthropoda; class Insecta; order Hymenoptera; family Apidae; genus Ceratina; species Ceratina japonica. The sequence goes on along the minus strand of SMSR01016165.1, from coordinate 116,577 downwards.
GCGTCTTCCTCGCTGGCTAACTGTCTGGCAATTATAAGCTTGTACAGCGGAGAGAACTCGGGGGAGCAAGAAGTAAAATGAAAAACGGACGATGACAGAAATCCATCGTCACGTTGTAATATTTAGTCAACTGGTTCTAAACTAGCCTGACAACTATTCTCGAGTGACTCCTTACGGAATTATTTATTTCTTTAGCATAATCTCTTTCTTGCTTTTCAAATTATCGTAATGTGACGAGATACCGCGGTGATATCTATATATGTATAATGAGGATAAAAATTGTCAACGAGTTAAGGACGATTACTAATCAGTGTTTGACGTACGTATGTAGAGCGGCTCGTGACGCTTATCCAGGAATGCGAGATAACAGGCTTACGAGTAACATTAATTATCGCGCGTTAATTTAAAAAGCGCGGTCCCATGGAGACCACCGCACCTTCCTCGCGACCGGATGTTGCCGCGGTGTTTATTGTTCCTCCTAGTAGTGTTCTCTTCGCGCATTCCATCATAATGAACCCTCTTTTTCTATGCTTCTCCTTTGGTATCGTACGTCTTCAGAAAATAATAGTCGTCGCGATCGCGATAAAAATTATGTGTTTAACAGAGCAACTCGAGTTCGAACATGAGTGCATAGTTTCGGAATGTTACTTGTCGACATCTTTAGTTACTAATTGAGAAGAGATGGACGTATATTTGTTAAATAGATACAAGGGCGTTGCACATTGCTGCACCTAGCATATTATCTCGTGAGTAAATACGCCTAAGTACAGCGCGTATGTCCTGGGAAATGTTGGCGCACGAAATCGTGGAATAATATTAAATTGAAAATCCGATGTACGCGTATCTTAAAATAAACATTATGTATTCCGCTCGAAGATTTGCAATTATGCGTGCATACATCGTGCAGATCGATAACGAGCCGTCTATTTCGGGAGATCGCCAGTAGCCAATATTAGTAGCGACTGTTATCTTGTTTGCTTATTTACGTAACGATCGGAACAGCCTCTGATATCTGGAACGCGTTAATGTGGAGAACACGTTACGTTTGTTTTCGTTGGCCAACGATTACGTCGGGAGACAGTGAGCAATCCTGTCGGATGAAACTGGAGAGGATATGTCATGTAACATTCGGTTGGAGTCTTAGAAGCTTCGTAGATCTTGTTGACCCGATAAGATTACCGGGAAGGCGTGTGCAAGAGATAAAAGGACTATCGGTAGCGTTTTTACTCCGAAACCTATCACTGGAACTTCTCCTTAACCGTAACGCACGTACTTTCGAAGCAGCCGACTGAATTCGTACACAAAAATATTTCAAGAATCGTTTTTCCTTGAAACATTCTTCAAGTGATTATTAAACTCATTCAGTGTTCATTGCATTGTTTTTTTTGTAAACGTTATCGTTCCATTGAAGGACCATTTATATAGACTGCATCTTCGAACAGAATTTCTCTCCAGATTTATTAGTAGAAACAGCGGTTATAGAAATCGTTTGGATACTTCGACTGACTTCGTTAAAATTCTCTGCAGTCCTGAACCATGGCTCAAATCCCACGCTTCCAGTGTTTCCACATTCATTTTAAAAAGTCGTAAAAACAAACAAGCGAACGCATTTTCTTTTCTAAATATGAGGAAAGACTATATAAAGGGAAGATTTCTTCTCTCTCGTTTGACTTTCATCCTGTGAAAGAGTCAGTGAACCTGAACCTAATTACGACAATCTATTGTGCGGAAAAACCGCATACAAACCACAAGAATGCGTTTCCGGTTCAAGTTCCTCCGGGTTCAAATGCAGTAAAAATAAATATAACAGAACCGCAAATAATGTCGAAAGGAATAAAAAATAAAGCTTCTTGTTACTTTTTATGGTAGCCTTTTTAACGAAGGGTGTACGCGAAAATGGGGGTGCGGCTTCTTCGGATAATATTCACGGGTCAAGACAATTACTCGGAAATCGTTGAGCATTACGACTGCTAATTTATGAAATTGGAAGCATTGCCAGTATCCCAAACCACCGGGGCACGATAGCGTGACCTGGAACGACAGGAAGTTTTCCTTTCGCACGCGATCGTTCTCTCCGATCCATCGATCGGCGGACAGCGGACGGGAAACTCGAAGTCCGCTGAACGATCCGTAATTGAACGTCTCAATTACGGCGAGTGGACGCGCTGCGGCTTTAAAGAAACATATGTAAGCAAGATGTTCGCTCCGTACGATGTTTCGAAAAAAAGACTCAATCGAAGGTGCATCGAAATTCTTTCCATATCGATGAATTAACAGGGTTAACTGCGTTTAACCGGAGACAAGAATTTCGTAAAGCGATTCGAGGAATTTCGCGGATTGGCACAGCGAGTCGGGAGATACGATAATGTTCATCCTTGGTCATCGAGTTATCAAGGCCGCGCGTTCTCGAGCCGACGAAAAATAAATGAGATCCTCGGCTGCGACCGTTGGGTTCGAACGCGTCGTAACCGTCACGTTCGTGCATCGTTAATATCGGCAAGGGATTTTTCGAATACCGAACGCCTCTCGTCAAACTGCTTTCCGTTTCACTAAAATACTGATATCCGCCAAGCGCGACGCCCTCGGTCCTCTAATATTCAACGCATACTTCACCACGATCACTTGATCTTAATAAATATAAATTGCTTCCAAGGACATTGTGACCATAATTTTCCTAAAATTGCCTGATACATAAACGTCGCGTTTCCCACGGTATAGGAGATTTTCGAATGGCAGACTAGAAAATACCTGCGGGGCTTGTATTAAATACGGAGATGATCGTCTTCCTTGGGAATAAGTGGAACGTACGCGAAGATCGTGTCCGTTATTTCGCCGTGACGTCACAACGGCTTGTAACCGCTGTAACAGCATTCGCGGAGAAAGACTATGCGTGATGTCAGCCTCGCGATGCTCCGTCTCTGTATTCTAATTCGTTGGTTCACGCGTTATAACACTTTCTTGACATAAAGGACGCTCGGTGCTGATTGCATTCCCGTTCACGTATTCGTCACGTTTGTGCAACGCTTAAACTCTTGCGAATGAAGGAAAGGAAATTGAAACTGTTAGCANCTGTCTCTGTATTCTAATTCGTTGGTTCACGCGTTATAACACTTTCTTGACATAAAGGACGCTCGGTGCTGATTGCATTTCCGTTCACGTATTCGTCACGTTTGTGTAACGCTTAAACTCTTGCGAATGAAGGAAAGGAAATTGAAACTGTTAGCAGTCGTTGATTAAATAATGGAATTAAATAAACATGTAAAGATATAACAAATCTAATCAAACCTTATATTTTGAGAGCTCGTTGAATCGATATCTGAATCTGAGTGCATCACTCTTGCGGAGAACTTTCAAATTTACGTAATCGAGGCTTTCAGTACACGTAATACGAATTTTAATCGTCGATTATTAGTTTGCCAAGAGAAAGCACACCATTTCGTTCTTTAAAAGTAATACAGGAATTGCGCAACGCGGATGATTAATGCTCGTCGTGCGGTTTAAGGGGGAAGAGTAGTCACGTGACTTTTCTAACACGCGTCGGCAACATAGAGTTTTTTAATTTTATTACAAAAGTGGTGTTATCCATAGACAAAAANTCCTTATATGAGAATATTTTTTGGTCGTCAGGCACCTCTTGAGAACGAGGAAAGTCTAATACACCCCGCTCTGGTCCTTATTTTATCAGAATATACTGATATTTAGAAATATGAATGTTATAATATGAGCCACAAATCGTAGTTACAATGCATGTGTTTATAAGCAACTTTTTATTCGAAACAGATTGTTTTGATTGAAATAAGGACCAGAGCGGGGTGTATTAGACTTTCCTCGTTCTCAAGAGGTGCCTGACGACCAAAAAATATTCTCATATAAGGACGAAAAGTTGATTTTCGTAAACCCATGTTTTTGGCTAATTTGGTGGGTAACATTGACAATCTGCCTTATCGCGCTGTCATTGGTGTCTTCCCCCTTAATTGGGCGTTTTAATTAATTCGTCACTCGTCTTCCTTTCGATTGTTCCGAGCGTGCTCCTAATGGCACATGCTTCATCAATTTATAAAGCCAGGTTACAGAATTATCCTACTAATTAAGCGTAATTCCACCGCCAAGTTCATTGTCGAGAGTAACCAATTTAGATACGTCGCCTCAGTTAATGAGACACGTAGCCTTCATAAAGTGAAAATGAAATTTTCGTTGTGATGCAATTAGTGAGAAAGTAGACAGAAATTCCTTTAAATATATCTTAGACTTTTGTATTCATTTTTTCTCATCCTAATCGCTCACAAAAAGCAGAAGTAATACATAACAGGTATTGAATTATTTCATATGTAATGCACTTTATTTTATGAAAAATGTTCACAAAATTCATTTGTTCAATCGCTATTATTCTTCAAAAATTATGTTACAAACTCGTAAGCGTATTCCGAGCATAATCCAAGTACGTCCTACATTTTTTTCCTAAGAAATTACCAATTGATCATTCGGATCAAACCCAGTAATTCTAGTGTTAAAAAGACCAGCGTAACCGGTATTCAGACTTCAATTCCCGTGCGTCTTGTATAGGCAGGAAAATCTTCAATTTCCCAATAAGAAGAAATCGACGAACTGTATGATGGCTATGCAAGCAGTGGCGAAGCGGAATGAAAGCACGATCACAGCTAGTGCAAGTGCGTTTTTATGTCTCCGCAGTACGGTAGTAGCAAATTGTGTGTTCTTATACCTTCCCGCTCGTCCTTTTTTTCGCAATCGCGAAACTGAAGAGGTAGGTCTGTCTCTTCCTTTCTCGTCGGTGTTTATATCTCGCCGGCGGTGGCTGGTCGCGTTAGGTTCCTCGACCTTGCCGGTCGTGCAGGTTTCAACTCGCGCAACCACCACTGGATCTTGCATACCGGGTGTACCTGCCTCGGAAGATCTGAACTTGAATGAATCGAGCGCTAAAAACAAATCGACGTGCACGTAGCTGGACTAAATAGAACTTGATTTGAGAATAATCTAATTAAGACTATAATTATAATTAACTTTCTTTATTCGTTCTTTTCTGTTTTTAAGTTGAAGGAGTTTCTTATCAAAGATTAATTCTCTCGGACTTTCGAACGTATTCGATTGTTTCTCACTGCAAGGGGAGGCGTTAAATGTATTCTTGTTTTTCCACCTCCCGCATGGTTCTCAGTACGGGTCCACCTCCTACATCAGGGTTATTATTAAACCTCGCTATTTCCGAAAACCGTCACGATCCGTTCGTCGTCGCGGCTACACCATATGCACGGCGTTCTTCCTGGAAACAGCGTGCCATGAAAAATTCTAAAAGGATCGGAATGCCCGTCTCCCACGTGCGCGTCGTTGCATCCATCGAGTCTCTCCCGTCCACGAGCGGATTTCGATTTATCGGACGTCGTTGTTACACGCCGGCCATTCAGTTTATTTAAACGCTTATTTCTAGCCGTTTTATTGCCCCGTCCACTTTGAACGTTTACTATCTATTTACTAGTTTTAACCCAGTTTCGATTCCGCTTTCAAATCTAATGATCGTATGGAAATAGAGCATTGAAAGTAATTCAATGTACTACGAACTGAGTCATAACTATAATTATATAAGTTAACAGATTTCAAAATACATCCGTGAAAGGCTGGATTCCAGAACGCAAGTTTAATTTCTGTTAAGTAGTTTCCCTGATCACCGAGTACCATTAATGGGATGGTTCAGACGCTAATGGGCTACTTTGCATACAAACAATGGAAACGTATATTTATTAGCAAAGACTATCGTTCAAGCCACGTAAGAAGAATCTTCGGTGAGAAATTCCCGACGTTAATGGGATAATGAAAGATTAAGTAATCGATTATGTACGTTGTTACCTTATTCGAAATCGTCAATAAGTTTTTAGCCGAAGATAAACAGGAATCTAAGTCCACCGAAGATTATCAATCAGCTACATAGATTACAGCCTGATTTTACCAGGAAAGCAAAATTTCTGCTACTCGATATCCATACTTAAAAATGATTTTATCGCTTAAAACAACGATGGCTATGAATAGCGTTATCAAGAGCAAGCAACTGTTACACATATTTACGCAAAATATTAGAATGCCTACTCATTGTTTAAAGAACGTTACGCACATCGCACAACCTGAGGTGGTTCAGGTTCCTAAACAGTTTTTATCATGGTTGAGAGTAATTGCTTTATCCCAGAAAGAAAAAAGCTAGTTATCTGACACTGTCGTTCTATCTTCTATGTTCAAACAATCTTAATGAGATCCAAGGTTACTCATCACTGATTGTTCTCTTCCAAGAATATGTGTGCGAAAAGATAGTAAAACCGACGGAATCGTTTTTACAAGCAGATAATTACAATACTCAATTATATCTACTTCTGTCATCATCAACATCTGGCTCATAGAGATAGAAGCTCCAGAAATTAAATCTGGATTAAAGAAAAAATTCCAATTCAGTTGATGTTGATTCGAAAACCGGAGGAGACCATTGCGTATACAGAGATAGAAATTGATTAGCGTATTTCACGTGCCTGGAATGCCAAACGAGTTGCTTACTGTAAGGCTTACTGCACACAAGCGTGTTCTATCGCGTAGACAGGGTCGCCTGGTAACATCTACCTGTTACTTAATTAATCGCTACCCACGTTTTAAAGTCAAACCGCTTCCACCTCGAACCTTGCTTGGCAAGAAATTAAACGGCTTTTAGATCATTCGTGTCCGTCCCAAAACTATTGTCCCAGTTTTAATCAGTCCTGAGATCTCTCGGAAGTCTTTTGTAATCAGGTTTCCTTTGTTGTCTTGTAGTATTAAGAAGCTTGTCTCTACTGCATGATACATGAGTTATTGAATATAGTGTCGATAACGGATAGATAAATGGATTTTTTCGAATACGGATCTAGTGATAAATGCCTAGAATGGAGAAAGGAGGAAACAGTTGATAAGATCGTTTGTTCATTCGCTTGTTGCAGAATTTCCAGGATCTGGAAGCGGAAAAGGCAATAATGGGCTCTATTGTGTACTGCATACATCATAAGGATGGCTGCAAATGGTCCGACGAACTTCGAAAGTTGAAGGTAACAGCCGTTTTGACCGTAACGAAAATTTAACGCAAAATGAAGTTTACTTAGAAGTTCAGAGACACTAGTGCTTTAATGTCATTTTTTACGAATCATAATTAGCGTTTTTGAACAATTTACAAAACCGCATCATTATGCATTTCTGGTCTTGAGCGACCTTGCGTTGATAGGTCGTTGAACTGGTCCCAGCACGGTTAACTCCCACACAGTTTACGGATAACTTGTGCCGACCTTCCGGTCATTTATAAAAGCAATTATCGATCTTTTTATCAGTCGATGGCCCTCATTGAATCGCGAATCAGAAATAACTTTACAAATGTTGACATCCGCAGAAATATAACTAAATAAAAATAATATGTTTCATCCAACATATTGATATTTCAATCATACTGCCGATATTTTATTATTCTGTTATCCAAGAATGAACGATATACTTTCTTTCGAATTTAAATTTAACGATTATTTAAAAAAATTATAATTCTTGTATTATTTAGGCTCATCTGAATACCTGCAAGCACGACGCGATTCCCTGCAGCAACAAGTGTGGCGCAATGATACCGCGTGTGCTGATGGAAGATCATTTGAAGTACACTTGCGCCCAGCGGCGAACACGCTGCGACTTCTGTGCCAAAGAATTCACCGGTCACACGCTCGAGGTAACCGAGGAGTTGCATTAATTAGAAAAGAATCGCGATCGAGTGCCAGCCCCGTTAACTGTACAGAAACTTGTAATAGTATAGTGGGAACGGATGGAAGCGAAAGCACCGCACGAGTTCAGGCGAAATTTCTCGAATTCTTTTCGCCTTTTTCTGCATATTCATGTTCTTAGGCTACAAAAGAATGTGTGTGGCTAAACGTCATAGAATGCGTTTAGAAGAAAGTAGCAAAGGAAAACTGACTATAATTCTGTTCGGGAATGTATTATTGTTACATGTTTGGTTTTCCTAATTTGTGTAATAGTCTTTAGATTCAGTCAGACACTCTGGTATCGCAATACAATTCAAGTAGCTTTCTTTAAAGGAAAACTTTCCCGTTTATCTTGCAACGTCAATAACGTTCATCGCGTTTTTACAGAAACATACTGGAACGTGTGGCTACGAGCCGCTATACTGCGAGAATAAGTGCGGTATGAAGGTGCAGAGAAGGCATCTGAGCCAACACAAGTTAGGCGAGTGCGCGAAAAGGCTGGTCGCCTGTCGTTATTGCAACAAGGAGTTTGTTTTCGACACGCTCGGTGCTCATCACGCCAAGTGTGGCCGCTTTCCGGTTGCTTGTCCACACCGTTGCGAGACCGCAGTATTGCCGAGGGAAGATCTGGAAGTTCATTTGAAGGATCACTGCACTACGCATCTTCTGTCCTGTTCCTTTAAGGATGCCGGATGTCGTTTCAAGGTATCTATCGATCTACATCGATACTATTTAAACTGACGACATCCTCTCTGTTCATTTCCTCGTGCATCGGATTTATTTAAACTAATGTCCTCTCGTTACAGGGAAACAGATTCTCGTTGGACAAGCACTTGGAAGAATCCACGAAGATGCACTTGAGTTTGATGTGCAGCGTCGTTACGAAGCAGCAGCATCAGATAACCAGTTTGAAATCGGCGATTAGCAAATTGTCGTTAAATTACACGGGTACGCTTATATGGAAGATTACGGATTACAGTGCTAAAATGGCCGAGGCGAAGGCTAAAGAGGGAATGGAACTCGTTAGCCCACCTTTCTACACTAGTCAATATGGTTACAAGCTACAGGTGAGCAATAATTAAAATTGTGTTCGAAGTCTGTCATCCAAGGAGTTCTATTATACTAAACGGCAATTTTTTTTTAAGGCGTCGCTTTTCTTGAATGGAAATGGAACCGGCGAGGGAAGTCATATTTCAATATACATAAAGATCCTTCCCGGCGAGTACGACGCACTGTTGCGATGGCCATTTTCCCATAGCGTGTCCTTCACTATATTCGATCAAACGGTGGTCGCCGAGAAAGCGTGCAACATCGTAGAGAGCTTTATACCAGATCCAACATGGAAGAACTTCCAGAGGCCCAGCCGCGAGCCTGACTCGTTGGGTTTCGGTTTCCCCCGATTCGTTTCTCACGAGATGGTGAAGAAACGACACTTCGTCAAAGACAACACGATGTTCATCCGGGTGAAGGTCGATCCTAGCAAAATCGTTGCCGTATAAAATCTGCTTGCAGTCTTGGGCGAATTGTGTCATACTAAGTAACTGTGCTATCATTCTACGTAACACAGTTTATCGTCACGTCGTGCGCACCTTTGTCGATGTGATCTATAAGCATTTCTTTTTTTATATGTGATATCGTTGCGCTAAACGATCACTTCTCGCCTCTGCTTGACCCAAGTCAGTGGCGTACTGCATTTTTTTTAAAAAAGGGAAGATAAGATCTTGATTTCCGAAGATTCAATCGTAGTAGGCGAGAATTAATGATAGTTGGTATTTATTAATGGCATAATTTGTGTGATAGGGCGAAGTACTTTACATGACAAGCACGCGGTACTTACGTCCTTCCACCGGCGGCATAATTATAATGAAACTGAGTCAGGATAGCACGGATATACAACCCAAATATTCATCTTAATAGGGGAACCAGTTAAATAATTTTTTCGCGTAATGGTTTATCTCTCCTCATACTGCCGCAGTTTCGTTACTATGTAACATACATCTTCTCATTCTCTACTGAAATCCAAGCGAAATCTTTCAGTTTGCATTTAAGTTTATAGGAATTGAAATCAAAGATTATTAAAGGACTGTGTACACTATAAGCATAAAGGATGTAAATATTGTCCAAAAGAAATAATGATACGTAACTCTAAACGAGTGTCGGGTTAATTAATTGATGATTTACCAATGTAAATACAAATACACGTTTACTACGTACGTTAGTGATAATGAGAAATTGTGATTGAGATGCTAGTGACTGTATGTTATTATGATTTAAGAATAAGGTAATAAAACTTATTATGTCGCACTCGCATACTAAATATATAAAACGATGAACATTCTTATTTTATTGCCCATCTCCTTTAATTCCATACACATTAATAAAAATAGATTATATATAAATATCTCATAAATATGTACAAACATACGCATATTTACAAATTTCCTAAAGTAATGTTACAATCATTTGTGGACTTACTATCCTAAAATAGAAATAATTTAATCTTCATCATGGATGATGCATGTTCTGAGACTGTGTCATCCTCCCACCCTGGAAAAACAAAGTTTAGATAATAAATTATATACAAATTCAGTGATCTCAGTTTAATTTTTATATAATGCACTTACACTTTGAATTCTTAATACTTGATCCAAAGCATGTGGCAATAAAGGACGTACACTGTTGATTTCCATAGCAGTTAAATGATTCAATTTAGCATGCAATCCTTCACTTCTCAAAAACGCGTCTATAGATGTGCGTAGTTTCGACATTCTTATATCCCATATATCCTATGAAAGACAATTAATTAGACAAGAGAACAAAAATCTAAAGATGATCTTATTACCTTCACTGCTGTCCTTATTGCATCTGCATCAGGTATGTCATCACTCGCGATGCTCAATAACAGTTGTGCCTCATCTATGTAATGATTACTAGGCATCTTCGTAAACAATCTACAATAATCGATTGGTGTTTGAGCAGGCAAAATCAAAAGGAAAAATTTGTTTATCGTGCTCACTTCGATAATTTTTCTTCCTCTTTCGTTTCATTCAAACTTTCAGCGTCCATCCAGTCTTGACGGATTATACGACACTTTTGTTGCTGTTTCAGATTTACTGCCAGCCAAATTGGGACTTTGACAGGTAGACCAGCGCGAAATGGGCCCACCGAGCCTGAGATCAGGTGAATCGTGTCGAAATTGAAGTTCGGCACGATGGTGACTAATTCCTTTTCACCGAAGAATTCTACTTCACTTGGATCCATTACTTGTCTAACAACCGAAACTTCTTACGTTAGAAAAACTTTTGTCAAAAGAATTTCGACATTTTTCAAAATACTCTTGCACATCTATTCCATGCGTTCCACGCGATAAAGCGACCGGTGCGACTACTTATGTCCTTGTTGTAAGACCAGTTTCCCTCCATTTTCAAGAGAAGCAAATGTGGCGTCATCTAAAATCTAAATAAGTACTAAACTCCAAAGAAAATCGAATTTCATTGTTTCTTGAAAGTTAACAAGGTAGAAACCTAATATTATGTGAAAGATAAACAATTTATTGATAAAGAATAAATGAGCAAGAACATCGAGGGCAATAATTATGAACACCGAGGAGTTCCTCGGTGTCTCTGCTAAAAAGGTTCTGGACCATGCCTCGGTGGACGTTCCTTCCGACTTGGCCGCAAGGTGCAGTGCTGGTTAGAAGAAATTTTGATATCACAAAAAAGAACATTCATAAAATTTAATAACAATTATAGTGATCGTTTTTATATTTTTATTTTCATTGAATCGTATACAGAACATAGAATGAACACTAATATATAAATCATTTCCATCTGATTTTTTACTGTTTCAAAATTCGTAGAAGATTCATATATTTGATGTTTGAATTTTCACGTCACAAATAAAATTTCAATAATAATGTTGAAACAAAAATTTGAATTTAAAACCGTTCGTACTTACTGAATACAATGAGATCGTTCGTCGTTATAGATACATTAGATACCCAATTAACACAGACATGTCTAAAGTCTAAAGCCTAAAACATACTTGTTAGGTGTTATCTTTCAGATATCTTATAGATATGTGCAATGATATCTCTGATTAACTGGGTATGTATAACATAACGGATATGTATGGTAAATGCATATACACAGATTTGTTCTCTGTACGTCATTAATTCCTTTTGTTAATAATAATGAAGCACAAAATCTTATATGTACACTCAGTCAAATATTCGCTGCCTCATAAGAGATTCGAACGCAATACTGGAATTACACATACAATACATCTATGTACGCATTTTTTCGCACTTCATATCGAGTATTGACACCAGGCCTCAGAATATTATACATCAAATTACAATACTAACATATAATACACATAGTTGGGTACAATTTTCATTCCCGAGTAACTGCGTTTCACGCCGGAATTTTTATTAGCCCTACACTCCCAAAAATACATCGCCACCAGCTTACGTAAGCTTACATTGACTATCATTTATTCGTGGTAAAACAGCGAATTACCATAGACCATTACTGTTAACGATTATTACCGTCGGCGATTGACATCCGCCAATTTTTAGATTATATCCAATCCGGATCCGACGCTAATTAATTGATTCACGATCAGGGGAAACGTACACTTGCCTTCAACCATTGTCCTTGCTCTCCGTCAGTTCCTCGTCCAGTTTTTCATGAATGGAGTCGACGTGGTTCACGTCCACCTCGATCACGAAGATAGACGCCGGTGGCGTTTCTTCGACGTGATCCATTTCCGCCGGAAGAAGCGGCATCAAAGGCTTATAAGTCTGTAGCTCCATCGAGGTGACACGTGACGAGGATCTCGCGATAGTCGCGTCGAGCTTGTTCTCGTAATCTCTGTCGTTCTCGTTTCGTTCGAGCTCGCTACTATTCCGACTCACGTTGTCCATATCCTGCTTGTCGCTCTGAGAGGAACTCGACGCGTTTCCGACCTCCTCCTTCTCGTGGATCGAAACTTTTCGCGATACAGAGTAAGGTCCCTTCGACCTGACGTCAGTCACCTGTAATTAAAACTCCGATCGATGAGATAAGATACACCCTCGTCGTTCATAGGCGAAATATCGCAATAAACTTGCAGTTATTGGGGCTTTCGAGTATAATTGATTGCAGCTGTTCAACGCCGATAACGTTGCGCGAATTTTTCCAAAAAAAATGATAAGCCTATACATTTTTAAAACGTACTGTGCGAGATCAATAAACCTGATGATAACTTTCCCAAATATCTCGGATATAATCTTTGCAATTCAATATCGTTCACGAGTTCGATTAAGGAGGTTCTACCGGTAACAGTTTTAAAATTACGAAAAATCTAAAATTTAGCGTATGAGTAGATTTTGGTTAAATAGTGACTCTGTTAAATTTTGGTGAACTTTCATGGGATGAGAGAAAAGTTCTGAAGGTTTTAATTTAAATTGTTTTTCGCAAATATCTAAGTTTCTATTGGTCGGACGATATACATATATGCATAGGATCGAAATTATAGATTGATAAATTCTCTACAACAATCATTTTTGGTATTTTTTTCTTGTGGGCAACGGTTTTCAAAATAACACGGGGTAAAAACTTGAAGTTTTCGGAAGAATGATGTACGCGGCTTGGTTCGAAAACTTAAAATTTTGTCGCATGTTATTTTGAAAACCGTTACACGCAGGAAAAAATACCAAGAATGATTGTTGTAGAGAATTTATCAATCTATGATTTCGATCGGATGCATATAGTATGTATATCGTCCGACCAATAGGAAGTTAGATATTTGCGAAAAACAATTTAAATTGAAATCTTCAGAACTTTTCTCTCATCCCATGAAAGTTCACCAAAATTTAACAGTCATTATTTACCCAAATCTACCCATATGCTAAATTTTAGATTTTTCGTAATTTTAAAACTGTTACCGGTAGAACCTCCTTAAACAAGAAACAGAAGAGATTAAACCTCACCTGACGCAACAAGTTCAGTCTTGGCACCCTCGCGACTGCCGGAGCACCGATTTGCCTTTGGAACTGTCTCTGAGAACCGACCAAGGAGCCACGATCCTGGACCACGCTGATCACGCTGGACTTCACGTCGCTATGAGGAAAGAGCAGCCTCCACATGAAATTTTTTAAGGCCGCCCGGAAGTCCTTCAGGTGATAAGCATATAACAAGGGATTGCCGGCCGAATTGAGATGCGACAGGATAATGCAGAAGTTCATCAGGACGTCGTTAACCTTGCACCTCGGGCAGAAGGCCATCACGCAGTTGATCGTGTACAGCGGAAACCAGCAGATGATGAAGAAAATCACGATGCGCGACAGATTCTGCGTCGCCTTCACTTCCCGTTTCCTGGCGGCGCCGAGCAATCTCAGCATCGTGCCCGTCGTCTGGTTCCCCGTACGACGACCCGGGTTCATCGTTACAATTTGCTGCAGCTGTGGAAACATCGCAAAACTGGATGTAACAATGAATAATATCGAATTTCTTTAATTTAGTACGACAAGAAATCATGTTCTTCTTGGAGGACTCGATGCGTCAATCAAGATGTTCAGTTGATTAAAGGAGGTTCTCGAGGGTCAGCAAACACGACATAATTTTCGTCATTTCATTATCGACACGTGTATGATCGCAGAGAAACACATGGGTCAGTATCTATGTATTTAGAGTAAGTGTCTGACCTGCTTTACGACCACTCGGTATATATGGGTGTAGAAGGCTGCAATTAATAGCGCAGGAAAGATGATCGTGGCGAAGTAGAGGAACACCAAGTAATCGTAATCCATCACTTCGGTAAAGATGCATTTCTCGTTAGACTTCTTCCCGGCGTTCCACCCAAGAAGCGGCAGGAAGCCGACCAGCGTGCCGGCAATCCAACACACGCATATTATACCTAAAAGAACGAAATCACTCATTTTTAAATCATCCACTGCCATTCCTTAAATCGATGTATGTAGACGTAACTAGAGATAAATAAAAACTCTCTTCTATCGTTGAATATGAATAAAATAATTGTACGAATACGGAATATTTCCAATTGTAATTTCAAGAAAAAAACATTCCGATTTATAGTGGTTTCGGAGAAATGGAAAGTCGGTCAAAGAATAGAATATGATAGAGGAGTACGTGAACGCTATCGATTAGAGTGCGCGGCAATAAACGCACCTTTTTCAACCGTTCAAGAGATGGTATCAGTCGGCTGGGTCGTAATTAAAATCACTCGTTCGCCATAAACAGGCGATACGCTTAAATTAATCGCGGTAGCTTAGCTCGTCCGCGGAACGAGGAACATCTATCCGTGTCACTATTTTTATTCTTCAAACGTTCCCGATTTTCCAATAGAATTTCGTGCCGCGGTAAAAATTATCACACGCAATTTTTAATTTCAACATTCTTTTCCTCGTGGGACGGACGCTGCAGTAACGTTTATTCCAATTAACGTCGTCGTTAATCACCTAATTTTAATTCTTTTTTATTTCGCCTGACCTTTTACTAAGAAATTTTTAATATCCCGTTGAGATTAATTATGGATTGCAGTAAATGTTCATCCAATTTGCATTGTTTTCAAAAATTACGCAGCTTGAAAGTAAAAAGGATTTTTTTCTATTTCATCGAAGTTGAAAGAGAAAAAAGATAGTCCCTCGGGAAATCAAACGTGATTAATACTCATCGACGTATTTCCTACTGTCCTTTTTTGCGTCATTCCGGAATTGTTTGAATGCTTTCATCAATTATTTTAATTTTTCGCTATTACAACCAAATTACTTATAATTTCTCCGAGACATTATTGAGATTATAATTAAATGATCTAAGAAATCGATGACTGTAATTGCGCACGAATAATTAAGCGATGTTCTTAATTGGGACAATATTATATTTAAGGGATTATCTATCATTGATAGAATGAACAACGTCAATTAAGAGCAAAAAGTTGAAGCGTCTAATAAATAAAAGGAGTATTATTACACTGCGTCGGGTGGAATGGTTCAGATATTTCAGAGAGATATATGGACTTCTACCACCTACGCTCTAAAAACGTCTTATGCATCGGGAGCACGTACCACCTGTTGCAATTCGAGGTGCATTCTGTTGCATCTCATCGATTCAGCTCCGAGAAAAGTAGGATAATATTTCTTTAAAGAAGATCACCATATATTATATAGAAATGCTTTCATACGGGATAAAAGATTATCCATATTTTTCCATCTTGTCACTTGTACAATTTTTTTTACTTTGCAAAGTAATTTTTATGCATCATTTTGGTTACTCCAAACACAGAGCTATTAATACGAACCACGTTTGTAAGAGGAGAGTGATGAGCCACGTGCTCTACGGTATTTTGTACAATATATTCTCTATAACGTTCTGGCTAAATTAAGCCTAAGCTTGATAACAATATGGCCTCTCATAGAGGGTCCAGACAATATCTTCTAATCAATTCTGTCCCGTATTACAATTCTGAAACGTGATAAACATTCCCTATCACGCGCACTCAGGGCAGGAAGTACAATCTCGTGTAATTTCGAACGTGATTAGACTACATTCAAAGTTCGTAATAAATATTACACTTTACAAAAGAGATGAAAATTATATCGATATANAGTAAATGTTCATCCAATTTGCATTGTTTTCAAAAATTACGCAGCTTGAAAGTAAAAAGGATTTTTCTCTATTTCATCGAAGTCGAAAGAGAAAAAAGATAGTCCCTCGGGAAATCAAACGTGATTAATACTCATCGACGTATTTCCTACTGTCCTTTTTTGCGTCATTCCGGAATTGTTTGAATGCTTTCATCAATTATTTTAATTTTTCGCTATTACAACCAAATTACTTATAATTTCTCCGAGACATTATTGAGATTATAATTAAATGATCTAAGAAATCGATGACTGTAATTGCGCACGAATAATTAAGCGATGTTCTTAATTGGGACAATATTATATTTAAGGGATTATCTATCATTGATAGAATGAACAACGTCAATTAAGAGCAAAAAGTTGAAGCGTCTAATAAATAAAAGGAGTATTATTACACTGCGTCGGGTGGAATGGTTCAGATATTTCAGAGAGATATATGGACTTCTACCACCTACGCTCTAAAAACGTCTTATGCATCGGGAGCACGTACCACCTGTTGCAATTCGAGGTGCATTCTGTTGCATCTCATCGATTCAGCTCCGAGAAAAGTAGGATAATATTTCTTTAAAGAAGATCACCATATATTATATAGAAATGCTTTCATACGGGATAAAAGATTATCCATATTTTTCCATCTTCTCACTTGTACAATTTTTTTTTACTTTGAAAAGTAATTTTTATACATAATTTTGGTTACTCCAAANCGAACGTGATTAGACTACATTCAAAGTTCGTAATAAATATTACACTTTACAAAAGAGATGAAAATTATATCGATATATAAAACAGATATATTTAATCGTAATATGTGAATTAACAAAATTTTAATCGCGCGTTTGACGGAGAATTAAAGTTTGAAAGTCGTTTTCATCGGAACTGAAATGCTCGATGAAATGATGGAAAACAATGCTCGAAATGCACGTTGCAGAGCGCGAAGTAACAGGTGCTCTCGTGCAAACAGTTCCGCAAATTACAATTATACAGACCCGTCTCTGTGTTGTTTTATCGCAGCTCGTTTAAACGTGTACGCGTGGCACGCTGAAGGGTTTCTAGGAAGGAAGGAACCGATTTTAATTAGATCATCGAATGGCGCAACGCCGTTAACGTGAACAGCAATTAATCATTCTCTTGCCGGTACGATTCTTCGAACTTTTCGCCCGTACGTCCTATCATCGACCTACACCACTTGCGCGGCTGTTTCTTCTACTTTCTTCGCAGCTTGTGCTCACAGCTTTCCGTTCGATTACATCGAGTCGCAAAGCTTTAAGGTTGTTCAAAACTTTACACAACAATAAAGACAAAGAATTGAAATTTTAACAGTTATATTAATAAAATAATACACAAAATGTTAGAAATTTTACGAGCCTATTAAAAAAGTTATTAAACCTTGAATTCTTGTGTCGAATGTCAGAATTTTTATTTCATTTATAAAAAAATATGAATGCAACAATGACAGAATTTTGTAATTTTGCATAATTCTTAATAAGAAATTGAAATTTCATTATTTAAGATATACAATAAGGAGTGTTTTTCCTTTAAAGGAGAAATGACTATAACAGTAGAGAATATAAAAATATACGACGATTATGTTTATTATGGAAAGATCAGATCTTGAACGTTTTGTACATAGATTTCTTTAATGAATTTCGTGATTAATGGAATACTACAAATTCTCTGCGTGTATCATGTATCGCATCGATCTTCTAAGTTAAATTACGGAACTTGCAAACTCTTGGAACTTCTAATGCTATCTATTTAATGTACTTAAGAAATAATCTGTATACAGGACACGGGATTTTAATGTTCGAAATCGCTGAGCGAACTAATACCCATAAAGTATCTTCGTACATACAATAACACAAAATTTATATATAAATATGTGCATTACGTGGTCTTACGAAAATTGAGTTTTCAAACTATTAAAGAAAGTGATGCAAGTGGGAACACAATTTCTCCAGTATAAAGATTAAAGAGAAACATGGACGTAGAGATCTGCTCGTTGACGTCATATTGCGTCACGCAGGATTAATTAGAGCGGGAGACGGGAGGAACATTTATTCTAAAGTCAACAGGCTGACTGCCGGCTCGATTTCAACCCTTACCTATGGCAGTCTTGGTGCGTACGGTGCGCGAGTATCCCATGGGATGGAGTATCGCCCAGTAACGATCCACGGACACTGCCACCAGGCAAAAAATGCTAATCGTGCAGAGGACGACCAGCACCGAGACGGTGAACAGACAGGCGTGTAGGTTCGTCGGCAAACCGATGCTCGCCAGAATAGCGAACGGTATGGCGAACAGGCCCACCAGTAGATCGGCCGTTGCCAACGAAATGATGTAATAATTCGTGCGGCGACGGAGTTTCCTCTCTTTGCTGAAGACGATGATCACTAGGCCGTTGCCGAAAATCGCGCAGACCGACACCAAGATCTCGCAGACTGTGTACGGTAGATTCAGCTCCGAATGATTGGACGCGTTCACCGCTGTTACGGTCAGGTTATCGGCCAGCTCACTACCGTTTGATGGATATTCCATCACGACGGACGCTGTCACTCGGAACGCGATCGTCATCTACCCCCTCACGCGACGATCTTGACTATTGCCACTTCGACGAATCGTCGCACTTTGCACTTGTTGATTAGAAACGAAATTTGATATAATTATTTTTTAGTAGCTTTGTTTTGTTTCAATGTCTATGTCATTTTTATTAGAATATGCGCGTCGGTTAAATCAGTTGTTATGTATTAAATGTTACCAACGTTACTTGCTATTCCTTCATTCTTGCTAGAAGGTATTAAGTTAATGATTGATCGGAGTGACGAGGGTGCTCGGCAATGGAAAATTCAGGCCGTCGCGTGACCAACTATTCTTCCAGCGTTTTTAATGGATACCCTTAATTCCTGTATACTGAATTTCCATAATGCTGGCCGCGTCACGCGAGCTTGATGCCACGCTCCTTAATAGATCCGACGTTAAGGAAACGTCATAAATCTGGAATCGGGCGTTAACGCAGGGCGAAGTCAGTCGTCGACGTCTCCTCTGCTCCCTTTCCGTTTCGGGAAGTAGTACGAGTTCGGTTTAATGATCGTGTCACGCTCGGCATGGTAACCGATCGATCTCATTTTATCAGAAAGACACCGGCACGTGCGAGACGGCCGGAAGAAGGATGTATCGTAACCTATTTGTATGCCACGGTTAACGATATTTGTTCCACTTTCAACGCTACAAACTTCGTCTCTTACACGTCGAAATGTGTCGAATTCTTCGACATTTAAAATGCTTAATCTACACGTTTCGTGAGACGCAATGTCAATTGTCCTGCTTCGACATTTATTATTTTTACTAATACTTCATAGTATTTGGTAGGAAGAAATGTTAATTATCTTCTTATCTTTAAAATATTTGATATCCGAGACCGTAACTGATCAGAAGTTGCACGAAGACTGGCGATTTANTATTCATTATCTTCTTATCTTTAAAATATTTAATATCCGAGACCGTAACTGATCAGAAGTTGCACGAAGACTGGCGATTTANGTAACCGATCGATCTCATTTTATCAGAAAGACACCGGCACGTGCGAGACGGCCGGAAGAAGGATGTATCGTAACCTATTTGTATGCCACGGTTAACGATATTTGTTCCACTTTCAACGCTACAAACTTCGTCTCTTACACGTCGAAATGTGTCGAATTCTTCGACATTTAAAATGCTTAATCTACACGTTTCGTGAGACGCAATGTCAATTGTCCTGCTTCGACATTTATTATTTTTACTAATACTTCATAGTATTTGGTAGGAAGAAATGTTAATTATCTTCTTATCTTTAAAATATTTGATATCCGAGACCGTAACTGATCAGAAGTTGCACGAAGACTGGCGATTTATTTAACGACCTATGAATTCTAATTGCGTATGACGGTCGAAGCGGATCTTAAGGTATCCTCAAATGACTATGTCCCCGCGAAATGCAACGGTCGCCCATTGACGAACGGCATGACCGGAAATCGTAGATAGCCAGTGATCGAATTCATTCAGCGGACGTTTCGAGTCCGGCCACGTATCACTCGCGCATTTGCTAAGCTTGTTACGGACGACGAATTTCCGGCGCATATTCATCGAAAGATGATCCCATCTTTCGGCAATAGACGTTCCTCTGACGACGTTCTAATAGATATTTGAGCGACGACGTGATCTACCATCGTAAATCTCGAAAATGTCTTCTAGCACCTCTCATCGATTTTTCAATTATCCCCATTCCGTTTCGCGACGAGACCGTGTAGTTTCGTTCTCACTTGGTTCGTAATCACGTGGAAAAGATGGATGATTATGTCAATCGATTAGGCTTTGCTTTCTTATTCGTAGCTAATCGAGTATAAACTTGTTTTATAGAACAGATTCACCGCTAGCGTTGATGTATCTCGGGTGGTCACAGATTTTCTGTGAACCGAGATCTTTATTTATGAAAAGTCCAATTTATAGCGGAGAGATTGTCAGCACGTTTTTCTTTTGATCCTCGCCACTTTTATTCGACGCGCATTAAAATTTATAACCCATTGGGCGAGTGTTACAAAGAATTCCCTTCGAAGAAACAGTTTTCTGTTGCTTAGCACTCGAGTCAACGCAATATCGCTTTTGTCCTCAATATTGGCCCTTTCGAGCGTAATTAAAAAACTGTTCGATGAGGGAAACGGATTAAACTTCTCACCCGACGCAGACGTGAGGCCCGTTATCTTCGGGGATGTTGAGCGTTGATGAAAGGAGGATCAGAAAGTTGATCGTTCCGATCGCGGTTTGCCTCACGACGCAATTCTGAAGTTGCGCCCGTTTCTGCGGAACAATTCGCGGCAGCTGACGGAGAACATTGTCCGCGACTCAAACTTATCGAACTTTCAACCGAGGAAGTTCCTGTGATCATTCAGAACTGCGACGCGTGGTAGATTATCATACGTAGCTTTTGTAAGCAATCTCGACTTGTTTGAAGACGCGTCGAAGATGAGATCGAATGTCCAGAATAAAGCCGGAATTAAATAAAAGTCACCGTGAATAGAATTAGACGCGATCGTATTTTAATATCATCATGCACAGACCGACACTCTATTCTAAGCTTTTACGTCTATCTTTATTTATAGAGGCTTAGTGTATCACTTCCCGAACATCATTATAACGATAGCATTTAAGCTAATACCCTTGACATATTTTTCCCCGAATCTAAAACATCTCTTTCTCTTCCATTTTCACGATAGAGCTACTACGCATATATCAGTTGTATCTGAACGAAAATAACATTTCACATGCAATTACATTCACAATTTAATATTTCTTTCATTTTTCTCAAAGCAATTAAATCGTTCACTTTAACTTAAAATTGAATACTCGAAGAAATACCAGTCAGCGAATCGGGGATCTTTACTGAAACCATCGACGTCGATAAATTACACTGCTCGCTTGTTTTCTCGTTAGTCACAAATTGATCAGCGTTTTAATCTTTTTGTCTTTCCGAAAATCCCGGATTAATTGAGAATGAAAATTGATCGGGCGTGAGCGGTTTCCGTGCGGAGAACGCGTCCGTCTTCTCAACCCCGTGGCGCGTAACTGAGGTCCTCTTCGTGACACGCGGGTACACGGCGATGGTGGAGGTGGAATGAACGCGTTTATAGATTATGGCGGTAGTGGTAGACTGCTGAAGAAGATCGACAATGTCCCGAGTCCTGCGTAAACGTTTCCGTCCTCCGCCGCATTGAATTTTCGACGTTTATGAACAGATCACGGCGGAAGGGTAAATCGCAGCGATCTTTGAAAGTTATAATTATTCGCCGGTATAAGCGGATCAGTGCGTCAGTCACCAAGCATTTGTTGCTTGTGTAACATCAATGGTAAAGCCTTACATCAGAATTTATGTACATTCTTATTCGCTCGCGTGATTCGATTTTTCAAGAGTCTCTCAACCTATAATAAATTTAAATGTACACCTTAGTTATCGTATCATAGCAGACTCTTTCAATTTTGCTAAAAGGGTTACCAAGATTAGAGTTTAAATTAAAAATGTGTCCAAGCTCACGGCAATATGCGCTGCGAAATTATTAATTGAATAAGTCAGTTACAGTTGGTAGAAATTGTGCAAGTACTTAAGTACACGTGTGTGAAGGAAATATTAAATTTAGCTTCCATTCGAAATTAAGAAATTTATACTCCGGTACGCTGGAACCCTTTGTAACAATCTGCGCATTTTGGGAAACCTTGTTTTTCATGTAATAGAGTCAAATATTTTATTTAGAAGTAACATGACTTTCTTAGAAAAATGTCTCTTTGAGCGAAGCTCCATTATGGCAAGAACGTCGAAATAAATAACTCCCACAACAGTCGTCCAGTTACAAACTTAAACTTGTCTCGCTTGATTAGATTGAACGAGCCACGAAATCTAATTTTGTGCACTCGTCCTAACGGATTAATATCTTTGTCGCAATTTTCGACGTGAGAAATAGGGAAGGGAAACCCGGTCCATCTAATTAACGACGCAGCCCGTGCGTACGTTTAGCGTTGACCCCGAGAATAGAAAACTCCAGTTCTTCGACACCGTTATTTATATCAAAATCAGGAGCTATGCGTTATCTCAAAATTTAACGAGCTCTTGAGAAGTTAAATCGCTCCTCAAATTTTAAGGCATGTAAACTATGTTACAACAATTTCTAAGTAGAATATAATAATGACAAAGCTATAAATGTCACGTTTGAAAGTATGCAGCTTTAAAAGTAAAAAGAAAATTTAAAGACAAAAGAGAAAGAATTGATACTTTGCCCTGTCACAGTGGTGTTACTCTTCAGTCGATCGGGATGGACGTAGCGGGATACAAATCGTAGAAATAGACTACTTTCTCGGTGATCTATTAGTCGAGTCGGATCGTCTTGCAAACAAGCGGGTATTTGTTATTCCGTTCGACATTAGACAGGATCGGATTACCGTCAAGGCTAGTGTGACAAATAGGTCTGCGAACTTTTCGTTCTCTCTTTGGTGGAAGGTGGTTACACGTCCCGAGATCTCATACAAGGATGACGGAGTCGTAGGTGTATACACGTATAAGTTGATTTGAAGCGAGAAATCGAGTTCGCCGCCGAGTTTCTAGAGATAGAATTTTATGGCGAAGTATATTTCCCGCGATGATTGATTCAATATGTATACGTTCGAAAAGCGTATCATTTTTTTCGCAGCTACTATCGATTTTCTGATATAGTTTCAATTAAATTACTTTTTTTAACGATTCGCATCGGGGAGTTGGAACGAGGTGGAGAAATTACAGGGCGTAATAAAATTAACGATAAATTTAACTTGCTCGAGCGTGTCTTCAACCTTTGCCGTGTTACCACGTTGTTCTAATGGGTGGTAATTACGTAATTAACTCGATACGCGGTGACAGCTACCGACTTTTATCAATTTCATGGCTGCATCTTATGAAACCGACGAATTTTTAAAACGAACCCTGTAAGCGCGTGTAAATGTATATACATATGTAAATATGTCAATCGATGGGATACGGTTTCTTCTCGTCTGTGCAAATTGAACAGCTAGCGTAAGGTCAAGGACGTTACAAGGTCCTCCATATCATTCGCCTTTAGAAAGCAATCACTATTAGCGCATAATGTTTGCTAATCTTAATTGTCAATGAATTTATAATAGGAATTCTGACACTCTATAATCCTATTTTGAAAACGTGAAATTAAATCTGTATTTCTCCCGTCTTACAGTGACAGTTTAATTGAATGGCGATATTTATAAATTTGTTCAACACGAAAATGAATAAAATTAAACTTACGACATGATATTGACATAAACTTGACACACACGAAAGCATCTTACAATTAGTTTCATATTGATAATGTGACAGTATGACACATTACGCTGCATTGAAATAATACTTTTTTTACGTAATACAGTATTCAAGATGCAACGATCAAATTAAAGCAATTTTCCGTAGAAAAGGATAAGTCTACGTAAGAATGCAAGTGGTGTAAATCAAATTTTTAAAAAAGATACGTAACGACGTTTCCGGTTTGTCACCCGACATTAATTATGGCATGGACTTGAGTCAACATCGTTTTTACATTCCAACAGTTAAAGGTTTCATGTTAAATACAAATATAATAATCCGACAACTTTGACTCTCTCGAGACGAGGAGTGATTCACGTCATTTGCATTCTCCGTACACAATTGCATTCATGTTTAATGCCGCCAACACATTAATTCCAAAAACTGGTTGAAGTACATATTCCCTTCTATCTTTGCATAGTTCAACCTGATTAGGCTAATGATTCGCGGTACCGTTTCCCTCCCCGAAGCGGCAGCCGGCATGTGCATGCGAAATTAAAGTGGGTGTAATTTCTAAATGGAATGAAGACTCAGCTTTTTTGTATAGAAGTTATTTTTTATTTCGAAACCTTTCCCTCGTGGCATTCTGTTCAAAGATTCATGCTACCTTAAGATAAAATAAAACGGTATAATCAATCACATAGAAAACGAAAAACTCTTCTATTTTATACTTTCTTTCAAATGACAAATGGTGTAACTAAAAAGAAAGGAAGATAATATATTAGTTACGCAATGATAAAAATTAGCGTAGAATAATAACATAATCGGTATTTGTTAACGCAGCTTTCCGATAAATCAATGTTTACCCAGCATTGATTATATAACACCATTATTACCTCTTTTTTCACTTTCAATATGACGAATGTGTCAAGGATTTGAAATAATTCTCTGTCGTTCTCATATGCCATGTAATACATCGTTATTTTTTCTTATCTATGCTGACAGAAACTTTTTCCTTTAATCTCCAAGATAGATCATATTGAATTTTGGTAGTGCATCCTGTGGGACCAATCTTTCTGAATGGGGCCGGCTGGAAGTGGATTGTTACGGACGCTTGACTGCGACTGCTTAAAAGACACCTTTCTTAAAACGTAGAGTTAACGAACAGTGAACGAGTCAATTCTTAGTAAGTAAAACGTGCTTATTGTACGTAACGGACGCGTAACTGGTCGTTTGTACGTCGCATAAAAGGTTCCATAATTGCGTCTCGAAAGCTGAATGACTCCGTTTTGCATTTGCTGGACGACGACACCGGGGCATGCAAGTTTGTATCTCGCTGCGTTCGTGTGCTGATGAATCGAGAACGAGTCAGCTCTGTGTTGCATGAGACACGTAAACACGCCCATGCCACTAAACGTCTAACGACTTAATGTTGCTAATGCGATTGGAAGTAGATAGGGGATCGTGAAACCTGCGGTGCAACCGCGAACTTCCTGATCAGTTAAAACGATCCAAAAAGATGTGTATTAAAAAAAATATATTTTGAATGTTGCACGCAATTTATAGGCGAACGGACACGCAAATTGATTAAAGGAACGAATTGTTTAATGAGGGGAAGGTTTCTGCACGCCGTGCTAAAGGAACCGCAGGCTAGCCTTGGTTTCGCGAGAAATTGCCGAGGAATTATAATTAACCGGTTAACAAGATCCAATTGGCTTCATTGTGTGGCACACTTTATTATGCTCGTTGCTTATATACGTATAGGTATGAAACTTAGTTTACTTGGCGCGATAATTCAGGTGGTCAACACCTAGTTAGGGAGACACGAGCAGACATAAAAAAAGTTGACGACTAGCGGGATTTAATTAGAGGCAGTTTTTCCGCTGGCTGGAAAATTAACTTGATGCCCGCCGGTTTTATTAAATAGAGGATAAACGCACACGGATTTTATTGAAACAAGAAGGAAACTTTATAGTTTCATGAACTCCTTCTTTTTGATAAATTCAAGTCAATTACTTGTATTCGCTCCTCTTTTTATACTAATCGATTATTCTCGGATCTCTTGTTTAGTTGTTTACTCTGAATCTCTCTCCCTAACTACTCACACACAGAATTCTGTTATTCTTAGCACGTTAAGACCGTGTCCTGTTTATATTACAATAAACCTTATTAATTATTCTCTGCATAACTGCGCGTGAACATTAACAACAGATTTATTAAATACACGTTCGTTAAAGAAAAAAAGTGTCTTAAAGTTATCTATTAGTATACATGTGCAAAGTGGATAAGAAAAAATAACGATGTATTACGTGGCGTGTGAGAACGAGAGAGAATTACCAATTCCATCTTTCGATTTCCTTCTATCCACTCCTTCCATCTGGAAGGTTTCAATCGCAATCCAATATCAATTTCCCGACTCACAATATCGACGTTAACGAACCCTTCTGTACTTACCCGAGGCAACGTACTCGCGCGCTACACGATTGACAGTAAATGATTGGTTATTCGATCACGATGTTGATTAAATAATAACTCTTTGACTATAGATAATAACTGTTCCGAATGGTATTCGAGGGTAGATTTGAAAAGCTAATTCATCGCGTCGATATCGTATCGAATTCTTCCGGTTGCCTCTGCCGGTTTTTATGAAACTCATAAATTATTGGGGAACAGGTGAGAATAAAATAATGCTAATTTTCGTGCTCTCAGAAAATATATAGCTTTTTATTAAGCTAAGTTTAATTTACATCCAACATGAAACAAAACAATGCGCGTATAAATTCATATGTATTCGGAATATTGTACAATGGTACACGTCTCGGATTTGAAACAATAGTTTCACGGGTGAATCAGTTCATAGAAAACGTCGTGGTACTGGCTCTGAAGGTATTTCTGTTCGATCGTGTCAATGGCTCCAACGCCGCGCGTATTATTATGTATATGGACCACAGACAAGCAGCCAGTCCGAGAAACGTGATCATTCCGTAACTGCAAATAAATCGATCAGTTATACCCTTGGCTACCGAAATAATCGTAACATCGATTAAGGATGAACCCTCTTACTTTGTAAGCCAAACCATAAATAAGCCTAAACTTATGGTTACAAGCAAACTATAATTAGCCAGAGGTCGCAAACTCAACCGAGGGGGGATACGTTCCTCGTATCTGCTGGACAATCCATTCTGCGTTCGTTTCTGTAATTTCACTACTTTCGTCGGTGGTTGTAGAATCTGTCGACAAATGCTGCCCAAGAAGCCTGATCGATGGTACATCCTAGTTATCTTTTGCTGGTACTTTAATTAAATCATCACATGTTCATTGTTAGAATTAAAGAACCTTTCTTGTTGGTATAAGATCAGAGAATGATTTATAATACTTTTTCAGAATATTGCATTCCTGATAAATAATTACCTTCAAATTTATACGTGTAGAAATTTTATAAAAATATTTAACCAGGAATCCACATTCAGTACTTCGAACTGGTTGCAATTCCGGGTCTCCCATGTACTCGATATATTGACAAGTTTGTCTGTCCTTTTGAATAGGTACGAATACACCTGGTTTACTAGTGTCTAAGCTAGAGTCCAACTGAAAGAATAATAAGCAATGAGCTTTTTATTAACTACAATTTACTAATAACAATATACCTGTGATTGATGACAAAACGACGTGGATAGAATGCTGTCGTGATATTCTTCATCGGCTTTGATAGATACTTCAGGAATGTCTTCTATTCGAATCTACAAAAATCATGTGTATATTTTATCTATAATTTAGATTTACTATCTTCTTAGTTACCTGTAAAATCTCGATTAATTGTTGATGTGCATTTGCTAGATAAACGGGAACACGACGTCGTTCTTCTATACTAATATCGTCCGAACAATGATCTTCGCCGTTTAAGAATTCCCATACTGCTAACAAAAATCCTCTACTCTTCCTTCTTTTCTCCAATGCATCAACTAAACTAGTCGCTGTTACGTGAGCTTGTTTAATTGTAGTCAATAAAGATACGACCTGCGATTAAAAAATTCTAAAATAAGATTTTTTGCGTATATATATTTTGCACGTTTCGCATACCTGTGAGGCAGTAGCAGGAGAAAACATTGGAACGTACTGATACGTTGGTCCTTCGAGTTCCAAAATTTGTTGTCTCACGATCGAGGTCCATAAATTCGTTGAGACGCGACTTCTGCTTAAACGTACATCGTCCATGTGACTTTCTATTTCGCATATTATTTTACCTAAGTGTGGTTGCGAGAAAACCTAAGGAATGCACACATAATAAAATATATACAAATATTTATTCAAATTGTTCGTGAAAATCTGACATACCTTTGTAACTCTAAACAACATCAACGCATTTTTTGGAGCTACTAGATCTGTTATCATAAATCGTGGAAGCAATTGTTGAAATATTGCCGTGTAAGCTAACAGATTGTTTGCAATGAAAGGCATCCATCTGGATTCATCATGAATTTTGCCTCTCTCTTCTTCCTCCAATTTACTGTATAAAAGTAAAACAATTTTCAATACATTAGACAGCATTTTCTTGATTTTTATTTTAAGTATACACTTACCCTTCCTTGGTATAAGTTATACCAGGAAGATATCTCCATGGTTGAATGAAGCTTAACCATGCTTCAAGGATTAATCTGAATGAACTATCCAGAGGCCAATGATATATAGCTTTCCTAAGGAATGTGTAGATTTTGCCTTGAACAGACGGTAAAATTATCCTGCAAAACGTTTAATATATTTTTTTTACTCCAACAGTGTCTGAATAATGTTCATTTATAAATTCTAAATTTACATACCGTTTCAACTCATCCATTGCGCTTTTATCGCCTGTCGCGCTGTTTGCAAATTCGTGCAACGTTTTTATAAATGCCCGCACTAGACGTATATGTTCTCCAGAATGGATGCTGCACTATAATTTAAGTTATACATATATTTGTACATTTTATAAGAAAGAGAATACTAAAAGTGCGGATACTTACCCGACGTGGGACGGACACGTAGTACGTTGTATTTAATCGTGAATTTACTTGATCATCCTCCGTGTACTCAACCCAAAAGTCAAGAAATACTTGAACCACTGTCTCGCTTCGCCAAACTTGTGGCAAACACTGTTGTTGCGGTACGCTCGACGTGGAATTCGGCGATCCTGGCGACAATATCGAGGTTCTCAAAAGTCGCGGCGTTTGCATTCTGCAAAAATGTCGCATTAAAATTTTTAATTTATCGTTCAGCTCTACCAGATCCAAAGAATTTTATGTTCCCTCTCATTTGTTAGTGCATTTTTCTTTACTAGCTGAGAGACATACCTTTTAGATTCGGGCGATTGTATTAATTTTCGTTGGGGTGTTTTTCTAATGTATGGCCCAATAATTGGTAGAACCGGAGAATTATCTCTAGGCAGAAAATGATACAAATAACAGTGTGCTAATTGAACATATACAGTTTCCCAATTAACCCAAACATTATCCTGTTGGTGTTCTTGCATCCAGGGATTTGTCAGATGATATGCAAAATGGAAGATGTAATACTCGAAGGGATATGTATAATTGTTAAGGATTTACATTCCATAAACACAAAAGCTATAAAATTATCGAATTGTTATAAAATAAGGATACTCATGCTTAGAGCAGACACTCCACGTGTGCCTTGATCATCTCTAATTTTGTCTAGATAAAAAGGTGGTATCATACCTTCCTTTAACATCGATCGTATTTTTGCCTACAATAAAAATGGACGTAAAACATATAATCCATTTAATTCTACAGTTTTTATTACGGTGTGCTTTTA
Source organism: Ceratina japonica (assembly GCA_019453355.1). Lineage (NCBI taxonomy): Eukaryota > Metazoa > Arthropoda > Insecta > Hymenoptera > Apidae > Ceratina > Ceratina japonica. The sequence continues at coordinate 86,564 of SMSR01016165.1, read as the reverse complement.
CATACTGGTAGATAATAGATTGGAAAATTGTACTTCAAATAACAGTCTTGAAGTAGTTTGTAACACAGGGAAAAAACTGGTCCTTGTGGATGTAAGAAATTACACAGTGTTTCATATTCCTGTGGACTCTTTTTGAAAGTAATAGTACGTAAGCCCCAACCAATGTTGTCTGTTATGCAAAATAATGAGTCTATCAATATGGGAAAAACGTGTTGTAACTCTGTTGTGCTGGATTCGTCTATTAACGTCGCTATTTCCTTGCATCTCTGTGCCAATGGCATGTTCAAGTATCTTTGTAGTCTGATCTGTATTAATTAAAAGAAAACAATCAAACACAAAAATCTACATTAGCTAACTGTATTAGCTAATGTAATTCTTAGGAGAATTTGTTTCTATCGTGTTATTTTCATTTTATACTGATATAATGCGCAGTACATTCGTTATAATTCTACAGAAATAAAAGACATGTGTAACGTCTTGTGCGTATATTAATTTATTTGTAAAAATGTATACATGTTCTCTCTCTCCAGTTAATACATAGAAAACTACATTGTACACAGTTTCTGTATTTACTTTAAATAAAGCCGGTTAGACAGGTTACTACAAGTATAGGTTATATTTTCATAACGTAAATTTATAAATGGAATGTTAATAAAAGTACACGCATGCAGTACCTTAGCAACGTCTGATGATGTAGCCATGTTTATGTCTGTTCGTTTTTACGCAGATTATTGAAATTAACATGTAAACAATAATGTTTTCTGTCTTCTGCTGACGCTGACCATGCTTATGTACACAATTCAATTTCAACACGATCTAGATCTAGAAGTGCGTGCGCGTTGCGTCGCGAATAAAAATGTAAGGTTGTTTGTATTTCATATTTATTAAATTCTTTATGAATAATTTTTACATCGTGAAGAACGATAGGAATAAATGAAAAAAATACATTTTGAACTGTTTTTGCAACTTAAAACCTTTCCCATTTTCGCGGTTGCGATTTTGGTCCTGAGAACTGCTTTAGTCCGGTTGTAAATATTCTCTTTGGCGTTGTGGCATTTGTATTCTGTTTACATAAAATAATATTAAGACTCTTAATGACACATAAAACACTTGAGAAATAAAGTTTTTTAGCGATACCTCAAATTTTCCCCTTATTTTTTCAATCCTGTCAGCAAACTGACTCGATGTATTTCTCTTTAATGATTCTAGTTCTCGTTGTGTTGAACTGAAGAACTGAAAAGAATTATTCAGTAGAGTAGATTCTTGTATTATGCATAATAGAAGAAATACATATGTTTCTTCAATATAAGTTAAATACATACGTGTGGTTGTTCAACTTCAATAGTGAAGTCGTACTCATCTTCTAACTGCTGTGAACTCATTTCTTCGCCCACATCTAGAAATAAATTTTGGGACAGTTGATCTAATCGCATTTGATTTCCCATCTCTTTAACTTTCTCCGACGGAACTAGTTTTGGTCTTTTCCTTATGGTTTTTTGTATCTTCACAGAACTATCTTTTGTCAGTTCATCTCGATCTTTTTCGTTTCTATTTTTTAGTAAATCATCAAATTTAGTTTTTGTTATACTTATGTTTACTTCCTTGAAGTCCTTTCTCGTCTTTGCTACATTTTCATTTTCTTCGTTTTCATTTACGTTCTTCGGTAGTTTATCGAGCTCTTTTTTGTCCTGTTCACTTCGATCTATTATCTTACTTTTCTGATATTTTTTGACAATCTTAAATACTTTGTCCTTCTGCTTATCGTCGTATTTGCGATCGCCTGTTGTTTCTTTTACATTATCTCGCTGCTTCTCAAGCACTTCCTTTTCTTTTATAAACACATTTTCATCACGTTCTATTAAATACTTTTCAAGATCCGTAATTTCTCCCGTTGCTTGTTTAATTTGCACATTTTCTAATTTCTTTTTTTCCTCTCTTTCCTGTAAATATTTTTCCAATTTGTCAAAAGTTCCTTTTCCTTGGGCGATTTTATTTTGCTGTTTTATCTCTATCAATTTAGCTTCGTAATCTTTTTTTAATTTTTCTATTTCAGCCTTATGTTCATCTTCCCGCGATTTTATCAGAGCAGAATTCCGTTCTTGGATCTTCTTTACTTCCATTAATTGAATGTTATAATTTTCTTTTAGCTTTTCTATTTCAGCCTTATGTTCATCTTCCCGTGATTTTATCAGAGCAGAATTCTCCGTTCCGATCTTCTTCAATTCCATTAATTGAATGTCGTAATCTTCTTTCAACTTTTCTATTTCAGCCTTATGTTCATCTTCCCGTGATTTTATCAGAGCAGAATTCTCCGTTCCGATCTTCTTCAATTCCATTAATTGAATGTCGTAATCTTCTTTCAACTTTTCTATTTCAGCCTTATGTTCATCTTCCCGTGATTTTATCAGAGCAGAATTCTCCGTTCCGATCTTCTTCAATTCCATTAATTGAATGTCGTAATCTTCTTTCAACTTTTCTATTTCAGCCTTATGTTCATCTTCCCGTGATTTTATCAGAGCAGAATTCTCCGTTCCGATCTTCTTCAATTCCATTAATTGAATGTCGTAATCTTCTTTCAACTTTTCTATTTCAGCCTTATGTTCATCTTCCCGTGATTTTATCAGAGCAGAATTCTCCGTTCCGATCTTCTTCAATTCCATTAATTGAATGTCGTAATCTTCTTTCAACTTTTCTATTTCAGCCTTATGTTCATCTTCCCGTGATTTTATCAGAGCAGAATTCTCCGTTCCGATCTTCTTCAATTCCATTAATTGAATGTCGTAATCTTCTTTCAACTTTTCTATTTCAGCCTTATGTTCATCTTCCCGTGATTTTATCAGAGCAGAATTCTCCGTTCCGATCTTCTTCAATTCCATTAATTGAATGTCATAATGTTCTTTCAACTTCTCTATTTCAGCCTTATATTCATCTTCCCGCGATTTTATCAGAGCAGAATTTTCCGCTTCGATCTTCTTCATTTCCATTATTTGAACGTCGTAGTCTCCTTTTAGCTTATTTATTTCCGCCTTATATTTCTCTTCTCTTGACTTATAATAATTCTCGATCTCCTATAAAAGAAACGAATTCAGGCAAACCAATCAGGGAGGCGTTTTTAAAAAATTTACCTCCGCGTTCGAACTCTTCTCCAAGTTCAGTTGTTCTTTCTCCATTTGTAAAATTCTAATTTGTCTGTTCAACTCGGATATTTTCTCTTCATCATTGTGCTGCACATCCTTGAGAGATTTCTCGAGATTTAAATTAGCAGATTGCACCTCCATGAATTTATTCTCCAAACTTACATAATTACTTTGCACATAGTTATACTTTTTCTCGATTAATTGCACGTTTTCAACTAACTTATCTTTCTCTTCCGCAATCTTCTGTAATTGGATTTTCAATTCTTGATTCGCCGACGTGAGATTTTCCCATTTCTAAAATGATAACGTTTCACACGTTTATTACATTTATGATAACAACGTATATCAATAACGAAAATAAAATGTTTTTCTTCTTATGGGATAAACAAGATTGTACATCTCTCTACATATTTCAAGAAAAATATTTGGCCGAGACAAACAGAAAAAAATATTTCGCAACCTTCGTCAATTCTGATACTTCGGCAGCGTGATCTACAAGTAATTGATTCCTCTCTATCATCGATTTCTCCTCAATGTTCTGCAGTTGCTTCTTCAATTTATTCTCGGTAATTTCTAGTTCTTTTATTCTGATGAAAAATAAAACAGAAGTTCATAATTATGCCTATTTAATAAATGAATGATATAATTTTGATAAGTACCTTCTTTCTTTTTCCATCATTTGATTTCTCATTGTACTTATATTCTCCTCATATTTCTCATCTATATAAAAGTTCATATTAAAGAATGACAAGACACAGTCACATCATACTAAATAGAATTCGCTTACCATTTACTTTCACAGTTCTCAATTCATTTTGCAACTTCTCTACAGCATCTCTTTGGTTAATTAGAATAACGTTATACATCGCTGACAGATTATCTTTGTGTTCTTGAAATCCTTTTAATCCTTCTGCCAATTCCCGACAATAGTTAGAAATCGATTCTCCGTCATTATTTAATCTAGAGAAAAAAACACGTTAATAATATTTCCAGCTAGTCAACATTTAGACTAAGCATAAGAAGTATATTATTACTCTTTTAATACTTCCGTCGAGGCCGCCTGCTGGGCTTGAAGTCTACCGGTCAACGAAGATATAGTCTCTTCTGCAGTAAACAACTTGTTCATTAATTTCTGTATTTTTATGTCTTTCAGTGCGCATATTTGCTGCACCTCCTCGTCAACCAATACATTTCCCTGCTGCTATCAATTCGACATTATAAATACGTACATTTGTATTTGAAATGAGTCGTACCTCTGTTTGAAGCGGTGGCGGTTGTATCCCGACATGTTTGGCCCATTGGCATATCATTGAATCGACGAAATAGCCACTTGTACATCTTTTCTTTTCCGGGCTCCCTTTACAAGGGGAGTGCCCTTTCCGCTTCTGACTTTCGACTTGCGATGAACTTCCTTTTTCAGAAGATTCTACATGGAAACATTTTATGTAGGGCGATTTAATTAACGAACAATTTTAATTTCACGTTTTTTATGATCGTACCTTCGTTTTGCTGAGTCTTTGGATACTTATGCGGACTAAAGTGCGAAGTGTTAGGAGTTTGTCGGTGCGTTGGCGGAATTAAATCTTCGCGGGATCCTGTATCGAACGTTTAATAAACTGACGCTCATCTTTCCCATAAATTAAAATACAATCTTTTAATGAAGCCTTACCGATATCGTGAGCTGTACCTGGTGTTTTCTTCGGAGATACGCCGCGGCATTTGACTACGTCCGCTCTTTGGTCTCTTTGCTCCATTCCTTCTTATTATCTAGCACTGTATTACTAAATTATATGTTCTGTATAAAATAATTGAATGAAATTTAATCGCACTTTGATAACAGACGCGTGATCTCACATGGACGAATTTCGTACTGTACTAGGTAAGTCAGTATAAGTTTCGATACGTATAAAAGAACTTCATTTTATTTGAAAGAAACACCAAGAAAATTATTTTAATCATTCGTTTTAAAGTCTGTATTTTCTAATTCGTGAATTAAATAATTATCTACTAGGCCAGTTGGAAACTTTATATACAGAAACAATTTGAATTAATGGTGGTCAAATTCAATCTATTTTTTGGCCTGTGTAAAACTCCGTCTACAGAATTCGTAGAATTTAAATGTAATGAAATCTGCCGGTGAGTAGAAAGTGGAATGTTTACCTTCTGCCTGCGATTTGAACGATTTATTCAAGTAGATAATCGAGAATTCAATTGAAAAATGGAATATACCAGCGAACACTGTGTGTGTGTGTGTATATGCTGGTGAAGTGCTGCGCCGAGTGACCAATCCGAAAGGTGGCTCTACCGTAGCAATTTGAACGTACACATACGAATGCATAAATATTTGCGTGATAAATCAAAGTTTGATTAGTATGAATTATGCGATTCATGTGGCAGTTAACATTACTTGTTCATACTTGTAGATAGAACTTAAATTACATGAAATATAATGACTAACGGGAAAGATATTATTTCATCACATATAATGTTTTTACGTATTTAATATTTGCGAATGCATTAAATTACAAGTAAATTAGATCAGAATAAGCTGAGAAAGTTGCATTAAATTTGAATTCCTCTTACGTCGTATTATATTTTTGACGCATCAGCTTATTTCATACGATCTGGAGCTAGGAACAGGGCAGGAGCAGATTTCGGCGTACATATCCGTCTCGCGTACCCGCAATGAGTCGTCATTGAATTTCGCAGGAACAGGAGCAGAGATTTGTTTGCACACTAGACTCGTTTTATAATTTATTTGATTTAATAGTAATTAAAATAATGTGATAATTATTAATATCGGTAGCAGTCTACTAATTTTCTAAGAAAGCGTTGATATACACGTTACATTGTTTACATAAATCAGAAGTAACGGCCAACTTTATTTATCGTTTGTAAAATCTATTGTGTGTCGCATGTATCACGAGAAATACGTCTGCGAATCGATACGACTGCGGTGTGGTAGTGGTGACAAATCGGTTCGCCACGATTGTTTCCATTCCATGGCTTCTCATTCCATTAGCAACAGCGTGACCTAAATACATTTTTACACGATATTTCATACATGTATACATGTATGACGTAGGTATATTTATACGTAATCAAATTAAACGTATTATTAGCGCGCGCAAATCTGTATATTATGCACGATGCACGAGATCTCTTTGTGGCTATACGATCCAGCCTGCAGGAACATAAAATTCGATTATATGCAACACTGAAATTTATTTCTTCTTTAACGCAACTGTCTACGATACGATATTTCGGTATCGGTATTTCGAGGAACTTTAACGTTAAAGTACGTTACATATGAATTTCATCTCACTTTATTATTCGTCGTATGTATGTACATACAAAACATATTACGTCTAGATTATGTACACTCATAGCGTATGTACATGTATATCCGTAGAATTCTCTCTGTTAATAGAATATGTCTTTCTCTTTAGTGGCTTAAAAGTGGGGATTGTCGATAAGTTTTTCGCGTCTCCTTATATTCCGTCCGAGAAGAAGAACGCGACGGAGATACGCTATTTGTAGCCCCGTTCAGGCACGGAACACGTTCGAGATATGTATTTAGAAAAGAAAACGCTTCGTACGTACAGTTAAGATTATTTAGAACAGGTACATACCCCCCAAAAATTCTCTTGCTTCGCATCGATAAAACGAGATAGAAAAAACGGACGATCGCCGCGTCGCATTCATGCTCGATAAAAATAAATAAAACGGACTACGTACGTACGCGTAGTCGGCATCATTACGCAGACAGTGCGGGACAGCGCTACGACTTTTTATTTAGACAGGTTTCGACTGTAGATTCTCGATTCTAGATCTAGACTAGACCCTAGACTTAGATCTACACTCTGGACGCGACTGTAAGAAAACTATAGGAGACAGCGGGACGGGTGCGAGTAAAGCTAGACAACCAGAGTAAGTATGCGACATACGTGTGTATGTCGTATGGCATCGCACGTGTGGCACGAATTCGTCCAACACGATTCGTACCATTCGTATGCGACGCCGAATTACCGCTTAATAATACTAGTTAAATAATACCAATAACAGAACGAAATCTGATGACACGAGCGTTAGGTTCGCGTTGAGAATCTTCGAGAGATGTTACGCTATCGGTTAGTTAAATAGTATAGAGTAACTCGTGTCTTACGTACGTCCTTTTAGACGAAGGAATATCGATGGATTAATTTGGCAAAATATAATAATGAATCTGTGCGCTGCATTGTCATAGTTTCTGTACGCGTAATGGTACAACGTATTACATACTGATCGTCTCGAGTTCGAATTCGGCAGAGGATCGACTATTTCTAGATACCGAACGAAGAGTAGTATGCATGTACCTACCTGACCAGGTAAGTATCTGCATACTAATAACGCGTCACATTTGTACGTAGTTCGCAGAACATTACGAGAAAGATAGACTCACAATCTTCCGTAGGACGTTCGAAAATACCCATAAATAATATGTTTCGCATTCGATGGTTCGGAAACTTTTCTCTTCTTCCCTTTTTTCCGATAATTACAATTATAGATTGTAGATAGTGAGCAAGGCATGTAATTACAATATATTATGAAGAACTATATTATGTCGAAGGTACTCGATCGATATATTCGATCTTTTTAATTCGCTTATGTTGAAACGTCGAGCGTAAATATTCTATTCGACGCGATCGCACTTATATTATTTCTCTCGAAGAAAGGTATAGCGATCGATTTCGTTTCTACCAACATCGATCTTGATTAAAAGATTTATCATGTTGATCGTCGAAGCATGAGCGTTCATAATTGACGAAAGGGTTCGAGTTAAAAACTAAAACGTCGCATTCATACGTATCGAAACGTCTACACTATCAAACCGCGAACTTTTCGTGGAAGTGATAATAAAGAGGGGAAGATAGCGGAGAAAAATAAAAAAAGAAAGAAGAGAAACGATATTTCCGAAACACTTTTCGTAAGATACACTACACCCGCGTGTACAGTCGCATACGCACGCGGGTAGCAAATGGATTGTCGATTCGATCGATTATCCCGCTTCTTCGTTCTCCTTCTATCAGCCCTGTCACGATTGCATCGCGCGACATCCTAGTTATAATTATCACTAGACAACATGGTCCTATTAAAATATATACATACGTTATATATCACAAGTTTTGAAAATCGTTTACAGGCAACGCGGCATCGTTCCGCGACACGTAAAGTTCTTAATTGATTCTCGAAACACTACACAGTAAATATCACATGGAGCGATGAGAATTTCAATCATTTATACATACGTACATACGTATAGATACTTGGATCGGGCAGCGATCGATCGATTTCGATTGCCGTCGTCGAGAATATTTTTACGCGAATACAAATAGCACTTGCAGAGGAGGTATAGGTTTAGGCGTACGACTGATCCAACGATATAGCGATTTTGTTTCCTTTCTCGACCCAGTTTCTCAATCGTCCTCTTAGCTCCTCCAAACTTTTCGATTTCGCCTTGTTTATCCTCTTATATTTGACGTCTTTTGGTTTCGTGACTGATCGGTGATTGCTCATTACCCTGTTATATGTGACCTGAAAAATAAAACGTCGTGTCTTGTTTATTGAATCGCGCTTTTGCGTTCGTACGAGGAAAGCGGAGGAAAGACCTGAGGCAGAAACAGAGAATAGCGAACCCGTAGAATATAATACAATCGCTCACCTGCGCCTGTTGACTTTCGTCTCTCGGTCTTTCGTTAGGAGGAGAATCCGTTTCTTGAGCTAGTCTCTCGAAACTACCGTACAAATCCTGAAGCCTGCCTTTCCCATTACCCAAACTTTTCGCTCGCCTATCGTCGCATTCGGAATTCTCGGTCGACTCTGATGGATCCTGATTGTTCTCATTGTCCCCGTCTTCCTCTACCGAGTAAACGGTCTCCAGAATCTCCGGCCTCCGCAGGTACCCGTTGCATCGTCGCATCGACGAGTACTTGTTCGATGGTTCCACCGCGTCCGATACCGATCGGATCACCGTCACATCAGTGATGTTAGAGCGGAATCTGTCGCATCACGAAGATATGCACCGATCATTTTCAACACTTCAATCCCGAAAACCGACGTAAACACATAGACATAACGTAATGATAACAAATGTAAAATATAAATTGCGCATATCAGCAAACTTAGATCATTAATAAATGACGAATAAGAAAGAAGAAGATTGAGAACTCAATTCATCTCGAATAGAAATGCGATACCGCTTGCCCTCGACAGAAGTATTTATGTAAATACGTGCAATCGTACAAAATGTTCGACAACGTTAAACAAAATGATTCGATACCTAGGAGGTGCTAAATCGTCGACGGCTTCTTCGAGCACGACGGCACTGTCGCTGTCGCCGAGGTTGTCCAATCTATCGAGGGCGTCGCAGGGCGGCGAGTCCCTCGTGCCTGAACTCCTCTCCGCCAACCTGTTCTGCAACTGCCGAATCACTCTTTGCTGTCGGAGAATAATGGATTCTCGTTGCGCCAGACTAGCCTCGATTTCCTTCTGTTTGCGACAAAGCCTCGACTCGAAGAGCAAAAGCTGCGAAGATAGCGTTCGGAGTTGCTCCGCCTTCTCCCTTGTTAGCCGTGCCACGAGATCCTCCTGCAAAGGGAGGAACAGGGTTACTCTTCATCTTCAAACGATAACTGCGCGATATCGAGTCGCCGTCTCTAAATTCAAAACGTTTCCACGAAGTGCGTGCCATTCAATTTCTTCGATAGGGGAAGATCAGGCGTGCCCAAGCCTTGAGACACAGGAATACGCGACCGGAACGCGTTGCCGATATTACGCACAGCATATCTATTTTAGACGCGTACGCATATTCGTTCTGCTCAAAGTACACTTTCGATTCTCGACCCGACTTCATTAAAACCGCGCGTTTTGCGTTTCAAGTAGTACATACCTGCAACTTGAGAGTCCTTCGCCAAACGAGCATCTGGTGTGCCTGTGCCCGTTGTCTCGCTCGCAGCGCGGCTATCACCGTTTTGGCCTCCTCCAAAGACGTCACATCCGTCTCGTTGCTATCCTTCGATAAGTCGTTATCCCTCGCCTCGGTGATCACCGCCGGCGTCGTAACTAACGAGCAACTGTCCATCGACGTCTCGTCGAAGCTGCAATCAAAAGCCCATTCGATTTCTTTATATTTAAATACAATTAATTCACAGTTTCCTCTTTTCAGACGCGTGCTATCCTAAACAGATAATAACCACCTACAGCGGGTGCACAATACTGTATCGTCGAGGAGTAAATACATGTCCCCGTACAGGCTGAATCCGATAAGAACGAAATGAACGTCGACTCTTCTATACGACGATGTTAGAATAGCTTCCCGTCCCGGTTGCGCGTTCCCGTCGCGTGTCGTTGTTCGATTCGAGAAGCCGAGAAATGCGAAGTAGGAGAATCGCGAGAATCTGCCGCCTGCATCGTAGCACTACTCGTTCGTCGTATCGTCGATCGCGGATCGATCCACACGGCCCATTCCAATCCCAATTCCATTCAATGGTAACCTTCTTTATACTCGACACAGATACACGAGTAACTACGAAACAATTATTTTGTAATTTAAATACTCGAAATCTCATACGCGAGTCATCTAGTTAATCACGGGGACGGCTGCGAGCGACGTTTTCTCTCCGTTCGCTCGAAGCGAGAACAGAGGGTTTGTTTCGTAACGAGCTCTAGTACAATGTATGCAAGAGTAACGAGGCGGTTAATGGAATCGCGGCGGGAGTCGGAGGAGGGCTGATCGTGTTAATAGATTCGATACTACAGACAAGCTATCCGTTTCGTTCCTCTTTTTCGTCCCCCTCTCTTTCGCTCGCTCTCTCCTGTTATATCGTTCGACAATTTCGGATCCTCTCCTTACTGACTACTACGACGTTTCCCCCGATGGACAAGCGCTGTTAATAAAAATCAATAGTTAGCATATTTTTCGAATAAATCTATAAATCGTAATTGATTAATAAAGTATCGCGTCGCGTCGTTATGGCGAATATCTGGTAGGTGGCCGAAGAATCGAAGAGTGAGCGGTGAACGGTGAACGGTGAGCGGCGAGTGGCAGCAAGTGGTAGCGATCGCCGACCGCGTTCCGCGTTCGCTTCAAAACTCACGATTCCATTCGCGTAGACGCTCCTGCTTCTTGCTTTTGTCCACGACTGTTGCGTGGGTACCCGGGTAGACGGTACAGCGTCTCGTCATCGTGTCGCGGAGCCAGCTACCGTAGGGAGATATTCACGCAGACGTACATACGTACATACATTGCAACGGGATATATAGGCCATAGTCGTTCGCGTTCCTGTTCGCGTTCCTATTCGCCTCGGTTCGCCTCGCGACAAGTTGAATTCACGGTCTGACGCATCGACTCCTGTCGTTCACCGAACGACGACGGCGGCGCGACGCCACCGGAAACCACCGGAAACCACCTATTCGGCGCATCAACGCTTCCGGAAGTGCACACTCTCCTCGATTTCCTGCCTATGACTACGGCCTACCTCGCACCGGAAACTGGCAGCCCGAATCGCGACGCGATCCGATCGATTCGACACCGGTCGATCACTTCGTTTTCACCGTATGTCGCCAAGTAATTAAGCATCGTTATAATGCAAATAAGGAAATGTTTGAATCGTTCTGCGACCAGTTTACTTTAGAGAAAGACCTTCAAAAGTACGTAATAAAAAGATCTTTGGGAAAGTTCATTGTCGGATTACGAAGGTAGAGGATTCACTCCTGCAGAAGACAATCCGTAGGAGATTACGGTACGATTTATTTTCATGCAATTGTAGCGATTCGAAGATCAATACACGTGACCGCATCGCGACGCGAGACGCAGAAATGGCGGTGGTCACAGTTTACGGAAAGCTGTGCTTTCTCTCTCCAACGGAGTTCCGCTTTTATTTTTAGCGACACGTTTGTTTAGTCGAATTGGATTACTCGCGAAAACACTGGCACGAGGGAGCGTCGATGCGTCACGGTCGCGACACGNCCGGAAGTGCACACTCTCCTCGATTTCCTGCCTATGACTACGGCCTACCTCGCACCGGAAACTGGCAGCCCGAATCGCGACGCGATCCGATCGATTCGACACCGGTCGATCACTTCGTTTTCACCGTATGTCGCCAAGTAATTAAGCATCGTTATAATGCAAATAAGGAAATGTTTGAATCGTTCTGCGACCAGTTTACTTTAGAGAAAGACCTTCAAAAGTACGTAATAAAAAGATCTTTGGGAAAGTTCATTGTCGGATTACGAAGGTAGAGGATTCACTCCTGCAGAAGACAATCCGTAGGAGATTACGGTACGATTTATTTTCATGCAATTGTAGCGATTCGAAGATCAATACACGTGACCGCGTCGCGACGCGAGACGGAGAAATGGCGGTGGTCACAGTTCGAGTTTACGGAAAGCTGTGCTTTCTCTCTCTAACGGAGTTCCGCTTTTATTTTTAGCAACACGTTTGTTTAGTCGAATTGGATTACTCGCGAAAACACTGGCACGAGGGATCGTCGATGCGTCACGGTCGCGACACCAAGACGCTGTATCGTATCTCGCGAATGCAGCAACCTTGAAAATTGTATCTCCGCGCACCGTGACGCTCGACGCTCTGCTCGTATCCGTATCCGACGATGATAAAAAACTGAAAATAAAATCCAATTTTTCAGGGCGCGTGCTGCGGCAACCTAGACGATACGATGAATTCGATATTCGATCAAATCCGGTGAAAGGTTTCCCTGGAAATGCGATTTTTACGAAAGGTTAGCTGATACCAGCCGTTATCCGTTACTCGGTGCGAATGTTAACCCGTTTCAAACAAAACGAGGTATCATACTCACATAACTGCGTCGACGAAAATAAGGAAGCACGTATGGTTAAACGCGATCCGCAAATTTGGTCCACACAGCTCCCATTTGTCTGGTACCCTCATTCTCGAATGAAGGACGATATTATCGAGCCATAGCGTCTCGGCGTTTGGCGTCCAACAAGGACACGGAAGCGCCGCAATACGTTCGAAGAAGTGCACACAGACACGCACACAGCTAGCGCAACCCGCTACGTACTTCTCGAATGCACCGAACGCGTGGATCCGCGGTTGAATTCCAAGCGGTCCTTTTATTCCGAAAGCGTCGTGGACGGATCTGGGTCAGCTCGGCGACGTCGCGAGGACATCGAAAAGAAAAAGCGACCGCTGCATCGAGGAATACACTGATAGAAAAATACATTATCCGTCTATGCTATCTCGAAAGCGAGAACCGATGATGCTCCGAGTCGTAGCCTGCGCGAGACTTCGCCCCGAATCGGGTCGAACTGTGTCGGAAATTCGTATAAGAAGAGGCGCGTCGAAAGGTTTTCAAACGAGAGTCAAGTATTATACACGGAAGTTGAAACCATGACTCGAATCCTGCGAAAGGGGCTATTTATAGATACCGGCTAGATAGAAAACTAGATCTCAGGGCACAATAGCAACTTTCTACTCCTACACGGCGCACGGGTGTGTGCACACGGTGTACCAAACTACGAAATCCCCGTTGCTCGTTACACGCGTATGCACGTAGATATATGATATATATTCGTTCGTCGTGGGCTGTGCGAAGCGTCCGAAACGCTTCCCTCGGTTACGTCAAACTTTCGCGCGTCGATCATCCGCGGAACCGCACCGCAGGCACGTAATACGTATCGTAAATATAATACGTACGTGAGCGTAAAACGCTGTCCGTCTTTCGGGTCGTGTAAAATCTCCGAGTATAATCGAAGCGGAAGATGACGTGAAATTAAGACTTCGAGGCTCGAAACGTCGTCGCTGGATTCCCACGCGCTACTCGATACGATACTCGCTAGGATCGGGATTCGACGAAACGAGCTTTTAACGCGCGGGTGGTTAATATACTCCGCGTACGCGTTCGCCGATCGGAATTACGGCAACTACCATTTTACCGATGCGATGGCAGATAAATACCGTAATTATGGATCGTACGAGCCCGAACCCCGATCGCGTAATCCCGACGTTATTAGCGGCATCCCTTGCCTGCCGCGCGGCGAAAAAGACTCTCGATAAAATGATCGTTCGCGCGCGATGATCAATGTATTGGAACGTTGCCGATCTTTTCGTCTTCATTTTAATATTTCATTTTTCATATTCATTTCATTTCATTTTTTTTTTTTTTTTTTTTTTTCACTCATGAAGTTTTCGGAGTATGTAAATCTTTCTTTTCTTTTTTTTTCTGCTCTTTATATTACTAGTACTTGTAAAGGGCCAATGGACCCGTAAATAAAAATATTTCACCTCTGTATCTTCTCTTAATTTCAATCTAGTTGTTTATTAATATGAACGGTTGGAACATTGTACAAACTTCGATACTTCCATCGAATTAAAAAGTTGTAGCAAATCTTTATTCATACAGTATATTTACCTCCCCTATTGAATTATTTATAAATAGAGATAACAAAAATGAATTTT
>SMSR01016165.1:42952-71795 GCA_019453355.1 Ceratina japonica | reverse complement strand
ATGAATCACGATTCCCGGTATCGGTAATGCAGTAACGTATAATGCCAAGAAATTAACGCAAGGGTCGCTAATAATAAGAGTTAACACCCTCAGCAATTGCGATTCTCACACAATTTATCCAGCTTCAGCTCGCAAGGATTCGCTTCACCGTGATAAATTCGTGTTTTCATCGTTTCCAAAGTCGCGACGGTGAAAAACGAAGGCCAAGAAAGAGATTAATCACTATAAGTGCGACTTTTACTAGATTGGTTCATCTCTCAATTTTCACAATTGTTCGATCGGGGATATCCGGTGCACAGCGTATCTGGATGTTCCGAGAAGTAGAATCGTAGATGCACGTGTTTTTCCGTATCGTATTACATTATCAAGGAAGATGGACGACATGCGATTAAATCCCGTTATCGACGAGACGCGTTCAATTTTGCATCCGGCCTCGGGAATCTCGAGGTCGAGATGGGATCAGCCGGTCAAGGCCATCNCTTCAGCTCGCAAGGATTCGCGTCACCGTGATAAATTCGTGTTTTCATCGTTTCCAAAGTCGCGACGAAGAAAAACGAAGGCCAAGAAAGAGATTGATCACTATAAGTGCGACTTTTACTAGATTGGTTCATCTCTCAATTTTCACAATTGTTCGATCGGGGATATCCGGTGCACAGCGTATCTGAATGTTAGGAGAAGTAGAATAGTAGATGCACGTGTTTTTCCGTATCGTATTACATTATCAAGGAAGATGGACGACATGCGATTAAATCCCGTTATCGACGAGACACGTTCAATTTTGCATCCGGCCTCGGGAATCTCGAGGTCGAGTTGGGATCAGCCGGTCAAGGCCATAGAACATCCTTCGTATATTCCTGGCCTCGACTCGAGTTCGTAATCTTCATGCAGGATAGACACGTACAGGTCGTACAGAATCGTAAGGTAAGAAAGTCTGAACAATATCGCCTAACGCGAGAAGTTGACAGGTTCTAAACGCGTTTGCGTCAGAGATAGCAACGACGATGACGACGATGACGCAGTCAATGGTACGTGCGTCAAAAATTGCGGGTCGAATCTAATTGTAAGAGACACTATAGTATTTTCAAATAATGTCGAATTTGTTAACACTAGATTGCCGGGTGTCTTTGTTGCAGAAATTTTATTTCAAAGAAACTTTATTTAAAACAATTTTAACATGTACATATATTCTGATTTTTAAATACATTTCTTGCAGATTTTGTTTTTTATTAAATTTAATACAGACGCACTTCTATTTCTTTCGCATGATACTTGAACTTCGAGCCTTGAACAATGAGTCTTATTGACTTCTTCCGACAATCTACTGTTAAAATAAGACTACATATTTTGTTCCATTCGTGTCTCGTTATTGTCGTCTTTCTAAAGGAATAGATACGTGTAGCGTAAATGTGGGTACAAATACCTCAATCGATTTTGGACCAGTCCTGGGGTCACCTGCAAGCGAAACTGGTCCAAAATCGTTTAAGGTATGTGTACATGATTAAAATTTCGTTGTCGAGAGAAGAAAATTTCGGATGAAGCGTCCGTACTTGCGTGCAGAGAAAATAGACCGTCGAAGATTGGCGCGCGGTAAATAAAAGAGGTGAAGGGAAAGCGACTAGTGGACCGGAGGTTCGAGACGGACGCCGGGCACCGAGCGGCGGCATTGCTCGTTTGCATCCACCGCGCGCACTCGAGAAAAGAGATCGTCGTAAACTTTGTGGTCGTAATTCAAACCCGGTAACGAACGGCGAAGAACGACAGATACGATCGAACCACCGCCGCAGCGGCGGCCGTCGTCTTCGGAACACGGACCGAGCACGGATGGATGGGAAACGAAGTCGAGTATAAAATCGACACGGAGGCATAAATCCCGAAGACGCGATATGCTCGCGAGCCACCATCGTCGCCGACGGTACAGCTGCCTCGAAATAAGCAATAATTTTTTACTTCCTTTCTTTGAAATCGCCCGCACGCACAGGAGTTCCGCGAAAGCGAATCGTCCGACTGGATCGTCGCGTGTTGTTGCCTCTCGAATCCGGAGTGCTGCCCTTTTTCGAAGAATAACTCCCTTCCTGGATCGATTCGATTACAATAATCAACGAAATTACATAAGATTCGTCGTCGCGAGACGAAACGCGATGATAGGAAGCCTCGCTATCGGCGTTCGCGTTCTCGAGAACTTGGCATTTGCCGCACGAAAGGTGATCGTATAAAATCGACGCGATTTCAACCGACGATCGAAAGATTCGCGCGTGGTTGGTAAAGGGACGATCGAAAAGGTGAAAAGGCGCGCGTAGTACACACGTACGGTCACGGACGGCGAATAGCAATTAAAAGTTGCCGGTGTATCGGTGGTACGCACGCGTGCGCAGTCTAGTACGTACGTGCATAGTAGGTCGCGGTCCCGGCAATCGTGTACATCGCACTCGTCGTGGTTCCCCATTAAAATCGACCTTCGACTCCACCCGCGAGCAACAACGGGATTGTGTTTTCGAGAGGATGATCGTGTACGCCGCTGTATCGTAGAGAACTTTCAGTTAAATAACGTCAGCGCGAGATAATACGTCTATGTAATATGTATAGGAGTCTTATCCTTTATTATGTGTGACGTACGTACATAGAAATGGTATCAATATGTATAGTTCTCCCTTACCGTCGGACTTATATAGAAATTTATATTTTATACAGGTCCTAGTCATTAGATATTGACCCCACGTACAATGACTTCCGAAAACATGATCGAACACTTCTTTTTTTAAGAGTGGGCTAAACGACACAATTTTCTGTGGGATACTGGAAGACTTGAAATAGGATGTTGCAAATTTTAGATCTCACCGGCTCGTTAAGACAAAACCTGAAAACGGTCCCAGCCAGTGTCTCGCTTTCGTTCCGGAATCGATCGAGGTTTGAGATACGCGCGACGACGACGTTTCCCCTACTGGCAGCGGAGTTTCCTTTCTCTAGCACCCCTCTTCCTTTCTTGCGTCTCCTTTTGTTTCTCTGCGCGATATAGTCTTTCAATGAAATAGCTGATCGTAGAGACGCATCGAAACTAGATTGGATCGTGTGAAAGCACAAGGTTTTCAAACAGATGATAATGATAGCAACGTCGGAAGAGTCGATTAAATTCTGCACGGTACACGTGCCCATTCATACAGTATTTTCACACTACGAAGATATAGTAAATGCTCTAATTTCTACTCACTGGCTTAAGATTGCGTATAAAGATACAGAAAAAAGGCAGTGAGTTAAAATTGTCACATGCACTGTACATATTTCGCTCTCGTTGCGTCGTATATGAATTGTATGCGTTCATACGTCGAATAAGCTCGGATCCGAATCAGACCTAGGACTAGTAGACACGCACGCCGATTACGTGTCCCGTTCTGTTCGGCGATTATTAATCGGCATTCGACAAGGTAAACGGTCGTCGCTGTTGCAACGTGCTCGACTCGTTATTGTTTCCACGGGTTGGCGCATGCAACGCGACACACCGCGCACGCTGCACCGACGACATTCCACGGACTGCCTACCTATATCTACCTCGTGGTGTGCTACCTATCTCGTTAGCTTCGACGTTCACGTTAATTAAATTTCAGCGCCGGACCACGAGCCTGTCGCGCGTATCGAATAACACCGCATTCCGTTACAGATGTTGCACGCGAAATCTGAAAAGGAATCCCGCCGAAAATAATCCAATCGCATATGATAAACCCGATAGATACGTACGTTCCATACGTTACGTGTTTCGGAAAACGAGTAGCGAGCTGCCGTCGTTTGGTAAATCGTTAACGATATTCTCTGTGGTTGATCGTGAACGATCGACGAAGGACTCTGTCCGTCCTTATTTCTCCGCTTGCCGGACTGTGCGTGCTAGTAAATAGTATGCAGCTTCTGAAAAAGGAGAAGACGCGGTACGTCTGGTAGAAGCGATCACCGCAATCCCCAGTTTTCACGGTCCGTTCGGTAGAACCGAGATACCTGTACTACATATTTACCACGCTTTCGACGCTAAGCCGAGCTACGACCGTGATCGGATTTTTCTCGGACCGACTTCGTTCGGGCGTCTTTATCGGTACAAGTACTCGTGCACGAGAATACGAATTACGAATAAACAATATTTGGTTCGATCGACGATTAAATGGAGTAGTGTTTCCGTGTCACTTTGCTGACAAGAACGTTTCAACCGAGGTTCAAGATTTCGTAACGTCGAAGGAGAGAGAGAGAGAGAGGAAAAAAGATCGAATAAATGAGACTTGTAAAACGTTTCCATAAACTTAAGCCTCGTAGGCCTTAGAACTGTAAGCCCTTGCCTCGCAATCCTCGTATTCGTATGGTATGGGCGAACGAATAGATCGTATGAGAAGAGAGAAGAAACAGAAGGAGGAGGAAAAAGAAAAAGAGAAGGAGATCAAGCGAGCAAAAAGAAAGTCCCCGGGAACGAGTCTCGCACGATTGATCTCGCCGAAACACGAAACACGAGGTATGAACCACGCAAAACGAAAACTTATTTTCTTCTTCTAATCGGCTCCTAAGCCAGTACCTTCGCCTCGCACTCGAGACCTCAAATGTATTTTTTGTCGTTTCAGTTATGATATACCAATTATTTCTTCTTTTATAAATTATTTCGAATTTTACTATCGGAGCTCAATAATTCTTATTTATTTGATATCCATATCTGTTCGGATTTATTCTTTCTTGTATATAAAAGGGTTTCCTAATCCACATAATACATGTATAAATAAATAAATAAATGTACGTATACTTGATTATATAAGAAAAATCATCCTTCCTTAATCCCCGCAATCAACCAAATTACCGATGGACTAAAATAGTTCGACGATTCTCATTCTTTCATTTAAAAATCGATAGAAGTTAAAAAAGTCTCATCAGCCGTGAACGAATGCCGATCGTTGGAGCTAACGACAGCAATCCCGCGCGATCTACCCTAGGATGTCCATCACTCCGCTTCTAATATACGCGACCCAACTACTTTTCAATAGGTTTTCCGCTCAACGGAGTGCGGGCGTTCCGTCCTCCTCGTTCATCGACGTCGATGGGATACCAAACACCGCGCCGGTATGTCTGGCGTCAAACGCCAAACGGATAAGACACTCTTTCGTTGCGCCGCTTTGTGCTCGGTGTTCAACCACCGTACCGGATGCCGCGTTTTCTCCGAAGCCTTTCTTTTCCCAAATTGGCCTCGCTTCCCTCTTCGGTTATCTAGACGATTTCAACAGATCGATTCGACCAGAATTTTCCAATTCTCATTTTAAACGAAGCGAACAACGAATATTCTGCCCTGTTCGAGTATCGAAATACATATTTGTAGGAAATTGGAATTCTTATGTATAGATATACTTGCAATTAGCGGCGGAGCAGTCGGCCGATGAACGAAAGGCCCGGGTTCGATTTCCAATTGAACAGGAACGGTCGGCCGACTCTTTTTCTCCTATACATACTCGTGAAAACATAACATCGGAACGTTACCGCGACAATTAAAGAACGCGATTACGTTATAGTATCGGAGATAGGACCGTAGCAAGGGGCCGAGTGGGCACGAACAATCGGCTCGGTACGTGACTTCTCTGGCAACAGGTTTCGGCCCCGGCCTCGGCGGCGGTGGTGTGGTGGCCGGCGTCGCAGCGGTGAATCACCGTAGTAGCGGAAAATCGTGCGCTCCGTGATTCACGCACGAATTCGTTTGCTCACTCTTGCGAACGAACAATTCAAAAAACGACGTTATATTGGTACAGATAGGATGCGTCGATATGAAATAAAAAATCGAGCCACGATGCGGCTTCTATAGGGCTGTTTCCAATTCGTACGATTCGAAAGACGACGAATTAAAGAATGACGAGGGACGGTATCGCGTCGCTAAATTAGACGGATACGGCAGACATGTACGTCTACGTGCAAGAACGTGTAATGAGATTCGATCGATTAGTTAGGAGTTAACGAAGAAATGAGAAACTCGGCCATGCTTCTCTCTCATGGATTAGAGAGAGATGGACAGAGACAGTGAGAGAGAGAGAGAGAGAGAAATCAGCTTTCTGCAATTAATCTCATCAAGGACGACTTTCCCAGGCCCGAACAGACGTCGAGGGAAAATTCATCGAATCGAGTAAAGTCGAGCTGCCGGATAGGCACAATGGCTGGCCGATCTCCTTAATTGAAACGGTTTAATTAAAGCTTCGCTTTGGTCCGGGCCTGGATAAAACGGAAAGAAGCCCGAGAGGCGGAGGGAAAGGCAGAGGGGCAGATGGATGAGAAACCTGACAAAGGAAACGAGTTGCGCCACGAGCATCGCCGATGCTTCTTTTTCGCGAGGCGATAAGAAAGAGAACGTGTTTCCAGGTATCACGCAACCGATTCCACGATCCCGTCGCGTTACAAATACATGCATATTTATTTATCCACTTATGAATTCACCAACTCATTAGTACATATAACGTAATGACTAATGAAAATACTAAATGCGTCGAGCAGTTAATAAAAGTAATAGAAGCTTGATTATACAAGTTTACATTTCGTTTTCACGCGAACGTTTCGAGCGAGTAAAATACGAGCCGGAAATAGCGACCGAGAACGACAACGTTCCTTACAAATATTCTCCATTCCACGTACGCGTCGCGAGTTTCACAACTTTTATCGTCTATCGTAATCTCAAACGATTCTCCGTAGAGAAACATTGGCGAAGACTCGTACGTATCGCGAATACTTCGAACGATCGAACCGTTCTGTATTCTCATCCGTCTCGCGATCAGACATTTTTCCCGCTTTCTATTTCCTTTTTCGGGCGAAGCCCCACTTTCGGATCGATCCGGCTACCGATAACCGAGCTACCATCGTATGCAAACGCCCGGGCACGAGGCTGTTATTGTTTCGAAATGAACACGGTATTTCCGAGGGGTTCGATATAGATATCTTTTCCGTGCTTTCCGCTTCTCACTTTTCAATGAAGATTCTACGAACGGAACGTGGCAGCCACGAGCTCGATAGCCCGGAAAGAGAAACACGACGTGATTCGTGGAGCAAGTACAGAATCATAAGATAAACCAGCAACGAGTAAAAGTTGAAGAAAGGAAATCGATCCGAGTTGAATAGTCATCGCTGGCCACCTGACATTTTCGTTGCGAGCGTACGCTAGTTTACATATGTAGTAGGTAGTCCAACTGCGTTCACGTTTACTCGCACGCACGGTATCTTATCTATCCCTCCGAATCAATAAACGAACGCTACTTTTCGACCAAAGGCGTAAGATTCGAGGGTCNACGAACGGAACGTGGCAGCCACGAGCTCGATAGCCCGGAAAGAGAAACACGACGTGATTCGTGGAGCAAGTACAGAATCATAAGATAAACCAGCAACGAGTAAAAGTTGAAGAAAGGAAATCGATCCGAGTTGAATAGTCATCGCTGGCCACCTGACATTTTCGTTGCGAGCGTACGCTAGTTTACATATGTAGTAGGTAGTCCAACTGCGTTCACGTTTACTCGCACGCACGGTATCTTATCTATCCCTCCGAATCAATAAACGAACGCTACTTTTCGACCAAAGGCGTAAGATTCGAGGGTCTATCCTAAAACCAATTCGTATCACGTTGGTGTACTTGCGAATACGTATACAAGCAGGATATACGAAATTAAAGAAAGTCGTTGCGTTCTTGATCCTTATCACGATGATTGGACGAACAAGTTTTTATCGTGTGACACGCGACAAGTATTTAAAGAGCAACGATTTTATTCTGAAATCAAAGTGATAAACAAGAAATAAATGCATTTGGGAGTTTACCTCAGCGCGCGTTGCGTGGTTTTCATTTCTGATGGTCTTCGCGTTCCGTGAATTGTTGAAGGCGATTTCCAGCTTCAAGCCATTGATTCGTTTCGGCGTACGGGTACGCGGAACAGCCGGGATTAGAGCGAAACTGAGAAAGAACAAGTCGTACACTCGGAACGGGCACTCACACTAACTCGAACCGTTACTTGCTTCCAAATTTTACGATTCCAAACTGATTGATCGCTTCACGCACAGCCACGCAAGCACGCAGTAGATCGTAGATCGTCTTGACACGAAACGACGTCGAATAAATTGAATCGGTACCGCTGCTGCTGTTGCGTTCAAAGCAAATATGGTAAAAGCAGGGTAGTGGAACGGGTTCGTACTATTCCGAATTCCAACGGAACTAAACAATGACAGGATCGATGACTCGCGGTGCTGTCCGCCGATTCTGCTGTGCGTCCACTGCGATTCGTCCCACGAATTGCACGAGGTGGTATAATAAAAAGGTGTATATGTTATTCTCTAGCGGCATGCGACATACGGTAAGCCGACTCGTGTACGTAGCGGCGTACTTACACGCATTTACCGGTGCACGCGCACGCAGTATGCAGCGGTAAGCGGTAAGAGGCACTCGAAATAGATTAGTGGAACTCTCGACCAAGACGCTCGAAGCAGTTAGGTCGAGTTCGCGGAGAGAGCCTCGTAACCTTCCTTTCAATGAGCCTAAAACTTAAAAACGACCGAGTCTTGGTCTCCGCCACGACAGGCGACTACTTCTGGATGCTCGAGGCGTACAATTACTTCTGTGATTCGCGCAGCGATGATTGTCATGGTGTGATTTTGATCGATCCACTTTGTTTCCTGTATTCTTCAAGGTTTCCTATCGTTGCACTCCTCGTATCTCTGAATTACCGTTTAGCACGATATTGAATGTCCTCCAGAAGTTAGAACCGAAGAAAGAAAACGTCTCGTCTTCCGATGCGAGCATCACGTGCACGAAAGAAGTTGCAAGTTGCAAATGAGTTTCTCACGATGCAACGATGCTATTAAATATTCCACTCGTTTTTTCTTCCTGTCGTGAAATATGAAATTGGTTTCTCGCGCTCTGTTTCTTTTTCCCTTCCGCTTCTTGTTCTCCTTCTCTCTTTCGATCTTCTTCCTTCAGTTGCACTGTATCTGGAATCTTTGAGTATCGCGTTCAACACGAAACCACGGTTCTTAACAGGTGACCACGTTGCGTCCTCGTTAAAGCGAATATTGACTTGCGCGACGTACGAAATACCGGCGAGTTTATGTTTCAGAACGATTTCTTCGCGAGGATCTAACGTTTCCGGAAAATGTTACGGGAGGACGACGACGACGACGGTGCGACACAACGGTAAACGGAAACACAAAAAAAAAAAGAATTAGAGAAGACACGCGGCAGGTGCGAAAGATGCCGGTTCGCGGTAAAAGCGAGAAGGAAACCGGGCAACCTCCTCTCTTGGTCAGGTCCCAACCGAGAGACAGAGGTCTGCCGTACGAGAACGAGGACTGGTTTCACGAATCACGAGACACCCCGTGCTCGACCGGCCAGACTACTTCGTACGCGACGAAAGGAGATGGAAGCGGCACCGAGGGGAAGAGCGAGCAGCTCGGACGAGGGAAAGAGGGAAGGAGAGAGAAGGAGAGAGCGAGATACGAGGAGGAAAGTATGGAGCGTGGAGAGCGGAGAACGGACTCGTGGATGCGGAGTGGAGCGTGGGTCCCGTTCTTCGGAGAGAAGAGCACTCCGCGAGGAAGTACTGTTACTCGTTAGACAGAGCCTTCGGGCCCACGACGTGTTGCTAAACGCGACGCGATGCATGCATTTACACGGCGCACAGCTCGCACAGTTCGATCTTACGGTGATGAAAAAATCCAATAAAATGCGGTTCCACTTTCTCGATTCTCTTTTTCTCGTAAGCCGTTTCTCTCCCACGCAGGATACGTTCTCCAATACTGGTATACCTACACTGCAAACTGCACTGCGTAGCGACGAGCTATGGATTTGTTAACGTTGCACACTCGCGTATGCACTTATTTTCTACGTTGCATTTTCGACTGTATACTTTCGAGTCGATAAACCCGGGTTTTAGAATCCGGAGTGCATTCGTAATCGGATCGTGCAGATAAGCGCACGATCGAACGGCGATCGAGACGATTGATCCAGGTGTTGGGAATTTTCGCTGGCGGTTGTTTTACGCCGATGCATCGCGCGGTGCAAACGCCACGATCGTTACAGTGCGAATAGGATGCCCGTCGCGTTAGTCGCGTATGGCGTATAGCGTATGGCGTATGTAGTACATATGGCGTATGGCGTGTAGCGAAGAATACGGTATGGTGTACGCGTGCGTGGATACGCATCAACGAATCGCTTGTCCTCCTTCGGCTTTGGTCGAAGTTGCTGTTTACATACGTTTACGCGCGTGCACCCAGAATTTCGGTACGAGTACGGCAAAGATTGCACCTCGCGCAGCGTGCAGTTCTCGCAGCCAAATCTCTCATCTGCCGATGCGATATCATTTCAAATGCAACCCGATATTTTTCACTTCGTTCGTCTCGTTTGTCCCTTATCCGTAAAACGCTCAAAGACGAAGTGCACAAAATATCTACGCTGCTCGGTAGTCGCGGTTCGACTGGACAACTGCTCGTCTCCTCGTCTGCTCGCCTCCATTGCACCGCCGCCGTCGCCTATTACCAGGCATACTCAAACCCGTAACTTGCGAATCGGCACCCCGTACTTTGTACCATATTTGCCGTCTGTAACAGCGTACAACCACGTTCTTACTCGCACGTGCTCGAATCAGACTTTTTTCGTCTGTATATCCGCGCGTGCATATGTATACTACGCGAGTACGCGATACCTAAGTATATACTTGGTAAATACTTACGTTTTGCGTATCGTCTCTGCATAGGCACAGTATATACATATACGCGTATATCGTGTTCCGTATACCGGCGTAGGCATACGAACACCAACGCTTCCATCGCCGACTGTAACCGGTTTCACCGATTTTTTTCCGAAAACCACTCGCGTCCGTTCGTAAAATTGTTGCCCTTTGTCGTATGTGCGCGGACTATACTGGAAACCATATTGCAATGCCTTTCCTTGGAAACTCCGATCGCACTAGAATCGATAGGATAAATAAAACGTTTACAGGAGGGTTAGCGATACGTTCGAAGCAAATAATAACGTCATCGACGTCTCACGATTCGCGCGTCGTATTGACAATTTAAATACCTAGCAAAATGTTTTCACTTATCGGCGAACTTTCCGATTAATTTACATTCTTACGAATTCGTCAGTGAGATGATAATGCAAGTTGCGATGCCGCATTTATCTTAGATAGAGGAAGAATCAATATTATCGAAAAAAAGTGCGAGGCGGATGGTGTCGTTCGATTTGTGCCGCGAAAAAAGGATTATCTAAAAAAAATTTTAATCTAGAATAGTTGCGCACTGACATAGCCGACTGTATTATGTACTATCCGTATTGACGATAAAATGGGAATAACGTGGAAGACCGGCTATTATGTATACACACATCTATCTAAAAGCTTCAAACATTTTTTAAACCTTTGGCTTGTAGATATTGGAAAGTTTTTTCGATTCTATTACAAAACTTTCTATGAAAGTAAAGGAATTGAATGCATTTAATCGTCTTCGAATTTTACGATTCGTCTTAATCTTCTCTGCTCTATACCAATTCCTCTCAGTAATAAGTTCTGGTACATGTCCTTTACAAAATCAACAAGAAACATTTTCGCCTAGCTAATAAGATTATGTTTACTTATTCTGCAAGTCAATAAATATGGAATATTGATGCGATGAAATTTCAGGAAACGATATCTTCTGAATTTTCAGATTCCTACGTACGTTGACGTCCTCTCGTCTCTCGCGTCAATTGAATTGGCATTTATAGAGAATGATGGATACCAATAATTCAGATGAGCTTCCAACTTCTTATAGATAACCTTCACATTAATACCACTAAATTTCAAATGGATAAACTCTCTTTAATTTATATCTTTGTGTTTATGAAGTGCATTCGTCTTTTAAACGGGCAAACGTCTAAAGCCAGAATGAAGAATCGCGCCAAGTTCATACAGACAAACGTGAAGGTGCTACCATCTGGAAGTTATTCGATGCAAGTAGTTACCTTTGAACTTCAAAAGATTAGGTCGGTATCGGATATCGGCTGACGGCGCTGACAATGATGCAATTGCAACAGTGAGAGTTGGTGAGAGTATCGAGACTAGAGAATAAACAAGCAATAGTTGCTAAGTGGTAGAATACGGAAGTGTATGAAAGTAAAAACAAAGAATAACAGGTAGACGCACTCGTCGAAAGGTCATGGATCGGGACGGATCGAAAACGCTTTGTTCACGCATCTTCTCATTGCATAGCGTCTAAGTAGATTCTAAGTTTGGTTAGTTTTCATGTGTACGCATTACTAGTTTTGTTATAAACAATGGCAGCGCAACGAGCATTACCGCAAAGCAAAGAGGCTTTGTTAAAATCCTACACCACGAGGTTAAAAGAAGACGTGAAGTCGATGTTGGAAAATTTCGAAGGTACGATTTCTAACCATGTTTTGCACACGTTTGTTACACGGTATCAATGAGTTTATATTTCTTAAAAAAAGAAAATATCTTCTTGTGAAACAAAAGATCGCCGCGCGCTCAATGAATCCCTTTTTTGATCGTTAATTTATGTATAATAGATTTCATTAACAAGTCTGGAACTTAACCTAAAAATATATGAAGTC
The DNA here is from genome assembly GCA_019453355.1 of Ceratina japonica. Taxonomy (NCBI): domain Eukaryota; kingdom Metazoa; phylum Arthropoda; class Insecta; order Hymenoptera; family Apidae; genus Ceratina; species Ceratina japonica. The sequence continues at coordinate 59,224 of SMSR01016165.1, read as the reverse complement.
GAGTTAGTTTTTAAATTAAAGCGTCTCTTATTATTTTTGTTCCACAGAGATAATAAAACTAGCAAAGGGAGAAAACGACTCGCAATTATCTCGGATGACACAATGCGAGCAGGACACGTACGAGATGCACGTTAGAGCAGCGAATATCGTTCGCGCGGGAGAATCCCTGATGAAGCTGGTCTCCGACATAAAACAGTACCTGATACTCAACGATTTTCCGTCCGTGAACGACGCGATAGCGCAAAACAGCAAATTGTTCAGGACGAAACAGGCCGAATGCGATCAGAAATTGGCATCCTTGCGGGATGACATGGCTGCCGATCTCTACGACTTGGAAGAGGAATACTTTACATCGATATACAAATGAACTCGGATTATGTACCATTTCGCGCTTGTCTGGACCATCGAGTAACAATCGGCCTCGAACCCGATTTATTTCCTTCATAAACTGTACATATGTATTTAAGTATTGAAATAAATGCGAATAGTTTTGATAATACAAGTGAATGTGTTCCCTCTTAGTCTTTACCTTTTTCTTCGTTCAGATCGAGAACCAGACGAGACTCGCGCAAAAGAAAGTAAGCTTCGCGGTACCGTTTGTTCGGGCATAATCGTTTCATTTTATTACTCTTTCAACACACAGACGATACATCGCACGATACTGCTAACTGGTAAATTATATTCGATAATGCAATTGGATTTAAGTTTCGAATAATAATAATGATATAAGAATAATCGGAGTAATCATAGTAACGGTAGTAGTAATAATACAATAATAATAAGAATCTTAGGATAATACTATTTCTCTCTTTGTTTAATCTTTTAATTGAACGACGACGCTTTTCCCGTTTTTACTCTCTGTACAGCGATATAATTTACAGAAACGACGCAAACATCTCTTTAACGGAGCGTCGAGATTACCGCGTCGATTTACAAACGATCGACAGATCCTTGTAGAAGTAAAGCTGACACCGCGTTAAATTATAATTTGGAATGTATCGTTCGTCTCGTAATCTCGCTCGCTCCGTTACGCGTGTCTGCGTGTAATCGCGATCGATAGAAACTGAGGGAGCGGTCGACACGGTTATAGTTTCTTAAAATATTCGGAAGCAATTAACGGCATGTCGTTATCCAAGGAAAGTAACAAAAATATCACAGTGTAGAATGCAACACGCAACGCTGTGACACAGACCCATCGAGCATGGACCGGACGATAATGGGATCGCAATGAAAAAAAAATTACTGTTTATCGCGTCGCAAAAGCGCAGCCAGAACAATAGCGATGCAGCTTCGAACGTTGGAACACAGTTGTTGGTTGTTTCGCTTCGGTATACATTTTTATATATCTATAAATGCATTTTATTTATATTTAATTATAACTCATAGCATCATCGTCGTATCGCACGCTTATTCCCGAATCAGTCCGCGATCACGCGATTAGATTCTAAACGAAAATTAATCGTACTACCGCAATCGTACTTTAATTAAAAACAAACGCATACGCGCGATTCGATGTAACGTAATAATAACGAATTCGTTATCGAATCTTCGAAAAGAACGAGCAAACGGACAACCAAAAACAAAATTGAGGGGCGTGATCGATCTCGAAGCGATAATTTCACAAAGTCATTCATTACTTCGCATTGTATGTACTTACAAATATTTGGATGCTTCGAGATCGATAATAATTTAGTAGGGTATGTATGTACAAATTTGAATTCGCTTAAAGTTACAACATATGTCGCTAACAAATTCCTTTTTCTCGCGTTTTTTTTAAATCGAAATTAATTAATTTATTTTTCTTTTCTCTTTCTTCTTGGTCCTCGTCCAAACTATAAGGAACGCAATAACGGAACGACATCGTAAATGCATATGTCTACCTATATCGAAATACGACCGAACCTTGAGCATTAGTATTAGGATTTAACGTAGTATTATCGGTATAAATAAAGAATTTTTTTGGATTCACATCCTCGATACGATTCGCGGACGAAATCCTCGATATTATTGTACATACGCGTATATTAAGTATATCGAGTAGACTTAAACTCTACTTTAGCAAAATCTTTTACAAATCTAACCGTGAATACTTCAACGTTTTTTTTCGTCGATCAAGCTTCTTCGCACTCGATCGATTTAATTTTTTCATTTTTTTCTTCGTAAAATGTTGCGTAAAATTCTGAACTTCGACTGGCGCATGGCGGCCGTAACGTTGAACGGTTCGGCATTAAAGTATGTAATCTCAAAAAGGGTTACAAAACGTTTCAGTCCCATCGTCGTAATCTCTCCGTTTGCTATAAAATGTGCCAAAAGAACTGATATGCTCGTTTTTCCCCTTCCGATTCGTCATCTCTACAGGGTTTTCCGTGCACGCTGTTATCGAAGGAAATAAAAAGAAAGGAACCACCGCACTGACCTCACCTTGGCAGTTTCAGTTACGCGTTACATAGAAAAAAATCATTTCGTCCATCGCGATAATAAAAAAGATACATAAATGCATACATTTGGAATGATACCGTTTATCTTTTCTATCGACCGTGTGTTAGGCGATTCGCTTAATCGAGAAAAGATCGTTCTTCCGTTCGAAGCGATCGCAAACGAACCATCTTAATTTCTTTTCCTCGCTTACGAACGCCGATCCCCGCGATCGGAAAAAAGTACATCGCGCGCGATGACGAATAAACTATCTCATACGTCGCGCGTACACTAAGGCGTGTTCCGATCGACAATGGAACAAAACAGTTCCAGCGTTTCTTTTACTCGTTCATATTTGATACGATGAGCAAACATCAGGTAGACGCATGTTTCAACGCGCGTACTCTTATTTCGTGGCTACCGAAAAAAAAGGAAAGAAAAATACTTTTGAAATTAGTCTCTCTCGACGAGCTTCGACGGTCTTCCTTACGCTCGTTTGATTCTCACAGTGTCCGCGTGATACTGTCCGCGTCAATAAAGGAGATCTCCGGTCGTTTCGGATCCCCACGCGGCCGCGTCCTGAGCCGGCTTTAAGTAATCTATCTCGGTGGGTTCGTTCTCCGTTCGACTCCTGACGGTCGGCGACGTCGACGGTGACAGCGACGAGGATGACAGCGGAGGCGACGGCGACGAAGTCGAGATCGAGGTCGAGGTCGAGGTCGAAGTCGAAGTTGGCGACGGGGTCGAAGACACGGCTCTGGTTACACCCAGCTCGAATCCTTCGGACGTCAAATCCACTTTGCTAGGTGTGTAATTGGCTAGGCCGCCGCCGCTACCACCACCTGCAGGGGCAAGCGTTATCCCTTAATGAGTTATGCCGAACGCATTTATAATGTACAGCCCGGCTCGAACGCGAACCCAGGACTCAATAATAAAAAAAAACGTGAAAAAAACTTGAGTAATCGCGGGTAAGAAATCTCCTGAGACGCGCATATACGAGTAGGTCGAAGGTGTACAATAGGCGTAGGAATTCGACGAGAAGAATAAAAAATTTTAATGAAAATGAAAATTACCGAGGAGGGTCGGCATGGCAGCCGAGCAGCCGGTCGAGGACGTTTTATTGCTGATCGGAGGTGATTGTTCGCCGGAACCGGAAGTTTCGCCATCCGTACAGCTCTCACCCTCCAACATCGATGCCTCACTCGGGTATTCGAAGGTTCGGGTGGCCGTATCGTCAAATTGAATTCGATGCTGAAACAAACGAGTAATGCGATATCGTTTTATCACCGATCGATGAAAGTAATCGATACGCCCAGTACCTAACGATAAGACGGATCGATCGGCGGATTACGAGAAAGTACGCTTTCGCAGGCGCGTCAATATTTAACGAAAACCGTTCGGCAACGATCGACGAGATAGATAGACTAAATTCCGGATAATGGATCAAGGTGCACGCGTGACACGTGAACATCGTGTACTGGATGGATTATGGTTACGCGACGAAGAAGAGAGGGAGACGCTAAGTAAGCATGCAAACAAGAGACAGGAAGAAAGAACAGAAAATAACAGTAACTCGTCACACTCGATGCTCTTTCGGCTACGAGCGAGGACATCGTTCCTCTTTCGCTCGATTCTAGTTATCGCTTCTTGCTTATGCACGTTAGAAACGCCGGCAAAAGAGAAAGCAATTTTTGTTCGTCTCGGAAGAATTTGACCCATCTCGCATCGGTAATGTCCAAGATATCGGAATTCGGGACGCGAAAGCTATTCTTCCATATTCTATGCGTCAGGCTAAGCGGAATTAGAGAAAATCGTTTTTCTCTCTGCGAAAAGTATACGCACATCCTGTATACGTATACATATGCACATATCGTTATCGTGATGGGACACGGTTCGCTTTAATCGATTAAAGAATTAGAACGGTCGTTCGCACGTGGTACATATACGCAGCCTCGCACAATTTTATTGCGAATGAAATGCAACGCGCGATTAGATCGTCGCGTTGGTGTTAATAAATCGTTGTTCGATCTCTCGTTGTAGCGGTAACAAAGTTCTTGCCTGCGATTATTTCGAGCACAAGTTAACGACGCGTAAGGACGTATTCCGCTACCACGGTACTTGCGGCCATTTGAACGTTTCGTCAAAATAGTGTTACATATGTACATTCTACCCATGAACAGTTTAACTTTCTTCCGATGCGTAGCCTTTTTTGTCTACCGGTGTTAAACTCTGCAACTGTAGAATCAAGAAACGCGAGAAAGTTGCGAAATAACTGAGGAAACGTAATTAAAGCGTGTAACTATACATATATATACGCGTATAGATGCAACGCTCCGTACAATTCTGTACCGCGTGGCGTATTCTTGCGAAAATCTATTACGCGCGTACGAACACCTGACGAAAACTATGCCAGTGTAGGAATGCCGGGTAATAGCGGCAACGTTTACGAAAGTTCACTCGATCCTGCCGAGTCTACACTCGGGACTCCAGGAGTACTTTTGTAGACAGAGCGTATACGAGAGATTTTCATAATCCTCGATAAAGAGACGTTTGTCGTTCGCGCACGTGTTTCGGTAAAAGGAAATACATACGTATGTACATAGTTGCGCGTGGAAGACAGGCTTTCTTCTCTGCGAAAATGGTACCGTCGATAAACGGAACGCAACGGAGCGTGACGCGTAGGTACCGTTGACACGGGCAAGCACGAACATGGAAAGTCGTCTTTCGCGTACGTATACGTACACGCAACGAGCGTAAAATCGTTTCAAGAGACGCGAGGGTAGCATCCCATTCGCGCATTGGTCGAGGGTGATATCGATTTTTCACGAAGAAAAAATGGTAAACCGAGCTACCCTCGAAAGAGTAGAGTACGAAGCTTTCGCGCGTTGCATGCGCGTCTCTTACATTATAAAATCGACTTCGGTTAGAAAAACCGGGAAGAACCATGATCTTATATGTTTTTTCCTTTTTTTTAAATAGTTAGAATAAATAATATATGATGTTCAGGATGATGATGGTCAGATGTTTATTGCGTGCATTTTTATTTGGATGTAAAAGATATTATTCTGTTTTCTTTTTTCTGAGCGATATATGTAATAATATTACATGGTGATTGTCAACTAGCCTTCTTTCTCACATTACGTACTTTGGGTGTTATTGCCCGTATTTTATTATGAATAAATGAATATAAAAAATTATTATAAATATAGGTAATACAAATGAATCTTTAGAGATTCCACTCTTAGCACAGCGTGTGTATAACACGAGGAAATAAATTGATGAAATATGGGGTGGTTAACAGCTCATTATGATGAATAAGGGTTAATCTCGACTCCACGTGGATTGACGAATTTCATCCAGGAAGAAATCTCGAGCCAGGCCGTTAGTTTCGACAAAACCGACACCGTACAATGACGAAACAATACGGCTGTTATCGTTCGCGCGAAAGGAAACCGTTTATCACGACGGACAATAGAAAGAGGAAACGGATTTATGAACGGACTTATACAAGCGTATTTAACGATAGGTACACACGTATATCGTTACGTTTTCCGTTCGTTCGCTGGATGGTTCATTATTCGGGATAACGTAACAGGTTTGAGCCGTAGCATATAAGAACCAGTCGACGGCATACAGAGGAACGTCATAACGTTTAGTACGGGTGTCGACTGTTTCGCGGTCTAAGAATTGATCTTTCCCGCGACGCGATGCCTTCGACGAACGCTGCGAGTCCGTGCGACCGCTTCTGCGATGTGAAGCTCGTTTTACGCGACGTAAAAACTAGACGCGAAGGCATCCGTTATGTTCACGACTGCCGGTGATCTTCCTCGCCGCTGCTGTTGCCATTTCGGGCTCGAGCCGAGTCGTCCCCGATTTCGGTTCGCGAATTCGCGTACTCTCCGAATGCATTTCCGTTAGCGAATGTACGTACGTATGTATGTACGTAGATTTATCCCGTTGTCGCGACTACCCACATACGCGTGAATACACGTGCGCACACGAGATATTCGTACGCGTATACGTACGATGGCAAGTATTCGAGAGAGATGCCCGTTCACCTTGCGCGAAAGCAACGCGTTTACATTCTTAAGATTCGTTTGCATACGCTGTTCAATGACGATACGTACATACGTACACAGATAGGCTACATCGTTTGCAAAAGCTTACGATGCACCGGCTCGTATTTATGGCCTGACACTGTTTGAATTTATTAGCGTAGTCGCCGAGTTGCACGCTGCTAAGCGATAACGTTAGAAACGTTTCTTCGTCTCTCGTCTCCTAGAGACGCGGTGCACCGGCCAGAATCGTTACGGAAATCCGTTATTTGTAATAGCGGCGACGTCGCAGTCGCGTCTTTCAAGTTCCGAGCATCGAATCGAAAAACGCGATGCAAAACGTGATGTCGACGTTTACGCGTCGCGTCGTAGTGATTACATACGTAAGAATCACGAATCTCCGAAAACAAATAAGCATCGACGCGAGAGCCTCGTCGAGCAGATAAATTTTTGGTCGAAGTAAACGAACGCGCGCAGTTACGTAGCGTGTACTCCATTAAAGCCGAATGCGGAGCATTCCAAGATAGAACGATTTAGCAATCGTCTGGTCGACAAATTCGAATTCTCGACCTGATTTCAGTCAAGGACGCGTCAATCGAAACGTCGACGGGTACGGAATCGCTGACGATTGTCAACAAATAGAGGCAAGGCGACCGGTTCGCGTTACAACCATTCCATGAATTCAGCGGATAAAAGTGTGCGGTTGCTACTTCTTGAAACAGGATCAAGGTTGTTCGCGTTTGGGTCGCGCTTGTACCGATTCGTCCGATTTTCCAGGATCCGTCATATCGTATAGAAATTCTAGCATCTCTTTCTCTGTAAAAAAAACCTAATCAGTCTTCGAATACGTGGTAGATGTCATTCATTTTTGTAAAGAAGGCACTAAAATTTCATTGCTTCCAACAGGATCCGCTTTTTTATAGAAATGGACAATACGATAATTATTCATTGATCATTGAAACAGAATTCGAATCGAATTGTCCTGCACGTTCTACGAACTGTCGTACAACAGAGTAAACGAGGAGGTGAGTCGGTTGAAGAACCGTCGTGTCGTACCGTTCCCCGCGAGAGAGAACAACGACCGCGGTTTCTATGCCCGAGGAGAATCTCCTGTAGTCGTGTCGGCCCGTTGGATTCCGTCGCTCGGTCGCAACAAACTCTTCGGAGGCGGGAGTTTCTATCGATTCGACACGGTCGGTGGACGCGACGAAGTAGGTAGGTAAACTAAATCGAAACGAGAAAATACTGCGCGAGGCATCGGCGAACAATCAATTCAGGAGATATCGGTTTTCTATACGAACGAACCTGCGACGCGCGGTTTCAAAGACCGATCACCGAACACGCCACGTACATCATGCCTTTCTGCGGTTTTATTCACGATCCGCGACTGTTCGTCGTTTCCATCTGTTTTGCAGCGAAATGTTCCGCCGAAATGCTTTATCGCGTCGCGTCTCGGAGATCAACAGGTTGTAAAACGCAAAATCTTGTATACTCATGACGATATTTTCCGACCCGATCTTAAGCTCCTCTTCGCATGCTCCAAACATTACGTTCTAGCGTTCCGTACATGAAAATGCGCGAAAGGAATTAGCCAAGCACGAGGCAAGCACGCGTCTGTACAATTGTAATGATGAAACGTGCGAAATCCAAGACACTTANTGTTTTGCAGCGAAATGTTCCGCCGAAATGCTTTATCGCGTCGCGTCTCGAAAATCAACAGGTTGTAAAACACGAAATCTTGTATACTCATGACGATATTTTCCGACTCGATCCTAAGCTCCTCTTCGTATGCTCCGAACATTACGTTCTAGCGTTTCGTACATGAAAATGCGCCAAGGGAATTAGCCAAGCACGAGGCAAACACGCGTCTGTACAATTGTAATGATGAAACGTGCGAAAGCCAAGACACTCTTTGCGACCGGTAAAAATACAGCATATCTTGTACGAATGGAAATATCAAAGATGAAACTTTGACAGCCATGGTCGATCGCTATATATCGTTTATCGTATCGTAAATGATCTCGTTGGCAACGGCGAACGACTAGTTGGGGAAGGGAAAAGGTAGGCCGTGAAATTAACGACGCGGACGAATGAACGACGTCGTCCTATGTANCATGGTCGATCGCTATATATCGTTTATCGTATCGTAAATGATCTCGTTGGTAACGGCGAACGACTAGTTGGGGAAGGGAAAAGGTAGGCCGTGAAATTAACGACGCGGACGAATGAACGACGTCGTCCTATACGTGCAACGTTATAGCGCATTAATTATTTAGAACGATTATCCGTATGCGCGCTCAGTTCGAGAGCGGAGCAGAGTATAGATAGTTCGATTCGCGTTTAAGACATCCATTGTAGGAGAAAGAGTCGGTCGATTGCTCTTCTTGAACTGAGAATCGAAACCTATACATATAGTCTTTCGCTTGACGGGCTGCTCTTATCGCTGATAAAATAGAATCACGTTTATCTGAATCAATTCATGGTCAGNTACTCTTCTTGAACTGAGAATCGAAACCTATACATATAGTCTTTCGCTTGTCGGGCTGCTCTTATCGCTGATAAAATAGAATCACGTTTATCTGAATCAATTCATGGTCAACGTCAGTCCGAATTCACAGGTGAACTTTATTATTCGAGCTACTTTGTCATCCTAAATGTCTTGTTTCCTGAACAGATGGAATAAACAAGATTCTACTGTAATGAGCTATCGAACCAATCGACGATTCTAATTCACCTAATGTCCTAATCCTTATAAACATCAGCAAACACTAGAACATCAGAATCCTAATTCCCTTCGCTACGTAAATATCTACAATGAAACCATGGTCGTTCGCAAACTACTCCTTTAACTTTTACTCATTATTTTAACCAAAAATTTATGCAAAATCGAAAACGTAAAATTTTGTCGTGTTTCAAAGCGTTCATTGAACCATCGCGAGAAAAGAAGTTTCAAAGAGAAATACGTTTCTTCGAGTCATCGATAATATCTACTTATGTATCCAGATACATACTTACAATTAGTTACGTACGATGATAGAACGAAGCACGCGACGTAAAGGGAAAAGCGTTCATCAAGCGAATTATTAGTTGTATAGAATCAACCGTGACTCGACCGCTTGATGAATCGGTTGTACTTTCTGTACTGCGTGCGGATAAGATATCACCGTGACAAGTGGTTACAGCATCTAATGCGCGAATTGCATTAAATTAAGGGTTGTCGTTCGTGTACCGTAACGCAGCGTGCATAATATGTATACTATACGGCGTTTTGCGAAAGGAACGACGATGATAAATCAGAAATTAAATGGTGTTTAATATTCTTTCGATTCGTGTGCGATGGAGCAAGTTCCCAAAACTTGGATAAATAAACGATCTCGACCAACGCGGAGTGGGTGAGACATTTCGAAATACCAGTTATGGGAAGGAAAAGGTGATCGCGTTATCTTTTGAAGAAATACTTATAAAAAAGGAAAACGATAAATCGGATCAACGTCGGACGTATATCGTACCTATTGACGTCGGTGACGATTCCTGTATTTTCCTAGGTTCGCTCATTCTTATCGCGTATCGGATAAAGTATGATTCCGTTCTTTAGCTCTGACGCATACTTATTTACAGTTTTTATCTGGAAGCTCTTTTTTTTAAATATATATATATTGGCATTTTGATGTATTAAAATAGTATAACTGTGCAACACGACTTGCGATACGATACAAGACAATTATAGGGATTAAGATAAATAAGATAAGTATAAATTCTATAGGATTACCTTGTGATTTCGAGGGGTCCTCGAAAGATTGCTACGGCCGTTGATGAGAACGTTATCGTTGAAGAACGAGACGTCGCAGGGCGAAGGTGGTCCACCGGTGAGCTCCCACTCGACGTCGTCGGTCGTCGACGCATCTAACGTGGCGTCCAGTACTATGATGCCACCGTCGCCAACCTGAGAAAAATTAAGCAGTCGTTAAAAAATCAAATTACGAGTAACTCTCGAAATAGGAGTTTGGGGGGCGACGAGTACGATGGAATCCAGCGAGGTGACTTTCGACTTTCGAGTCGAGCCGACCGAGTTCTCGTCACCGTTACGTCACAAACCGAGAAATACCCAACGGTGTGTAACGTACAAAAAGAACGAAATTAAAACTTGTATTATAACGAGTGTAAAACGAATTCGTTCCGTTGAAAAAGAAAAGAACAATCGTCTTGGTAATAAAAATCGGAACTGCCCTGAGAACGTTTGAACAGAGAACGTTTTATCGAAGAAACGACGCAAGCTAGCTCTGCGCTACGAAAGCTCGTGATCAAAGATCAACCTTCTGAATATTTACGTATTCTTTGGATTCTGAACGCGGCGCGCGATAAATGCGCGACGGCACGCGCGTTATTCATCCGTTTCGTCCACATCCGCCGCCCTTTCATCGTCTCGATCGCATGTGTAATCTAGTTCGTGAATGAACATCCTGCCGAATCAGAAACAGACGTCGAAGCGACCAAGGACGCGATTTCCTCCAGGCATCCGACTTCTCGAGCCGTCGACTCTCGTCCTTCAACTCTCGTAACTTTCGAACGGACGGCCTCTACATATAACACTCGTTCGAAATGTAGAATACGCGAGTAGGACGGAATTCGTTCGTACGCGTATCTCGAGCGACGGTAAGCCGAGCGATAAAATTAATAATGATAATCCAAACGGCAAAACCTGACGAATGAAATTGCCCGATCATAAGCAATTTCTTCGACACGAGTTTACTCTAGTGAATCCGCTCGGCCCGAGCATTTCCTGCGGAACAATCGCGCGTGAAATGGAACTGAGATCTCTTCGATCTCCGGTCCAGTTCCGGCTATCGCTCATCCATTCGTTTAAGAAACGATTTTTCGAACAGTCTATATAGCTGCTGCTGGGATAGTTCCCGACGATTTTCAACGCCACGTTCTTTTCCCACCGTCCGCGCCCGTTTCCCACTCTCGACTTTCGAGAGGAGGCAGGGAGCGAAAAGAAAGGGAAGGGAATTCGGGTTGAGCGATGCGAGATCCGAGACAGAAAAATGCGGTCACGGATCATAACGCGCGAAGCCGCATTACGGACGAGCAGAGATCGGGGTCGTGTAACGCGATACGTATGTACCTGCGTAAACGTTGCATCTGAATTTGAATACGTACTGGCGTTATCGTGTAACGCGGCTCGTCGGCGACACCGAACGATCCGCTAAAGGGTACGAATGTATTAGCAAGTGACTTGCGACAGTTTTTGCGAGAGCGACGAGCATAGACGCATCTCTATAGCAGCCTGCAAATTAAACTCACCTGCGAGTTGCTTTCAGAGAGTTGCAACAATATTTGTAAACAGCTGTGTTGCGCTTCTGCCAGTTGTTTTCGTAAAACATGTCGCAAATTACATGCCATTGTATTCGCTGATCCTTCTTAGAAAGAGACAATATTTTGTGTTTTGTATTCGTTCGATGTTTAAAATAATCGAAACAGATGTACGACGTTGCATGAACTATGTAAATGCATTTGGTGTGACGAGACCGTTTCAACGAAGTATTTAAGCACATACAATAACTCCCATTTAATGTTCAGATACATTAAAAAATAAAATAACATTTTTAATGAAACCAAACAATTTAATTTTCTTTAGAATACTGGAAGATTTAATTTAGTGGATGCGTAAAAAAAATTGAAGAAAATTGCTGTTCGTTGGAATTTCAAGGAAAAACTGATAATTTTTAACTTGTTTAGTCGTGCTTAATAAAAAGTTTCGAAATGTGTCTGAATATTAATGGGAATCGCTGCACATAGCACGTGCCTCGGAACATCGTAATTTCGTATTTCCCGTTCTACCGCGCAAAAGCTATTTATCTACGTACCTACGTATTACTTATCTACATACCGGTGTGAATACATATGTACCCATGTACTTGCATGTACAGTAAACGTCGGAAATAAAAAGGACAGAAACGTGAGAGAAGTGGGAAAAAAAATCACTGTAACGTGCAATCTCGCGTGCATTCAACGTTCTGCTACCTATCTACGAGATGCGATACGAGTTAATCGCAAGCCGAGCTTCGATATATACCTTGGAATTAACTTTAACTCGTTGGCGTTATAGGGGTAAGTAGTCCTAACAGATCTGATGATTCCGGCGACCGCGATTAATCCTCTCGTACCTGCGACGTCTCTGTTTTACGAGCTCACGGTCGACTGAACATCTTAGTACTTATTTATCGCTTTGTCGCTTAACTAAGCGGAAGCGCCGTTCGTTTCTACGCTCTTTAAATAAATCTGATACGTATCGGAAAGAAAAAGCAACGAGAACGATAAGTGCGGGACTCCGGCGTGTTTGAGCACCCGCGTGAAAAGGGAAAGTCGACAACCCTCGAGTATCAGTTTGCAGTTCGTCGATCGTACATCGTAAACGATGGCACTTGATCTTGTTTCGCATTTTTTTAGGCCAATGTTCTTCAAGGAATTCTTGTCCTCTTAAATCTCTGCAGTCTTTCATGGACGGATTGCGTTAACGTCTAGAAGAAAAATTAGGCTGCAATAACATGTTGTTTCATTCCAACGACAGAAACGAATCTACGATGTACTCCGATATTTCGATCGCACTCGTCGCGTTTAAAAATTTCTATGGATATCGTTCGACCGGTTAAGTACAGACTGATACCAGTATGAATGCGAATAAATACGTTTTGTACGTACGATGGTATCGTAAGGGCGACGGAAAGAGGGACTGAAGGGTCGAATGCAAAAGCGGGGAGGAAGAAGCCACGGCAATGAACTTAGAAACGCGGTCCTTGACTCCCTGAGAAAATCCCAGGAGCAGGACAGGAAGTTTCTTTTCGTTATACGTGCCGAGCTCCGCCGAGCGCACTGGGGTATCACCGTTGGACACGGGCCTTGAACCGAACCCTCGCAGAGACGAGAGTCTTCGGTTAACGACGCGACGCACGCATTTCACTCGCGTTCGCCGCGTTTCAACTACCTTCCGCGTTCGCGAAGGTACGAGCTCTCGATTCTTTCGGTCGAATCAAAGACACCGGATGCGAATCGACGGAGATTTGAATGGGGAGCATCGGAAACGAGGACATACTGAAACGCGTTCGTTTCTTCTCTACGAGTTTATGCAAATAGGAATCGAGGACAATCACAGCGATTGTCGTATCGCTGTTGCTTGTTTATCGACTAGGAACAATGCCGTGGGTATATAGTCTATAATGCGGACGGAGATTGATCGACGAGTAAACGGACTGGCAAATTGATTTTCTCAACATCGAATTTCTTCGCGCTATAAGATCGACGGCGAATCGAGATTAAGCGCAGCCGATATCGGTTCTCGGACCGCGTCGGACAGATACCTGACTCTCGGCAACCGTTTATTTACCGCAGCGTGTGCTGGTAACAGCGTAAAACGGTAATGGGGTTAAGGAATTTGTCCATATCAGCTGGCCGACACGACCGACCCGTCGATTCTTACGAATTTCCAACGTGTCACTCGTGCACGTACGTATATATACACATGCATACGGGTACCAAAAATCGAAACCGTCTGTCGTCATTCGACACGATCGTTCGGCGTGCCTTAGAAGGTTGACTCGATCCCGAGAGTCGCAATAACGGGTTGCCGAGACCAACTTCTCTAGCGCGTAGCTGCAGTACCTATGTAACGTTTATTTATGTACGTAGTTGGAAGTATCTGCGACCGATCGGCCGTATAAGAGAATTCCCGTAGCCAGATCTCGTGGAATGTCGCCAACCGCGACACCGAGTCATCGCCGAGTCGTTCATCAACCGAATGCAACTTCGAGCTCGGAACTTTTCCCTCGATTTCGAAAAACTGTGCGACGGGGCGGTGTCGAATATCCTGGCTCCTGTTCCGTTCGTTCTTACGACTACGTATAATTATCCGATCGATACTTGCACAACCGAATGAGTCACCGAGATACCCCGAGCCCTAACCCTGCCCAGACTACGGACTGCCTACGGAGGAGCGGCCGGTCGCTGCGTATACAAAGGCGGCGACGGTTCTCGCGTTTACCATTACGCGACGACGGCCGTTAAAACGTGTTACGTTTTTCCCTTCTCTGGGTATACACAGCGTGAAAAGAATTAAGTAGGACGAGGGTACTACTCGATCTCTAAACGAAACTATGAGACGCAGTGTTCGTCGTGATTTCCATTTGCGGGGGAAAAATGAGAAGTGAACGATAAATGTTGTTTTCAGATTTCCGCGCGGTGTATTACGTCGCGTCGATGGGCGATGAGGTATGCACTTATGTACATACGTATTATGTGCCTAGTACCGTAATACCACGGCGAACTTGCGATAATAGCAACGAACGCGGAAAGCGAACGAACGCAACGAGTCGACGCTTACGTAAGAACGCGTAACCGTTCTGGCGTCTGTTCCGTCTCCCTTCCGGTTTCAACGTCCTTGCATAAGTAACGGGTAGGACGAATACCTGATACACCGATACGTGATCGCGCGCGTTGCTCGTTTTAACGTTCGGACACGCGCCTCGCGCGTACGTGTAAGTAATATTAATCGCGGATGAAAACGAATCGAACTAGTCTTGCAGCCTAGTGAAGCGTATCAACGCCCCCTCGCTTTTCGATTATGATTACACGACCGTCACGTCGCGCATTCCGTTCAGTATCCTTTTTGCTCGGCCTTCCGCTTTCACCTTTCATCGAAAATAGAAAATATGTGATCGTAAAATATACTACGTAAAAGTTCATATGTAACATCGTTCACATTATAACGTTCGTATAAACATTCACAGGTAAAAAGTTATCTTGGCAAATATCGGATTCGCCGAAGATACGATCGATAACTTTACCAATAGGTATTATCGAGTGTGACGCTTATCACGACAATTCTTTTATCCAATTTAATTACTATGATTACGCGTGAAGCGCATTAAGCGTTCATATACATTATATACTTTCGGTCTACGTAATACGAAGCTGAGTAACGCTCGGCGATTAATTTCTTTCCGGCTGCGTTACGATGCGCGGTCGCGGCGCGGCTGCGTTTCGGTCGGCTACCTCTAGAAATTCCACGAGCCGCGTTCCCCAATCCTCTTTCGTTTTCCACTTCTTTATTTCCATTTTTTTTAATTGCTCGGATGCGAATCTTAATTTATTCCCATTGCGTCGACTTCGTAAGAGTAGGTAACAGAGCGATTCGTATCTGTATACGCATACGATGGCTATGTCTTACATCAGTATCGCGAACTTGAGTCTAAAGTAGGTATTCGATGTGTATTCCCGAACGGATTCGAGTTCGAGGAACTATTGACGATTCGTTCAAGGTTGATCAACGGTTACGAGCATCCGACACGATCGAAATCTGTCTTCCCGTTTCGCTTTCTTCTCTCTCGGAAATAGGTCGATGCGTTGCGATCCATCGGTGCTCATGATTCTATATACATTTCAATTGGTTTTATTTCGTAACTGGATACTTGAATATTAGTATCTGGGGAACGCACGCGACTCTACAAATCGCGCTTATCACCCGATCCAAGGACGATTAATTTCCATTTTAATTACAAATCGATGTATGACATTAGTACCGTGGTATATGAAAGTAATAGGAGTTAAAAGCGAGTCGGTGTACCTTCGATCATATGTTATACTACGAGCTGCGTGTCGTCGATTAAATTACACGGTTTGCATCGTGTTGCGCAGAACGTTATCATTCGCCGAACCCGAAACCGATAGGCGATACCTAACGTGCGACCTCGAGAATCGTTCGATCAAAATGAAACATCTTCGAATCTAATCGCGTACGTAGTACTCG
>SMSR01016165.1:0-36630 GCA_019453355.1 Ceratina japonica | reverse complement strand
GAAGCCACGGCAATGAACTTAGAAACGCGGTCCTTGACTCCCTGAGAAAATCCCAGGAGCAGGACAGGAAGTTTCTTTTCGTTATACGTGCCGAGCTCCGCCGAGCGCACTGGGGTATCACCGTTGGACACGGGCCTTGAACCGAACCCTCGCAGAGACGAGAGTCTTCGGTTAACGACGCGACGCACGCATTTCACTCGCGTTCGCCGCGTTTCAACTACCTTCCGCGTTCGCGAAGGTACGAGCTCTCGATTCTTTCGGTCGAATCAAAGACACCGGATGCGAATCGACGGAGATTTGAATGGGGAGCATCGGAAACGAGGACATACTGAAACGCGTTCGTTTCTTCTCTACGAGTTTATGCAAATACGAATCGAGGGCAATCACGGCGATTGTCGTATCGCTGTTGCTTGTTTATCGACTAGGAACAATGCCGTGGGTATATAGTCTATAATGCGGACGGAGATCNGAGGACATACTGAAACGCGTTCGTTTCTTCTCTACGAGTTTATGCAAATAGGAATCGAGGACAATCACAGCGATTGTCGTATCGCTGTTGCTTGTTTATCGACTAGGAACAATGCCGTGGGTATATAGTCTATAATGCGGACGGAGATTGATCGACGAGTAAACGGACTGGCAAATTGATTTTCTCAACATCGAATTTCTTCGCGCTATAAGATCGACGGCGAATCGAGATTAAGCGCAGCCGATATCGGTTCTCGGACCGCGTCGGACAGATACCTGACTCTCGGCAACCGTTTATTTACCGCAGCGTGTGCTGGTAACAGCGTAAAACGGTAATGGGGTTAAGGAATTTGTCCATATCAGCTGGCCGACACGACCGACCCGTCGATTCTTACGAATTTCCAACGTGTCACTCGTGCACGTACGTATATATACACATGCATACGGGTACCAAAAATCGAAACCGTCTGTCGTCATTCGACACGATCGTTCGGCGTGCCTTAGAAGGTTGACTCGATCCCGAGAGTCGCAATAACGGGTTGCCGAGACCAACTTCTCTAGCGCGTAGCTGCAGTACCTATGTAACGTTTATTTATGTACGTAGTTGGAAGTATCTGCGACCGATCGGCCGTATAAGAGAATTCCCGTAGCCAGATCTCGTGGAATGTCGCCAACCGCGACACCGAGTCATCGCCGAGTCGTTCATCAACCGAATGCAACTTCGAGCTCGGAACTTTTCCCTCGATTTCGAAAAACTGTGCGACGGGGCGGTGTCGAATATCCTGGCTCCTGTTCCGTTCGTTCTTACGACTACGTATAATTATCCGATCGATACTTGCACAACCGAATGAGTCACCGAGATACCCCGAGCCCTAACCCTGCCCAGACTACGGACTGCCTACGGAGGAGCGGCCGGTCGCTGCGTATACAAAGGCGGCGACGGTTCTCGCGTTTACCATTACGCGACGACGGCCGTTAAAACGTGTTACGTTTTTCCCTTCTCTGGGTATACACAGCGTGAAAAGAATTAAGTAGGACGAGGGTACTACTCGATCTCTAAACGAAACTATGAGACGCAGTGTTCGTCGTGATTTCCATTTGCGGGGGAAAAATGAGAAGTGAACGATAAATGTTGTTTTCAGATTTCCGCGCGGTGTATTACGTCGCGTCGATGGGCGATGAGGTATGCACTTATGTACATACGTATTATGTGCCTAGTACCGTAATACCACGGCGAACTTGCGATAATAGCAACGAACGCGGAAAGCGAACGAACGCAACGAGTCGACGCTTACGTAAGAACGCGTAACCGTTCTGGCGTCTGTTCCGTCTCCCTTCCGGTTTCAACGTCCTTGCATAAGTAACGGGTAGGACGAATACCTGATACACCGATACGTGATCGCGCGCGTTGCTCGTTTTAACGTTCGGACACGCGCCTCGCGCGTACGTGTAAGTAATATTAATCGCGGATGAAAACGAATCGAACTAGTCTTGCAGCCTAGTGAAGCGTATCAACGCCCCCTCGCTTTTCGATTATGATTACACGACCGTCACGTCGCGCATTCCGTTCAGTATCCATTTTGCTCAGCCTTCCGCTTTCACCTTTCATCGAAAATAGAAAATATGTGATCGTAAAATATACTACGTAAAAGTTCATATGTAACATCGTTCACATTATAACGTTCGTACAAACATTCACAGGTAAAAAGTTATCTTGGCAAATATCGGATTCGCCGAAGATACAATCGATAACTTTACCAATAGGTATTATCGAGTGTGACGCTTATCACGACAATTCTTTTATCCAAGGCTTTTTTACCTTTAATTACTATGATTACGCGTGAAGCGCATTAAGCGTTCATATACATTATATACTTTCGGTCTACGTAATACGAAGCTGAGTAACGCTCGGCGATTAATTTCTTTCCGGCTGCGTTACGATGCGCGGTCGCGGCGCGGCTGCGTTTCGGTCGGCTACCTCTAGAAATTCCACGAGCCGCGTTCCCCAATCCTCTTTCGTTTTCCACTTCTTTATTTCCATTTTTTTTAATTGCTCGGATGCGAATCTTAATTTATTCCCATTGCGTCGACTTCGTAAGAGTAGGTAACAGAGCGATTCGTATCTGTATACGCATACGATGGCTATGTCTTACATCAGTATCGCGAACTTGAGTCTAAAGTAGGTATTCGATGTGTATTCCCGAACGGATTCGAGTTCGAGGAACTATTGACGATTCGTTCAAGGTTGATCAACGGTTACGAGCATCCGACACGATCGAAATCTGTCTTCCCGTTTCGCTTTCTTCTCTCTCGGAAATAGGTCGATGCGTTGCGATCCATCGGTGCTCATGATTCTATATACATTTCAATTGGTTTTATTTCGTAACTGGATACTTGAATATTAGTATCTGGGGAACGCACGCGACTCTACAAATCGCGCTTATCACCCGATCCAAGGACGATTAATTTCCATTTTAATTACAAATCGATGTATGACATTAGTACCGTGGTATATGAAAGTAATAGGAGTTAAAAGCGAGTCGGTGTACCTTCGATCATATGTTATACTACGAGCTGCGTGTCGTCGATTAAATTACACGGTTTGCATCGTGTTGCGCAGAACGTTATCATTCGCCGAACCCGAAACCGATAGGCGATACCTAACGTGCGACCTCGAGAATCGTTCGATCAAAATGAAACATCTTCGAATCTAATCGCGTACGTAGTACTCGTGCCGGAATTAAAGAGTTCAAACGATAACGATGATCGCACCGTCAGCGCGTAGGTGTTAACCAGTTTCCGGTTCCACGTCTCGGCTCGATACTTGGCGCCTAATCTAATTGTTCCGGTGACGAACGGGGCTTCGCGCGTGGACGGTGCTAAGAATGCTTCGAGCTAATTGAAATGCCATGGGCGATGCGCGAAACTTAACCGATGCGACGGACGATAGGCAATCGGTATTTAAAGAAAGCGAAACGTTCGACCGATGCACGATGCGTACGCAAGAAAAGAAAGTACGCGGTCCGCCGCAGATAAGATTGAACTGAATTACACAGTTTTATAATTCGCGATCTTAGCCTCTCTTCTCGAAGTTTTCAGCGTGACGAAACGAAAGTACATTGTCGAACCTATATATGAGTAATTATCAGTTATCGATGACTCACCTTCGGCTTCTCTCGCTTCTTTTTAACGATGAGTCCGTCGTTTTCGATGTAATCGGGCACGTCCTTCCGGTTACTGAAATTAAACACCATAGTGTTGTTCTGCTGGTTCCACGGCTTCGTCTCCCAGAGTCCGGCACCGGCTGAGCTCGACTTTTTCGCTGGTTGAATCTCGTCGGCACTCTTCAAGCTGACCACTACCTTCGTCGGCTGCTCTATGCTCTTCACGCGATTGATCAGGTTCTTCTCCAACTCCCGATTGCTCAAATTCTGCTGGGCGTGCTGGGTCTTCGTAGACACCAGCGGCCTTATTATTCCGATTTGTTTCTGCGGTGGAGACTCGGTCTTTTGGCATCTTATCGTCTTGGACTCGTTCGTCTGAGGATACGAAGTGGTCGTCGACGATTTGATCAGACCCAGACTGCAAATAGCACCTATGGGTTTCACGCTGCTTTTCTCGTTTGTTCTCGCCGCGTCTCTGTTCAGTGTTGCTTCCTCCTTCCCCCGCTCTTTCTCGACCTTCTCGTCGAACGTGTCCGGTTCTAATCTCTCCTGCAGTCTGCAAACCGACTCCCGATCGTTGCCGATCACCGTTACGTCCGATTCGTTCGTAGAATCTCCGGACAAAAACGACTTACCCCTGGACAACTCCAGCGGCAACGACGACGGTTCAGTTTCGATTCGATCGTCCGACTCGGGCTCGTCCGTTCGTTCTTTCTGTTCGATCTTCTCTCGACACTCGATCCGGCCGTTCTGCTTGAATCCCGGCAAGTAACTTTTGTCGGAGATCGGTTTATCGCTAAAGCTGAACTGCATCGTTACTCCGGTTCTCGCGATGTTCTCCAACGCGGCCTTCGATATCGTTCTCGGTGCGTCGATCTCCTCAACGGGTTCCTCGTTCTCGTTGTTCGCCGAATTCTCCTCGAGCTTCTCTCGTTCCGCGAAACCGCTGCGTAATCTGTCGGGCGACCGCTGTTGTTCCGTCACATCCGCGTCGGAAGCTATCGCGCTGTGTTCCGTCTGCGGTCGCACCGTTGGCGGCGGCGGCAACTTCCCGGTTTCCGACGGGGACGTTTGTTGCTGTCCGAATATCTCTGTTCTGCTGGGACTCGGCGGTAGTTTGCGAATCGGACTACTGGTATTCCGTCTGAAGGGGTCCTTGATCGGCGACGTGGGACTCCGAACTCGCGGCGACGTTTGCCCGAGCGCATCCTTGATCGGCGACGACGGGCTTTGCAGCCTGGGCGAGGAAATTCTCGGCGAGAGGACGGGCGTGACAGGCGGCGACTTGACGCTGATCTCAAGAGACGACGATCTCGACTTGCATGGTTGTTGATTCAGAGGCTCGGGACTGGGCGCCGGCGAGAATCTTAATTTGAAGGATGGTTCCGGCGACGGGGACGGAGACGAGTGCGACATTTCGATCTGTCGAAACTTGCTGACCACCGATGACACCGACTGCGCTATGGGATCCGTGATCACGCCGTCGATATGGTACTCCCGCTGACCCTCCCGGGTCTCGATCAGTTCGGCTGTCGGTTTTTGCGGCAGCACGATCTTCTTCGGCGAGACAGGTCCGACCGACCCGCTCCGGATCGGCCCGCCGGTGTTTCCATTTACGAACGGTTTAGGTTGAATCGGTGGCTTCGGAATCAGCTTCTTTTGCGCTTGAGCTTTGAACGTGTCGTTGATGGTTTTGAAAGTAGCCACCTTCGCGGCTACCTCGCCCTTCGGCTTCAATTTCCTCGCGGATCCCTCGAAGATTCTCATTGTGGTCTTGACTAGATCCGGCGGCGGCCTCTCGGTTTCCGCCAACAACGGTTTGATTCTCTTCGGTTTGTTCAATGGTTTGGGCCTCTCCGACTCTCCCAATCGACTCTCGATTTTCACCGTGGTGCGATCGATCAAAACGATATGATCGTTGATCATCGAATCACGCCTGGAACCGACACTAGAAACCGCGCGACCTGTTGTTTCATCCACGGTACCGTTGTATCGTAGCAACGTTTCGACGCTTCGCGCCCGTTTCATCGATTCGTTGCCGCGAGAAACATTCCTGTACCTATCGGTTTTAACGACCACCGTGCTA
This sequence comes from Ceratina japonica, assembly GCA_019453355.1. Classification (NCBI taxonomy): domain Eukaryota; kingdom Metazoa; phylum Arthropoda; class Insecta; order Hymenoptera; family Apidae; genus Ceratina; species Ceratina japonica. The sequence goes on along the minus strand of SMSR01016165.1, from coordinate 30,912 downwards.
CCGCCGCTGCCGATCGCGTTGCCCGTAGCTCTCTTCGTATACTTTCTCCGATTTTTCTCACCGGGCTCGTCGTCGCAATCGAGAAGATCTTCGAGACTCGCCGCGCGACGAAACCGCTGCACCGAGACGCGGCTTTTGTTCATCTCTTTGAGAGCGAGATTGAGATACTTGCTCTTCAGCTTGTTCACTATTCCTGGACCGTACTGCAACTCCTCCGAGCTATCGCTCTCCTCACTGGCCACGTCGTTGTCGTCATTATCCTCGTCGTCGTTGTCATTGCCAGCCACGATTCTGTTCCTCATCGCCCTCGTTTCCTCTCTCGTGGAATTCCCGCTCTTCATGTTGAACTTCTCCGTAGGAAGCTCTTTCTTCGTTCTGCTTCTGCTCCTCCCGCAGCCGACGCGCTCCTCGCATCCGACCGGCGTCGGGTCGACGTCGGTCTCCGGTCCGTCGCCGCGCTCCTCCGATTTCCGCTCCATGTCCAACGTCGACGACTTGCTCGAGGTACCGTTCGTAACATCCTCCGAGTCGGAACAGAACGAGGAGAAATCCGCCTCGAGGCGCATGTTGCACGCGACTGTCGGGCCGTCGTCGGTACCAGCGACAGCGACGCTCGGTCCGGTCGGGACGATGGCGCCACAGGCCGGTCCTCTTGAGAAAAATCCGGAGGAAGATACAGCGTTCGCGTTAGCGATACCGTTCCCACCACTACCGTTACCGTTACCACCGACGCCGCTGGCGAGAACTTTGCTTTGCTGCCTGCGACGCTGAATCAAGTCCCTCTTCCACTGTGGCACGTTGTTGCCGGCCGCCTCGCCGGCGCTCGTTGTCGCGTTGCTAGCGGTAGCCATGTTGGACGCGCGATGGGTGCGTTCGCAAGCGCGCGCCCGACCCTCGTTGCTGCTCCGAGTCCACGGCTGCTGCTCCCTCGCTCCCTCTCGCTGCACTCCCGTGTCCGGACGTCGACGACCTTTCCTCTCTCACGCGCCACGCTCGATATTCATCCTGCCGACCGCCGATTCCCGTACCGACTCACGGCCAGCTAAGCGTACATACGCCCGACGGCGGTCGATCTCTTCCACCCGTCACCGACCTCGACGTGTACGCGCGCGTTGACGCGATCGCAAACGCAAGGTTGACACTGACAGCACACGCGTTTCGACTTTCCTCTCCGAGAATCCGACACCGTTCGCGATTTATACGGTTCGCGTGCCACCGCGACGGACGTTGCTGCGATCGTTAAGACTCGTAACCGGTTTAGAGCTCGTTCTACCGGCTGTATATAGCGCCTAGTCGAATTTCGAGCGCAGGATAATCGGGAGAAAATCGAAGCCACCTGTCCGACGCACACGCATTCGCGCACACCCCGTACCGTACGTACGTACTCCGAATGCAAGACGACGAGATCCGCGACGGCTCGACGCGCAACCTTTCGCAGGCCGTCTGTCACTCCGTCGGATGTTGCAAGACCACGTAGTATATCACGCGCGCAATTTCGTCGGTGTCGGTGTCCGATTTTCGGGGCGAACGTCCAACCCAGCGGAGACCAGTCGTTCGCCGAAAATCGAAAGTGCGGCCACACTTTGCGCGCACGGTACACGGCATACGGTTTTGCGACCGTGCACTCTCACTCGCGCACTCGCCAACGACCACGTTTCGACTTCGTACACGAAAGCCGAGGCCGAGACCACGGCCTTTCTCGTCCTCGCTCGTTCTTTCGCTCGCCGCTCCTGCTTCTACTTCTACCTTCGCCAGCCGCTACCGCTGCCTCACTCGCTATCTCTTGCCTTCTGCCATTGCCATAGCGCGTACGTACGTTACGTACCTACTGTACGAGCACTCCTCGCGACTGCCTCGTTCCAGCCGCCAGCCAGTCGCATCATACGCCACGCACCACACACGCAGAGATATCGCCTCTCTCTCTCTCCCGTCTCCGGCTTCTATGCCGTGCGTTACGCTATGCACCAGCAGGCGACCAGCACTAGCCCCCTCTCGGACCGCACCGGATCAAACGCTCTCTTTTCTCTCCTCTCTTTTCACCCTTCTTTGCAGATACCACCGTTTCCTTTTACCGTCACCTCGACGACGTCACGCTTTCGACCGAACGCGCTCCCTCCACCTCCTCGCTCTTCGCCCCGGCCTACACGCGCGCTATGCATCCCTCTTCCACTCGCCTCGTTATCGCTTATCGAGGGTTATCTACACATTACTCGACACGTCGTCGTACGTTGAGATCTAGAATCGATAAAATCCACATTCCATTCAAGCGGCAAGTAAAAAAAGCGAATGAGGGTTTCTTTCCGTTATTCGATAGGGGTAAGTTCGTTATCAACGTACACACGCAGTTCCAGAGTCCGCTATTTCGAAAGCGCTTTCCGCTTTCGGTTTGATAACCGCGACACGTGTGTACGTTAATCGATGCGACCCAGCGCAAGGGTCGCACCCGACCACACTTCGTCCTTGTTCCACTTATCTTTATGAGCCAGCGAAAAAACGACGCGTGCTCGGTGTGCGTTCACGTTCATAGTTTTGAATTTGAACAAAAGGGAAACGCATCCGGTGGATGATACGGCGCGCGGCGCGCTTCGAGATAGGTATACTTACTCAAGAGAGAAGACGCGTTCGACCGAATGAAAATCAGAACGATGACCCGAAACGTAAAACGTGAAATGGTCGCGTCGTCATCAGCTCGTTGTCTCTTGTTCCGTAACGATAGACGAGCGACGAGTCCGAGTCCCGCGCGATGAAAACGTTGTCCGAAACCGTTTGCATAGACGCTAACTAACGGCGCACTGATCCGCATCTGGTCTATGTATATGTTGGTACGCGAGATAGTCCTGGCTGATTCGCGAAATAACTCGTTTCCGGTGTCGACGTTGCTATTGGAGCATGCGAAGATTCGCGATGGACTTGCTGGGGAAAACGATCAGACCTTTTACAATTGTCACTGGTTTAGCGACCGAGCGTTACGGATGTTACAATTTGTTGGCCGTGAATTTGGCCGCGTCTCACCATCCCTTGTCCTATTGGTAGGAAATCATGTGCGAAGCGTAGAAAGCGAATAGAATATAAAGTCTAACCAGTAAAACTGTTAATTAAATTAACGAGAACCTGATAATTAATAAACTTTTAGACAAACGGAGATTATTTCTTAATTTAATTTCCTTTTCCTCACCGTTTAAACTCTTACGGACTACAAGGTTGCGAGCTATCGTATTGGANTTGGCCGTGAATTTGGCCGCGTCTCACCATCCCTTGTCCTATTGGTAGGAAATCATGTGCGAAGCGTAGAAAGCGAATAGAATATAAAGTCTAACCAGTAAAACTGTTAATTAAATTAACGAGAACCTGATAATTAATAAACTTTTAGACAAACGGAGATTATTTCTTAATTTAATTTCCTTTTCCTCACCGTTTAAACTCTTACGGACTACAAGGTTGCGAGCTTCGTAATATGCGCTGCTACAAGTCTTACATAGGTAGTAGCACTGTGCAATACGATATGTGGCAACGAGCGGTGGTAGAGACAATACACGAGACACGATTTTATCGACCGAACGAACGAGTTGCAAAATTCGAATCCGCGTACGTCGCGATCGTTCTCCATCCGAGGAAGGATCGATGTTCGATTCGGAGACCAAGTCGATTTCGAATTGAACTCTCTCCCGCGAGATCATCCGCTGGAGGTGAAAACTCGAGTAAACTTGAATCATTTATACGTATAAGCGCTTATCGATTTTCTGGTAAATAGAAAGCTGGAACGACGCGAAGAGTCACGGTCTATCCCCACTACGATCCTTCGAAACCGGGATGAGATCAATAAGTTGAAAAGCTCGCGCGAACTCCACTTCTCGGGTGAATTCGTTCGCGGTTGAAATTTCGACGGAGGAAGGTGCGTCGAAGATGGCGTACGCGACGATACAGAGCTTCGATGCACCCGGCGACAATTAAAACCTCGGGTGTTGCCGAAGTACTCCGTAGTCCTTGAAACCGGGTCGACGGATCTGACCGGACAAACGTTTCTCGAGACGGAGATTTCCTTATTCGCGCAGCGATCTGGCGATCATGAGCGGTGGTTATTGTCGGGAATGGCTGTGATTTGTCGTAAGCTCGAGAAAAGTGCGGCACTCATCGCGCGAGCCGTTTCGTAGGGACGCGTAAAAAAATCGTATGAGTCATCGTTCGTGAACGAACGAAATTTCACGCGAGATGATAGAGCTGTTGCTAATCGCGACGCTGACGTTAAACGGGATCGGGAGTTCGTTACCACCCGACGACGATGACAACGTGTTGCACATCGGTGGGATTTTCCCGATAGCCGGAGAGGGTGGATGGCAAGGTGGCCAGGTGAGCGCTAATTTTCGTCTCTCCTTCGATCGACCGATGTGTACGCGGATGTCTCACACATTTTCCTCGCCTCACAGGCTTGCATGCCTGCCGTCAACTTGGCATTGGACGATGTCAATCACAAGGAGAATCTATTACCCGGATTCACGCTCAAACTTCACTCGAATGACAGTGAGGTACGTTTACGTTCGACGAAACACTCAAGGACGTTCTTGATTGTTAATTCCTTGCGTCGTTTTCGAACAGTGCGAGCCAGGACTCGGTGCCTCGGTGATGTACAAGTTATTGTATTACAAACCGCACAAATTGATGTTGTTAGCCGGATGTAGTACCGTCTGTACGACCGTCGCCGAGGCAGCGAAGATGTGGAACCTAATAGTGGTAAGTAGAATGTAGAATAACGCTGACTCGCTACGGATGCGCGTACGAAAGAGCGGCTGTGTATGAATAGAAAGCTAAAACGAATGAAACTTTCAGTTATGTTATGGGGCATCGTCACCTGCGTTGTCCGATCGAAATCGGTTCCCGACGCTCTTCAGAACGCATCCATCGGCCACCGTGCACAATCCCACGAGGATCAAATTGTTGCAAAAGTTCGGCTGGTCTCGAGTAGCAATTTTGCAGCAAGCGGAAGAAGTGTTCATATCCGTAAGACCTGTCGACGATTTTTATTCTTATCGATCTTGTAATTGTTTACTTATATTTATTGGCAGACCGTAGAGGATTTGGAGGCGCGTTGCAAAGAGGCGGGTATAGAGATAGTAACTCGTCAGAGTTTTCTGTCGGATCCGACGGACGCGGTGCGGAATCTACGTCGGCAGGATGCCAGGATCATCGTCGGACTATTCTACGTTGTGGCTGCGAGGAGAGTTCTGTGCGAGCTTTATCAGCAGAACCTGTACGGCAAGAGCTACGTGTGGTTCTTCATCGGCTGGTACGAGGACAATTGGTTCGAGGTGAATCTGGACAAGGAGGGAATCGCATGCACGGAGGAACAGATGAGGCTCGCGGCAGAGGGACATCTTACCACGGAAGCTCTAATGTGGAATCAGAACAACGACACGACGATCAGTGGGATGACCTCCGAAGACTTTAGGCAGAGATTGAACACGATGTTGAAGGAAGATGGGTACGACATCGACAACAATCGATATCCTGAAGGTTACCAGGAGGCCCCTCTGGCCTACGACGCAGTCTGGTCCGTGGCATTAGGTACGAACCCTTTGATGTAATTCTAGTTTAGCGAAACCGAGGAAGGTATACGTAGGAGCTCGATTGATTCTGCTCCTCGCTTCGATTATAGCGTTCAACAAGACGATGGAGAAACTGAGCAAGCAGGGAAAGAGCCTGAAAAATTTCACGTACACCGACAAAGAAATCGCAGGCGAGATTTACTCCGCGGTCAACTCGACCCAGTTCCTCGGAGTATCCGTAAGTTGCGATCGTTTTCGCGTCAATCGTCGTTACGAATCGTAGAATCGACAAGAGAACGTCAACGTTTCCACGAGTTTGCGTCACATTGCAGGGATACGTAGCGTTCAGCTCGCAAGGCGACAGAATCGCGTTGACGCAGATCGAACAGGTAATCGATGGAAAGTACGTCAAGTTAGGATACTATGATACTCAGAGCGACAATTTGACCTGGAGGAACATGGAACGCTGGATCGGTGGCAAAGTGCCTCAAGATAGAACCCTCGTCAGAACAGTGTTAAGGACCGTCTCGCTGCCCCTCTTTATTTGCATGGGTGTCATATCCTCGGTGGGAATCGTGATAGCTATCGGGTTGATCATTTTTAACATTTGGAATAGGCACAGAAGGTAGGTACCGAACGAACGAGTTTTCACACCGCGAATTCGTTTTTTTCGGGTTAGATGTGATCGACGAACGTTTTATCGTCCTAGAGTCATAATANCAGAGCGACAATTTGACCTGGAGGAACATGGAACGCTGGATCGGTGGCAAAGTGCCTCAGGACAGAACCCTCGTCAGAACAGTGTTAAGGACCGTCTCGCTGCCCCTCTTTATTTGCATGGGTGTCATATCCTCGGTGGGAATCGTGATAGCCATCGCGTTGATAATTTTTAACATTTGGAATAGGCACAGAAGGTAGGTACCGCGCGCGAATGAACGAGTTTTCACACCGCGAATTCGTTTTTTTCGGGTTAGATGTGATCGACGAACGTTTTATCGTCCTAGAGTCATAATGTCGTCGCATCCGGTGTGCAACACGATAATGCTGGTGGGAGTGATCGCGTGTTTCGTGTCGGTGTTCCTGTTGGGAATCGACGGTAGATTCGTCGCGCCGTGGGAGTACCCCGCTGTCTGTCGAGCCAGAGCTTGGATGCTGGCGACCGGGTTCACTTTAGCGTTCGGCGCGATGTTTAGCAAGGTTTGGCGAGTCCACAGATTGACGACGAAAACGAAAGCCGATCAGGCGAAAGTAAGTAAACCGAACGATTGGTAAGCCGAACATTGGAAACGTTCCCAGCGAGACCCGGACTGTACAGTTTAGGGTTTAGAGCATCGCTCCTCGTTGTCGCAGACTCGGTCGCATAGAGCCCACAGCCCCTTTATAGACCGGGTCTAAACCTAATTCGTCCTATGTTTCCAGCTTGTTGTCGGCCTCGCGCGCACACTGCCCCGTCCCTGCATGGTTCGCGGATCCTGCTCGTACGATCCTCGACTTTAACGTATCGTCTCGATTCGATTCTTTTTAGTTGTTCATGGCTAAACAAAAAGTTTCGTCCATACAGAAGAAAATTCAGCCGTGGAAGCTGTATACGATGATTAGTGGACTGCTGACGGTGGACATCGTTCTGCTGGTTTGCTGGCAGGTCCTCGATCCTCTGCAGAGGAAGATGGAGACTTTTCCCCTGGAATCGCCACCCTTCGGGGACGACGACGCCAGGATCCGACCCGAGTTGGAACACTGCGAGAGCGTTCACAACAGCGTTTGGCTCGGTAAACGAAGTCAAATTATCGCGATTTATTTTCCATCAAAATTCGATTAAGACTCGATTTGATCAACTTTCCTACCACGACGAACGGTAAAAACACTATTCTTGTTGTTTTACAGGCTTGCTGTATAGTTACAAGGGAATCATCCTGGTTTTCGGATTGTTCTTGGCATACGAGACGAGGAGCATGAAGATGAAGCAAATCAACGATTCCAGATACGTCGGGATGTCGATTTACAACGTGGTCGTACTTTGTTTGATTACGGCACCCGTGACGATGGTCATCGCCAGCCAGCAAGACGCCAGTTTCGCTTTCGTTGCTCTCGCGATCATCTTCTGCTGTTTTCTGAGTATGGCCCTGATTTTCGTGCCCAAAGTGATCGAAGTGATACGACACCCGAAGGACAAGGCCGAATCCAAGTACAATCCAGACGTGGGAATGTCGAAGGAGGACGAGGAGAAATATCAGAAGCTCCTTCGAGAGAACGACGAGCTTCAGAAGTTGATCGCCGCCGTAAGTGACCCGCGTGGATCGGAATTTGTCTCCCAGTCGGGTTTCATTTTTTTTTTCTTTCGTCTCGATTCCAGAAAGAAGAGAAGATCAGGGTCCTGAAGCAGATGTTGAGCGAACGCGACGCGTCCAAGGGTGGCAGCGGCGGGAACATTCCGAAAGACTCGCTGATAGTCGCGGATTACGTGACCGGCGAGGGAACCTCGGACAGCGCGATCGGTGGGGGTATTTCTGTTTATACGCAATCATCTAGAGCTTCTGCTTCCGACTTTGAGTTCTCGGGATCCTATCTGTAGATTTCACGATCCCGCGATCTCTTTCCGCTCGACGAACAGCTGATAGTACCAACGACTTTAAGAAAGTGACCTGAAACCGATGGAACGGATCAAGCTTTACCTATCGCTTTTTTTGTATTCTCTTGACGAGGTTTGCTTTCGAATCGAGTTTTAGAGACAGCATATCTGCTTAATATTTCCGCGGTGTATCACAAGTACGCGCGACGTCGGTCGCGTTTACAGTCGATCGCTTCGAACTAACGATAAGGGCAAAACACTGCAGCGAACTTGTACACCTAGAATAGTATCAAGTTAAAGCCGAGAGTTAAACGGCTAAACGCTAAACGAATACGAAAACGGCGCGCTGCGCGCACTTATGTACTCGTCAAATTTATCTAAACGTATAAATGTTGAATGTGTATGTAACGTATCGAACACAGAGCAAATGTTCACGTCTGNGTACACCTAGAATAGTATCAAGTTAAAGCCGAGAGTTAAACGGCTAAACGAATACGAAAACGGCGCGCTGCGCGCACTTATGTACTCGTCAAATTTATCTAAACGTATAAATGTTGAATGTGTATGTAATGTATCGAACACAGAGCAAATGTTCAGGTCTACGTATGTATAGAGGAAATCGATTGAAACCGGTATAATGCGACTGGTACACAACAACGTGGCGTTGCCAACGTTGAACGAATCCGCGGGACACGGATGAAAAAAAAAATGTTGGCCTACGCGTGTCGCGCGTCGATCTCGTTTACAACGACTTTTTCGTTACTTCGAAGATATCTATCTAACCCTACCGCACGGCTAGCAACGCGTGCAATATCTATTTCCCGTTATATATACGACAGCATTTTTTTAATCACATGTACCTAAATTATTTACACTATACGAATAGACATTTGTACGGAGAAGTTTTACCGAAGGATCACGCGTCGTGGACCAAAAACCATTTTTGTAAATTGAAAATATTCTATCTACCGTCGAACATTTTATATCGGCAAACTATGGAATTGCTTCGTTTATCGGAAAACGAATTTCTTACCACACAGTTATATCACGGGTCCAAGTAAACCATAAAAAAACGAGCAAAACAGAAGAGAAACGGCGACGAGGCACATAGCGTGCATTAGCATCGACGCGAACGTTGAACTTGTCACCGAAGTGACTGACTATGAGATCGCGGAGGGAAATCTAAATATGTACCGCATTAGGTTCGTTCGCTNACAGAAGAGAAACGGCGACGAGGCACATAGCGTGCATTAGCATCGACGCGAACGTTGAACGTGTCACCGAAGTGACTGACTATGAGATCGCGGAGGGAAATCTAAATACGTACCGCATTAGGTTCGTTCGCCCTAGGCCTAAATTTCTTTCCCATCGTTTACGCATGATTTTCAGCGACTGCGGTTAAATCTCGTTAGACGACAACCCGACCGTTTCCGAAACAGCGAATCGATGTGTGAACCTCATGAAGCTTGCTCCCAAATTGTACGAAACGATGTCGATGCATGGCATACGCGAAATTGGCGGATTGGCAAGTGACCGCGGGCGTGCAGAACGTGTGCATCGCATTTACGTATCGCAGCGAGCGAAACGTGCTAACGAGATTTAAACGCTTCAGATATTGCGCCATTCATAAATAATTTGGGAGTCTTGATGAGGTGGATCGACGCGTACATACATACGTATCCGCTCGCTCGCTCGCTCGCTTATTTATCTACTCGTTTCCCAGCTTACGTACACTCCGATTGTTTGCGACTGATATACAAATATGTACATATGAATCTGACACGCGCTCCGACTTTCTAGTCGGTTTGTCGATTATTATTTATGAATGGGCAAACAAATGTCTACGCTATGCCATGTCCGAGAGATTATCCTTTTTCAATTCTTCTTTCTAGAAACGGACCAGATTGGCTGAACGAAGGAGTCCCGTCGATTAGGATGACGAAAGCAATATGTAACGTACATTTACGCACGGGCGGAAGCTCTCTCCTTCCTTCTCTTCGAAAACCGACGTTTAAAGTACACGCGCGTAATCCCCATGGAAATCTAATCTTGAACTTCTCTCCTCGTTTTCAAAAACCGAGAAGAAATCGGAGATCGTGTTCCCAATCTCGTTGCGTACAACGTTGCGCGTTCCATGGCAATCTTACTGCGTGCAGAAAATCGGCGATCTATCGTGTCCGCCGATCATCGTTCTACAGATCGCCATGCAACGGTGTGAGACCATGGGAAATATGTTTTAAGCGAGTTCGCGGCCCTCTTTCCTTTTAGAAACGATTTAGACGAATAATATTTACTTGAAAGAGGATCGCTAAGACGTTTATGAAATGTTACCATTCGCATCGTTTAAACTCCAGTGATAGTACGTACATGTTACAACAGCAACTTACGCGTATGTATTCTAAAGGGGATCTATCTATGTATATCGAGCATACACGTGTTTGGGAATTATTTTTGAGTTACGTGGCACAAACTTGTACCTCTGCATCGTCGGAATACGTGACTCGTGTTTCAACGGTTCGTATCGCAAGGCGGCTTATACGCGTGAAACGTAGGTCGGTGATTCGCGAAACACGAGTTTCGTCGTAAGTGCGTCTCAATTTTATCGACCTGCGTCGCGTCGCTGTTGTTACTTAACAACAGACTTAATCGACATTTCCACTGAACGACCAAAGTGATTTTTAGTTACGATCGTTCGCGCGCTAGTGAATATTTTATTTACGACTCTTCGCTCGATCGGACTGTCGCGCAAACTACGCTCTTCGACGACACTGACAACAATATTATCGTAACGATATATCAATGCATATATTATAGTCTTATCAAACTGTTAAAGAAAGTATTGTACATGTATATGTATGTTAGAAAAAAATGTGGAGATATATTTATTTTTAAGTTTTTAAATTATAAAATTCGTTGAAAATTCTGATACCGTATATGTCATTGAATGAACCCTGCGCTTATCGAAGGATAAGAGTTTGTAACAGAGCAACCGGTGTTCCCTGTAAGTACTTACGTGGGTATTTTAAGAATTGGTTCAAGAGCGAAATGATAACACCGACTTATAATTATACTTAATTGTAAAAGGGAAGTGGGAAATTTTGCATGCAGCGACAGAGTGACCCAGGCAAAATTTTCAAAAATACCGGAAGTATGAAAGAGACATAACGGTATTGTATACTCTTAAGATACTGTAAGTATCTCATACTAAAAAGAGAAGTATAATAAAAAGAATCGATCGAAGAAAGAAATTCGGTATTGTATATATTCACGAGATACAATGAGCTCCCGATAAAAGGGATATAATAAAAATATTACAGTAAAGAAAATATAGTAGGAGACGGCAATTTAAATTCGAGGCATGTGGCGCTCGCCTACCGCCAATAAATGGTATGCTGGCGGGTTTGTATTGTAGTAGAGCGGGCAGCGGGGTTTGGTACGCGCGCGTGATAAATAAGTATTTCGTGTTACGTATAAGTGTTACGTAGAATTTCGTTTAATTACAAAAATGTCGTTTGGCACGGGCTTCGGCACGACAACCTCAACACCCGCTCCCGCGTTCAGCTTCGGTTCTACGGCCTCAACCACGGCTACACCAGTAAAACCGGGTAAGTCTTTCAGTTTCGAGGTTAAGTCGCATTTCTGACTGCTGGTCGTTACGCGTGACATACACATAGATTTACACGATTCATTTCGACCGGGTCGACGAGAGAATAGTGTTCTGCACTTGTCGTCGATCGTAAATTTGATATACCCGTGATAACAGAAATTTGATGACTGTTCCAATTTTTAGCGCGCAGTACGTGCGTGTAACTGGCTTGTATGTATCGCATTCTTAGCACGCGTGTATGTACAGGTACCTCAAACGATTTTCGGCCAATTTCAGCTACGTTACACGTGGTGCGATGTCACGACTGGTTCAAAATCGTTTGAGGTACCTGTACATACGTACGTTATGAATTATAAACGTTCCTACCGAAGCGACTCGACACTGAACGTCATTTTAGTCGATAAACAATGATCGTAGATTATTCGCAGGTTTGATTTTAACGTCTCAAAGAACCCATGCTCGTTTTATTTGTAGAGCTTGACATTTTGTTCAGCAAAGGCTGACTCATGCCGGTACATCCAGGTTCGCATTCCATATCCCCTTTCCCGAAGAAACTATTCTTCCTCTTCGATTTAGCTACGAAACACGCGGTGATGCAGCATAACAATAATATCACGAACAGAGCTGTCAGTAATGCGATCAAGACCGGCGAGTGGCTCGAATTTTCGTAGTTAGCGGTAGTCGTATGATAAGTTTCCTCCGTTACTTCCATAGCAGCCGCGAACTTTTGCGTCGTTTTAACAGTCGCGCTGCTGACAGTATCTTCTAAATAAAACATTTCACTCGGTATTTTGCCCAACGTCGTTATCATAACTTCTGCTGTAACATCCTGCGTCGATAAAATGTATTATAGTTCGCTCGCAATAAAAGCGCGTCGTTTAAAATGTATCTATTGATTGTAATAACGAATGTACCCCGATCGCCGCATCTGTAGTACCTATTTCGTTTAAGAATTCGGTGTTACCCTCGGAAGCTGAGTGACCATTACGACGAAGTACCACTTTCTTGCCAGACATCGAAGCTATTTTCACTAATTTACGGGCCAGCTCACCGTACTTATCGTCCTATTCAATTTTCAACGCCTACACTAAGTTTTTACGCGTACATCTTTATCGGAATAGATTTATATCATGTAATATCAATATCACCTGATCGTGTTCGTTACCGGACAGGACAGGCATGACTCGAGATTCTTCTTCGGCTAAATAAATATACAATATAAAATTTGTTACGCTTTCAATACGATTTGAAAATTAATTCGGGTTATCGCCGTAATCGACCTGTAAACCGTAAACAAATACGTGAAACGCGAATCGTTACCGCGACCGTACGCGAGACGTTTCTGACGTTCATTACTTTTCTCTGCTCGGACCAGTTCAGATCGTTGAAAAATGAAAACAAAAACCGGTAAATAAGTAGTTACATACATTTCGGCGGGCACTACGTATGTACGATACTTGAAAATCTAACTCATTGTATAATAACTTATAAACTTAGGTTTACGATGCAAAGAAAAAAACGGAAGAATCTTTGCGACGGATGTACACTTCTCGTCTTTTATTATATAAAAAACACTGATTGACAGGATTCGGAACGCCGTCTTTCGGATTTAGCACACCGGCGGCGACCACTTCGGCACCAAGTCTATTTGGTTCGTCTGCGACTCCGGCGACAGGAGGATTCGGAACCGGTACCGGCTTCGGGACACCGGCCGGCGGTACTGGTTTTGGTAGCACGCCGTCGACCGGCTTCGGATCCGCTTCAACGTTCGGTACCAATCCCTCCACTGGGTTCGGAACTACACCAGCGTTTGGTACCACGCCTGCTTCGTCGGGCACTGCGTTCGGGACTACGTCGACTTTCGGCGCCGCGCAGGCTTCCACGACCGGTGGATTCGGCGGGTTCGGGAATACGACTACGACATCCACGTTAGGATTTGGCGGGTTTGGCGGATTCGGATCGACTGCTACTACCACGTCGGCGCCCTCGTTTTTCGGAGGATTCGGTACCGCGAATACGGCTCCTGCGTTCGGTACGGGATCTACCGGTTTTGGTGCTTTCGGAGCGAAGCCGACGACTACGACTACGAGCACCGGATTTGGTGGTTTTGGTACCGGTTGGTAGTATTAAGCTAAACGCTACGATTCTTTCTTCGTTCGCACGCATCGCGTTTACCTACGTACTACTATTTGCAATTGAAACGCGCAGGCACAGGATTCGCAGGATTTGGCACTGGTTTAACGCAGCCGCAGCAACCATTCCAGCAGCAACAACAGCAGCAACAGCAACAGACAGTAAATACCTTATCCGAAGCGTTATACAATGCCGTGTTCAATTGCCAATTGTACAACGACGAACGCGATAATATCATCGCCAAGTGGAATCTGATACAAGCTCTGTGGGGCACGGGAAAGGCGTACTACTCGATGAACGCGCCAGCCATCGAACTCAACCAAGAGAATCCGCTTTGTAGATTCAAAGCTATCGGGTACAGTCGAATGCCCGATGCCGACAACAACGACGGATTGGTCGTTCTTTGTTTCAACAAGAAGAAGCGGGACGTAAAGGAGGGTGAGGCACAACTGATCGGCTTCATGAACAACGTTTTGGGGAACAAGCCTAACTTAACGCTCGCGATAGACAATGTGAAAGAAACCGGAGAAGAGAAGAGTCAAGTAACGATTTTCGTTACCGAGAAAGGAATTACCGGAGCTCCGAGAAAAATTCCTGCCAACGAGTTGGTCGCTTATTTGTCTCAGCCGATGCAGAAACAACAGTTGGTTCAAAACGGCGTCGAAGATATGTTGCCTCTGGTCAAGCTGGATCCTGCGCAGCTTAAGGAGTATTTGGACAACCCTCCTTGTTCCATCGATCCACGATTGTGGAAGCAGGCTCAGCTCGATAATCCGAATCCAGAGCTGTACATACCAGTGCCGATGATAGGTTTTCAACAAGTTAAGCACCGACTGAAATGCCAAGAGGAGGAAACTGCGAGGTATCGAAGTTTTCTGGACATGGCGGCTGAGGAGATACAAAGGTTGCAAAGACAGCACACAGCGATACAAGCCCGGGTGAAAGAACATCGCCGGACACTGTTAGAACTTCAGCACAGGGTACTCCAGGTATTTTTCTAGTCGCACTTCTCTTTTCTTATTTACGAATAGTACGAACTGATATTCTCAAGTTTTTTTTCTTTGATTTGCGAAGGTCTTAGTACGGCAAGAAATAACTCGTAAAGTCGGGTTGTCTCTTCAGCCGGAAGAGGAAGTTTTAACGCGGAGATTCGAGGCCATGCATTCGCAAATTAGCGCTCCGACCCAATTCAAGGGCAGAATTAGCGAAATGCTTTCTCAATTGAGGATGAGAAATCATATAGATACCCAAAATCAAGAGAGGTACGCGATGGATCCTATAGCCCAGGACGACATAAAGGCGGTACGTAAAACGAGTTTTTGAATACGTAAGATTTGTACACAGACGCGTTACCCAATGTTTTATTTTTATACAGTACCTCTCGATGGAACAGCAAGGCATGGCGCAGCTTATCGCGACGATACATTCCGACCTAGAAAGCTTGAAGATCATTAAAGATGGCATGTCCGAGTTGCTGATAAATCAAAATATATCGTGAAACTTATATTTAGATAGTAACCCAAAGTGGCTACGTATTTTTATCAACGCGATATTGCGACAATACGGTTATTAATATCATTATCATCGCCGGAGATAAGATCGGGAGAGGGTCGCGAGAAAATCGAAAAATGAAGACGAAGAAAATGTTAGGACGAATTATGGTAAGAACCTCTTCCCTTTATTAATCGCTTCCATATTCATTTCCGATCCGATACGTATGATTAATAACTGATCTATTCTGTCCCGAATACTCTATGCGAATTCAATACTTTCATTTCCCTTGAGATATTTGTACCCGATTATGGTAATTTTCGTCGCGTTAGATATCGCTAGCGCATCGAACCGAAAGGCGCTCGAAAAACAAAATATTTCAGATACGGACGAATGCCGAGTACCAATACTTAATATATTCTTTTAATAATGTTTCCGAAACGTGCGTTTACCTTACATCGCTCCATGTACCGAGCGAAAGGAACTTGTTACGATGGTTAAGAAAGAACATTTTTTTACATAAATAATGCGTTTTATTATTGAATAGCTCAATGTCGATAAACACACCGTTCTCACAGCAAAAACCTACGTACCGCTCCCTCCATCTTTAGTTTTTCCTTATACGTAATATATCTTTATATACATATTATACATAGATGTTGAACACGACATATCGGGTACTTTCTTCCAAACGCATTATGTTACAGAGGTATTGTACCAGTTTACGATGTAAGATGCCATTTTTCCACATGCTCGAATTAGATTGTTTTTGGTTAATACGGTACGCCCGGCGAAACCGACCGTGGCCCGAGCAATAGAGATTCTACGAGAGAACGCCTGCGTTCGAGGTCGTCTCGGATCAGCGCAAAAGGTCGATGGAACTTATTATTTATTTGAACGAAGGCACTTGCTCGACGACGAGGGACGGTCTCGAACGCGTTCGAATACGGTCTGGCTACGGTCGGTCATTAAATTCTTTTTCCCACTCCTCGACGAAACCATGAGGAAAACGCGAAATGTAGATCCAAAAGAAGCTGCGATTGACGCGAAGGAAAAATTTCCATGGTCTACTTGTTGTTGATCGTTAAATCTAACGGAAGATCTTGTTCCATTTCAACCGCGTTCTCATTTTTAACTCGGAGAACTTGTCCGCAAGTGTCGTTCGCGTCTGCGATGTTGCCCCATGCGTTGTCCAATCCGTATCGAAGGTCCACGGTGCCCAGCAGGTGTCGGAACAATGGATTGTGAGATTTCAGGAACAGATCCGAGAGGATCTTGGTCTTCTGAAAAATGTCGTCGGTACTGTGGACGCAACACTTGTGGCGACAACAGCACTCGGTGGTCTGCTCGCATACCTGTTTCGTCGGCGTCGTTTGGTCGACTTCCATCTTCACGTCCTCAGCTCGCTTTATCACAGAATTTCTAACGGCTAGATCGCCGACCACGGCGTTTTCTTTCTTTTTACAGGGCGCGCCGTTTACGATCGACTCGATGTTCCTATAGTCAACCGTGGTCACTTTGCTCGGGCAGTCGAGAGCAACAGATTCTTGCCGTTCGGTCTTAATAGGCGTCGACTGCATACCGATGCGAGGCGGCAACGCGACAGCGTCGGGAACGTGGTGGTTCGGGTTCGGGCTAGTCCGAGGCGACCGTGCGGTGATCAATGGACCCTCCTTAATAATAGTATTACCGGAAACATACATGGGATTCACCTGAATTCTCTCAGGTACGATATAACCGTCGTCGCCGTAGATCCTCGGGTAGACGTTTACGTCTTGCTCATACGTTTTCCTCGGCGTAATTTGCTCCGGTTCCTTGCCCGCCGGTTGCTCTCGTAGGTTGTACATATTGTTCCATTCAACGAAGTTCCTCTGCTCTTCAAAACTGCTGCTGTTGCTACTGCTGTTGGTAACTTTCGGACTCGCGGCCGACACGTTGCTCTCGATGCTGCTATCCTTCTTATCGGACGATTCCGAACGCGCGCTACCGCTGCTGCTACTTTGCTTCTCCGGCGAGACCACGCTCCCGTCTAATCGCGCTTTCTCTCGCGAGTCGTTCTCGAGTCGATCGAAACTTTTCTCCTGCACTTTATCATTGTTGTTCACGTAATGCCTGTACGTCTTCACGTGTTTCCGCAAGGAGGACGGGTCGGTGTACCTTTTCGGACAGCCGGGCACTTTGCAGCAATACGGTTTATCCACGGCATGGGTTCTCGTGTGCTTGAATCTATCCGATGAGTTCGAGTAGGCTTTATTGCAACCTTCGACCGGGCAAACGTACGGTCGCTCACCGGTGTGCGATCGGGCGTGGATCTTTAAATTCTCCGCTCTGCTGAAGCTCTTGTCGCACTGGAAACAGTGGTGCGGCTTCTCGTTCGTGTGCGTCCGAACGTGGACCAGCATCTTGTACCTAAACAACATCGGAATAAATAACAATCACGTAAGTTTTTCACGGTTTTTCGGTATAGAAAATTTAAGTTACATGAATAATGGAGTCGAGATCTTTACCTAGCATTGAATCCGCGTTCACCTCTGGCACATCCTTCCCATCCGCAGTAAAAGAGTCCTCGCGGTCCCGGGGCGGCGTGGAGGCGTGCGACGTGCCCCGCTAGTTGTTCCANGTCGCCGTAGATCCTCGGGTAGACGTTTACGTCTTGCTCATACGTTTTCCTCGGCGTAATTTGCTCCGGTTCCTTGCCCGCCGGTTGCTCTCGTAGGTTGTACATATTGTTCCATTCAACGAAGTTCCTCTGCTCTTCAAAACTGCTGCTGTTGCTACTGCTGTTGGTAACTTTCGGACTCGCGGCCGACACGTTGCTCTCGATGCTGCTATCCTTCTTATCGGACGATTCCGAACGCGCGCTACCGCTGCTGCTACTTTGCTTCTCCGGCGAGACCACGCTCCCGTCTAATCGCGCTTTCTCTCGCGAGTCGTTCTCGAGTCGATCGAAACTTTTCTCCTGCACTTTATCATTGTTGTTCACGTAATGCCTGTACGTCTTCACGTGTTTCCGCAAGGAGGACGGGTCGGTGTACCTTTTCGGACAGCCGGGCACTTTGCAGCAATACGGTTTATCCACGGCATGGGTTCTCGTGTGCTTGAATCTATCCGATGAGTTCGAGTAGGCTTTATTGCAACCTTCGACCGGGCAAACGTACGGTCGCTCACCGGTGTGCGATCGGGCGTGGATCTTTAAATTCTCCGCTCTGCTGAAGCTCTTGTCGCACTGGAAACAGTGGTGCGGCTTCTCGTTCGTGTGCGTCCGAACGTGGACCAGCATCTTATACCTAAACAACATCGGAATAAATAACAATCACGTAAGTTTTTCACGATGTTTCGGTATAGAAAATTTAAGTTACATGAATAATGGAGTTCTTTACCTAGCATTGAATCCGCGTTCACCTCTGGCACATCCTTCCCATCCGCAGTAAAAGAGTCCTCGCGGTCCCGGGGCGGCGTGGAGGCGTGCGACGTGCCCCGCTAGTTGTTCCAAAGACGTAAACCAGCGACCACAATTTTGCCATCTGCGAATATAGAATGTTAGACTCGTTAGTCCGATTAGCCTCCGGCCTCTCCGCCCGGGAGTCTAGATTAATTTGCACGAGTATATGTGTATGACGGCGCACTATAGTCGAAGGCTCAAGGGTATTGTCGTCGACCTTTGACCGATCAATTCGTTTCGGTAAGATGATTATCGTCCGCATTGTCATTCTATTAATAACCCGGTTGTTTTCCTTTCGCCGCGCGCGAGATGGACGGTTCAGCGCGTCTCGATCGGATTCCTTTGAGGACATAGGTCCCGCGGCATCGCGCGCGAACTGGAATCGGTGGGAACGTATCTGGCTCGGATATCGATGCTCGATTTACGTCAAGAACGTCCGTCCGACCGGCCAATTGATACCAATTCCGTTAATTGCGCAATTGTCATTACTTGACACTAGTTTATCCGGACGAGAAGCGAGCTTTCAGAAGTTCGAGCGGTAAGAAATCGCGAACGACGCGCCGGAACGATCGCGGTAACGGGGTCTTAATCGTTCGGAGCGCGTCTGTACGCGCGTACGTTTCCTGGTTCTGTTCCGCGTTCGCGTTGGCGACCTTTTCGACTCTGCCGTCGCGTCTTATCTGCGCGCGGAGTTTCGAGGAAAATGGTTGACAGCGGCACGTGACCCGCGCAAACGTTTACGTGCGTATAATATAAAGTATACGACGACGAGGCGTACGGCCCCGACTCGTTCAATTGCCACAACGAGCTGCGTCGATAACGAATCGGGTCTATTTCTCGCATACACGTGGCTGCCACATGCGAGCACGCAACGTGAGGTTTCGCCACCATAAACGATCTCGCCTCGAATCAGACTATTCGGAAATGAACGATTCGGAAATGCGAGAAGTTCGAAACTGAACCGCGAACGAAGCTCCGGTAATCTCTCCTCCCGTTAGCGAAATATCCGTCGTTCTTTTTGCTCCTCCTTTCTTTTTTACGAATTGTGCAGAGAGTGTGGACAGCGACCGACTGACTAGATACGAACCGGAGGAATCGCGGCTGTAGTTGATAAAATCGAGTACATTATACAATATTTAAAAATACGAGGCGGTTGATAATGTATCGGAATGCAAACGTTCCGAGCGATGTTTCGGTTTATTTTTATTTTCAAATCGTTGCGTGCCGATATACGGATTCCGAAAACACGAGTGGAGACGCGAGAAAGGTCGCCGGTGACGTGAGAATTCTCTTTACACGATCCGGCCGTATCTACTGTCTCGAACTCCGCGATCTTTGACCGGCAAACTGATAAACGGCCGATCTAGCGTGATTGCCGCCGCTTGTCACTTTCAGACGAGGGAGAAAAGGAAAGAGAAAGAAGAAGATCATAGGGTGGCGTTTGATATCGCGGATCGCAACGGATGCGCAGAACTAGTTAGAACCGGAACGAGGGGACGCGTGCTGCGAATGCGCTCGACGGAGACGAGATGCGGTCAAATTAGCGCGGACGCTAGTAACCGTGCGAGTATGGTAAATATCCGATGATAGCCATGGGCGCCTGTCACGTGATCCGCGACGGAAACCTGGGGAGAATCTGATCCGTGGAAACGACTTAAGAACCTCGAGCTTCCCCGATAACGAGATGTGCAAACGCCGATAAGGACAAACAAATTTTTCAAGCTCGGTCGGCGCGGATACAAAACCGCAGACCTCAGCCAGACCTCTGCTCTCCCAGAAATTGTTGTAAAAATTAATTCTATCGCTGTTGAAGCTATCGGAAGATACCTCGATTGATAGGTATAATTACCCTTATCGTCCGGATAAAAAACATAATTAAAAACATAATAATCGCGCAGCTACAAGGGAGAGCGCGGCAAAGTTCAGATTTCAAACCGTTATCGCTAAGAGCGGTAGTCGCCGTAAACGAAAATAAAGCGAAAGTTGTAAATCGACCCCTGGAGAGTAGATAAGATACGTGCTTACCTGCACTTGAGCTGAGCGTTCTCGCCGCGACGGATGGTCCCGAGCTCCAAACTGGAGCTGGAGGCGTCTGAGTCGCTGTTCGCGGGACTCGGCGGTGCGTGGGCGCCGGTCGGAGACACGGCGAGGACCGGCAACGCGGCCGACGGGGTTGTTCCGAGTTCCTCCTCGATCGGCATCCTTTGCGACCAAACCGGAAGATCCACCGCGGACGACGGGTGCCGGGGCGAGCCGAGGTTTCCGTAGTAGCTGGAAATCGCGTTGCTCGGATAACCGGAAACCGGGCTGTAAAAACCCGGCACTGCTCCTAGCAGGGTGCCCGGGTAACGAGCTCCGCCGTACGGACCAACGTGGCTTGGCATTCTACCCGGCACGTAAACGATCATTTTTATAATTTTTATTCGGACTAATTCGTTCCTTGATCGACCGAGAAACGTGCAAATTTCCTTTTTTCTTTTAGCAATGCGCCTTCGATCACTGGATTTCGCGAGATCGGTAATGAGGGATTTTCTCTGATTCGAAATCGGCGCGGTTTAGACGTTGTTTAGATTTGCCATCTGCGAATATAGAATGTTAGACTCGTTAGTCCGATTAGCCTCTCCGGCCTCTCCGCCCGGGAGTCTAGATTAATTTGCACGAGTATATGTATATGACGACGCACTATGGTCGAAGGCTCAAGGGTATTGTCGTCGACCTTTGACCGATCAATTCGTTTCGGTAAGATGATTATCGTCCGCATTGTCATTCTATTAATAACCCGGTTGTTTTCCTTTCGCCGCGCGCGAGATGGACGGTTCAGCGCGTCTCGATCGGATTCCTTTGAGGACATAGGTCCCGCGGCATCGCGCGCGAACTGGAATCGGTGGGAACGTATCTGGCTCGGATATCGATGCTCGATTTACGTCAAGAACGTCCGTCCGACCGGCCAATTGATACCAATTCCGTTAATTGCGCAATTGTCATTACTTGACACTAGTTTATCCGGACGAGAAGCGAGCTTTCAGAAGTTCGAGCGGTAAGAAATCGCGAACGACGCGCCGGAACGATCGCGGTAACGGGGTCTTAATCGTTCGGAGCGCGTCTGTACGCGCGTACGTTTCCTGGTTCTGTTCCGCGTTCGCGTTGGCGACCTTTTCGACTCTGCCGTCGCGTCTTATCTGCGCGCGGAGTTTCGAGGAAAATGGTTGACAGCGGCACGTGACCCGCGCAAACGTTTACGTGCGTATAATATAAAGTATACGACGACGAGGCGTACGGCCCCGACTCGTTCAATTGCCACAACGAGCTGCGTCGATAACGAATCGGGTCTATTTCTCGCATACACGTGGCTGCCACATGCGAGCACGCAACGTGAGGTTTCGCCACCATAAACGATCTCGCCTCGAATCAGACTATTCGGAAATGAACGATTCGGAAATGCGAGAAGTTCGAAACTGAACCGCGAACGAAGCTCCGGTAATCTCTCCTCCCGTTAGCGAAATATCCGTCGTTCTTTTTGCTCCTCCTTTCTTTTTTACGAATTGTGCAGAGAGTGTGGACAGCGACCGACTGACTAGATACGAACCGGAGGAATCGCGGCTGTAGTTGATAAAATCGAGTACATTATACAATATTTAAAAATACGAGGCGGTTGATAATGTATCGGAATGCAAACGTTCCGAGCGATGTTTCGGTTTATTTTTATTTTCAAATCGTTGCGTGCCGATATACGGATTCCGAAAACACGAGTGGAGACGCGAGAAAGGTCGCCGGTGACGTGAGAATTCTCTTTACACGATCCGGCCGTATCTACTGTCTCGAACTCCGCGATCTTTGACCGGCAAACTGATAAACGGCCGATCTAGCGTGATTGCCGCCGCTTGTCACTTTCAAACGAGGGAGAAAAGGAAAGAGAAAGAAGAAGATCATAGGGTGGCGTTTGATATCGCGGATCGCAACGGATGCGCAGAACTAGTTAGAACCGGAACGAGGGGACGCGTGCTGCGAATGCGCTCGACGGAGACGAGATGCGGTCAAATTAGCGCGGACGCTAGTAACCGTGCGAGTATGGTAAATATCCGATGATAGCCATGGGCGCCTGTCACGTGATCCGCGACGGAAACCTGGGGAGAATCTGATCCGTGGAAACGACTTAAGAACCTCGAGCTTCCCCGATAACGAGATGTGCAAACGCCGATAAGGACAAACAAATTTTTCAAGCTCGGTCGGCGCGGATACAAAACCGCAGACCTCAGCCAGACCTCTGCTCTCCCAGAAATTGTTGTAAAAATTAATTCTATCGCTGTTGAAGCTATCGGAAGATACCTCGATTGATAGGTATAATTACCCTTATCGTCCGGATAAAAAACATAATTAAAAACATAATAATCGCGCAGCTACAAGGGAGAGCGCGGCAAAGTTCAGATTTCAAACCGTTATCGCTAAGAGCGGTAGTCGCCGTAAACGAAAATAAAGCGAAAGTTGTAAATCGACCCCTGGAGAGTAGATAAGATACGTGCTTACCTGCACTTGAGCTGAGCGTTCTCGCCGCGACGGATGGTCCCGAGCTCCAAACTGGAGCTGGAGGCGTCTGAGTCGCTGTTCGCGGGACTCGGCGGTGCGTGGGCGCCGGTCGGAGACACGGCGAGGACCGGCAACGCGGCCGACGGGGTTGTTCCGAGTTCCTCCTCGATCGGCATCCTTTGCGACCAAACCGGAAGATCCACCGCGGACGACGGGTGCCGGGGCGAGCCGAGGTTTCCGTAGTAGCTGGAAATCGCGTTGCTCGGATAACCGGAAACCGGGCTGTAAAAACCCGGCACTGCTCCTAGCAGGGTGCCCGGGTAACGAGCGCCGCCGTACGGACCAACGTGGCTTGGCATTCTACCCGGCACGTAAACGATCATTTTTATAATTTCTATTCGGACTAATTCGTTACTTGATCGACCGAGAAACGTGCAAATTTCCTTTTTTCTTTTAGCAATGCGCCTTCGATCACTGGATTTCGCGAGATCGAATCGAAGGGTAGCGAGGGATTTTCTCTGATTCGAAATCGGCGCGGTTTAGACGTTGTTTAGAATCGGAGGGCGAAAGACAACGATTTGAGCGCAGTTTCCTCGCAAGGTGGTGTAGGAGGGACAGGGCTTAACCGGCATCGGCGAACCGCGAACCGCGAACAAGACTTTCCAGGTCTTGCCGTCTCGTTTCTCCGCGGTTTCTCCAGGTTTCTCCCCGAGGACGCGAACTCGGTGTAAGTACGAGTCGGGCACGGTACGGTACGCTTCGCATACACACTCTCGTCTTAGCGCGCACACTTTTATCACACTCGATAGTCCGAGTCCGTATCGTCAGATGTACTTGAACCGGTTCGACTTGAGTATACGGTAGCTCAAGAATTGCTTGCTGTACTCGATCGAGAACATAACTAAGCTGGTCCGGGACGAATTGATCAAACGCGAGCACACGCTTCTATTCCTCTCGCGAAACAGTCGCGACCGAATCCGTCTTCGTGTGGTAGATGGAACCGTTCTTCCGTCGCTCAATCGATTTGCTCGATTCGAACTCTCTTGGTCTAACACGATCGGCTAAATTGAAGCCGTCTGCATTCTCATTTGCCCGGATCGTTGCACCGTCTCGAGGGACTTTTCCCTCTTATCCCCGCGAACGAAGATCTAGCACCGTGACGGGACGTCGTCGTTGAGATCGCAATCGCGAATTACGCGTCCGTCGAGAGAGCCGAGAGCGAAGCGGAGCAGATGCGGGCGGGAGAGCAAATCGTAACTAACGTCAACGAGGAGCCGGCCGCTTTATATACTAATAGCCCCGCTATCGTTCTCGATAACGCCTCGCGTCCGTGTCTCCGTTTCTCCTCTCGGCGCGGCGCAATGTACCCGGCCCAGCGTCTACGCGTGAACCCTCTACTACGCAAATACACCGAAGGAGATAACGCGCGACCGTAATCGGTAATCGCCGAGTTCGTCACTGCTCGTCGACGAACGTCGTCTCAGATCTCGTCGATTTACGGATCCTCCCCGAAACGGGGACTATTTTAAGAAGGCTCGTCGACTACTAATCGTAAGTCGTCGAGAACTTGTTACGATTACCGTTTGCGAATTATGGGAAACAGGTTTGCGCTACATCGAATAATATGTATGTAGTTGTCGATTTACGATGGGAAAAGAGACGATGGGTGCACGCGTTTTCCGTTCGCGAAAACGACACGCCCGAACGGACAAGAACAAAGTCCCGCGTGTCTGCGGGAAACCCCCTGCCGCGCGCCGCGCTCACCTTATCGCGTTATCGCATTGGTATATTAGCGGGTTCGCGCGAATGGATCGGAAACCGTGAAACCGCGGGATGCCGGCTGCAAGCACGCGGTCGCGGAGTGACGGGAACAGACGAATTCGACGAGTTCGTTCCGATTGAAAAAAAATGCTTTTCCTGTTTTTTTTTTTTTTTTTTTTGTTTCATTTCTATTCCTGGAGAGAACTCGGCAAGTGGTAATTGGTTCTACGTTGATAATCGTTATCGGCGAGAGGTGATCTCGGTTTCTTCATCGAGCGTTAATCGAACGGGTAATCCGACGATCTAATCTCGAATCGCGAGACAGAATCGTTTTGTTCCGTGCGTAAACCTCCGAGCAGGGGACACTGATAAACGAGATTCCAAGCGTGATCGTGATACGCTTGGAATCTACGCTGAATTTCCATTACGATTGGTAAAAAGATGTAGCCGACAAACAGTCCAGATTCCATTAANAGGACCTGCCGGTCGAATACTCTCGTTACGCAACAGCGTCTGATCTCGACGTAATCTTTACGTTCTAAAGGAAACTCGTCATATCTGTAGCAGGAAAAAACGCCGCTCGACCGACATCCGTGATTCAATCTTTTCGCGTGTACCTTGATAAGTCGTAAATTTAATTCCACGCGCAGGTATTTATATTTTTAATTAAGCGGCTCGCGAACGCGTCTTTCGAAATCGCGGTGCAGGCGTAAGGGAACGCGCGCGCGCGCACGTACGCGGGCACACGCACACGCGCGCATAGACCGTTCGAATGGATATTACGAACGGGACAGAGGATGGCTACCGGTCACAGCAGGAGAGCGCGCCGGGGGTCCTCTACCTCTGCCTCTGCTCGCTGCTACTTCGACTTCGAATCTCGCTACCGAGAAAGAACGCGACTGTCGTTTCTCTTCCTTCTTCATCTCCTCCCACCTCTCCTCATTCGCGGTTCTTCTATTTTCGCTTTCGGTCGCGACGGCGGTGGCGCCTACTCCGCGGCACCGATTCGCCGAGGCTTAACAATCGCTTGACCGATTTATAAGGAACGCAACGACGACCGCAGCGACGGAGTAGTCGATTTTCGGTCGCCGTTACGCTCGACAATTTTTATACCTGTTTGCGAGGAAGCGAAGTTCGAGAGCCCGCGGGGGAACAGCTTTCGCACCTTTGCGGAGACGGAGAGCGATTGCGAAAGCGATAAGACGGGTGCATCCGTTTTATCGCTCGCTCTAAATGCAACGCCGAGACAAAGACCAACGATGACTAGCTTGATCGAGAGATAACGCGGCGTCGTAAGTATTTATTTGGTTTACAACTATGTTTTTACAGCGCTGGGGACAATCGTCGGAAGATAACGAGAATCGACCGTAGATATCGTCTAATTCCGAACATCGGCGCCGTATCGCGATCACGCAGTCGCGACGCTTGCAAACGCATACGTGCACCTGACCTCTTGCACGGTACTTTCTTACACGATTTCAATGTTACGTAACACGATTTAATCGGAGTTCTGCTAATCTGCTTTTATCGTGATTTTTTTTTATGCGTAAAAAGAGAACCAGCTGTGTATGTAAATATTACGCTTGTTTTCGTTCGTAAATCGATCGAAAATCGCGACGCGTCCAGAGCGTCGGTCGCGCAAAGGAAGCAGGTGAAGAAAAAAAGCGGGAAGTAGGGGCGGGATAGAAACTGGAGGAAGAAGGAGTGGTAGAAGAGGCTCGCGGCGGGAGGTTTTAATCTTCGATTCCTAAAATCAATGTAACGTGTTCGAGTCCGAGGAGTCCGGTTCTGGAGTCAGAACGAGGGAGGGAGTCGAGGGCTGAACGCAACCTGTAATTTGAACGCGAGCGAGCTTGAGTCGTCGGTAATATGGGAACCCGGCATAACGGCTCATTTCCATAATTCGTTCTTTAAGCATCGTTTTTAATAGGCCCCTGGCGCCGAGCGAAGAGCGCAGAAAGAGAGAGAGAGAGAAAGGGCGACCCTTCGCCTTCGTCTCTTCCCTCCGATTTCGAGATTCCGCTACGTCGCTACTTAAACTTCCGTCGTCCTTTATCCACGACCCTGTCTTCTAAAATTTTCTATCGACGATTTTTATGTACCTCCGTAATCTGAGTTGTTCAACGTTACACAAGTTTAAACCGCAATTCATCAAAAATCTGTCAACGGTGAGTGACGAATGCTCGAATCTCGTTTTCACCCTTTTTATTCTTTCTTTTTTTATATCATTCTACTTTACTTTCTTTAATTATTTGTCCTCTCTTTTTGTCATTATCAACCCCGGAACTCCGTAAAATTCCGATTGTAAAATTGGACTCGCTTTCAGACCGTCGACCACGAGAATTCGTGGCTCGATTCGGGGAGTCCGCAGGGGAGGGTNCCATTGACGAAGTTACTTTTTATTGACTTATTTATATATTATATCTGTATATGTATATATATATTATATCTATATGTAGTATAATATTATCATATCTGTAATCTATGTAAGCGTACCTATATACAGTCACTTCCATAAATATTCGTACACATTTCGAAACGGTATACAATTTTTAGTATTAGATTAAAGAACTTTATCTTCTGTGGAATTTTAGAGAGCTTAATTTACTATAGAATGTCTAACAAAAAATTAAAAAAACTTGGTATTCATTGAAATCGCGAGGAAGATAGTAAAGGACATGGTTTTTAACTTCTTTATTAGGGTCTGTAATAAAATTTGGAAGTGTCTCGTTTGCAAATCTAAGTAAGTTATATGCATGTACAAAGTTNTCCCTGTTGGCTGGATCGGCCGATGGGCCGATGAGTTCCCACCCCCCGTCTAGCGCGATACCCCACGGACTACGGACCGACACTGGGCCCCGTCGGCGCGCTTTGATCTCGAAGAACGCGGCGGCGGCGGCGGGCCCGAACAGGTAGAAAAGAGCGAAGAGACCGAGAAAAGGAGAGGAGAGGACAGGAGGTTCGCCGAAGAGAGACGGCCGAGTCGGAGATTCGGAGACGGAGATTCCACGGGAGGACCGATGAGATCCGAACTCGGTTGCCTGGCTCTAAACTCGAGAAAATATGTTCGGAGTTTTTGGATCGAGATCCGCCGGAGATTGTCCTTTTCACCTCTTTCCCTCTCTCTCTCTCTCTTTTCGCTCCGGTCGCCCTCTCGTTGCGCGCGTTACGCATCGAAACGGGTTCAAGCTCGCCCCTTTTCTTTCGACACGCGCACCTCCGATTTCTTCAACTCGGTACTCTCGCACTTCCGCCTTCCGCCTATCATCTTCTATTGACGAAGTTACTTTTTATTCACTTATTTATATATTATATCTATATATGGCGTACCTATATACAGTCACTTCCATAAATATTCGTACACATTTCGAAACGGTATACAATTTTTAGTATTAGATTGAAGAACTTTATCTTCTGTGGAATTTTAGAGAGCTTAATTTACTATAGAATGTCTAACAAAAAATTTAAAAAACTTGGTATTCATTGAAATCGCGAGGAAAATAGTAAAGGACATGGTTTTTAACTTTTTTATTAGGGTCTGTAATAAAAATTGGAAGTGTCTCGTTTGCAAATCTAAGTAAGTTATATGCATGTACAAAGTTTCATAAAAGTCGATCAATATTGCTATAAGCTAGAAGCGATTAGAAATTTAAAAAATCGCATTTCTCCACGATTTTCGACTGGGATAGATTGGCGAATTTTTACATGTTTCGATATGTCTAACTCTTTTACGGTTTCATGAATTTTTATGAAACTTTACACATTCATATAACACATTTAGATGTACAAACGGGATGTTTGAAATTTTATTTATTTATTTATTTATTTATTTATGTGTTTTTACGGGCAATAACACCCTTTTACAGGCGATAAGAGTAGCCGAACCGGCGTGAGCATAATGCTGATACAGTCATACAGTCATAGAAGGCGATGCATAATTTTAGATATACTATAAGTAACAGGTGCATTTTACGTAAACATGACCACACACACACCACACTCATTTTTGCTAGAGCCTCCGACAAAAAAGTTAAACATCATGATCTTTTCTTTTTTCTTCGCGATTTCAATGAATACCAAGTTTTTTTAATTTTTTGTTAGTCATTCTATAGTAAATTAAGCTCTCTAAAATTCCACAGAAGATAAAGTTCTTTGATCTAATACTAAAAATTGTATACCGTTTCGAAATGTGTACGAATATTTATGGGAGTGACTATATACTATATAACGAATTTTCAAGCTCGATTTTCTCGAAAATGATACCTCATATAAAAAAACTGTATTCCTTGTTTTGGACTAGATTTTATAAGAGGAATCATCCCCTTGCCGTTTGTACCACGATTTCGCCAACATCCTGTATATACACGGGTAAAACGCTTTCTTGCGAAGAGCAGTAAACAATAGCAGTGGAAATAAGTACGGGCCGGGAACAATTTGTCTAGTTTTACGTAGAGATATTCAAGGTCTCCATTAAAAATCGTTTCCGACGCAAGAATTCGTACATACACGTACTTTTACGACTACGGCACGTAGATGCGTAGAAGGTACCGTGAAACGCGTGGCGCTTTGCGTGTGGCTGCCGCCAACGGCACCGATGCCACAGAAATATCCTACCCTGTGAACACGGAGCGTAGACGTAGAGGGTGAGCGCGCTGGGTGCAACGCAGCGGGGGTTGAAATTCCCGTGGTGGACACCGCGGTCGGCCGACGCGCCGCGTATTTTTATTCGATCGGTCTCCGTCGGGGGCCCAATAGTCGAGGTTCCCCGGTTTTCTTCCCCCTCGGCGAAGGCAACCGATACCGCGCGCGCGCGCCTCGAGTGCCGTGAGAGACCGGCCCGACGCGACACTGTCTTTCGCGAAATCGAACCCGATGAATTCCGGCGAACGAACACCCCGCGGCTCCCTTCGATGACCCTCCACGCGCTATCCACCACGATGTACGATCGACTTCGTAAATTACCGCCTCTGCTATTGCCTAGAAGTGGTTCGCCGCGCGCCTTTTCCCACAGCTCTTACGAAGAGGCGAGAGAAGATCGACCGCCGCCTAAATAGGACTCGACGCTTTGTTTCGCGCAGTCGAATTTAGGATTCGAGTGCGGCTCGCAGCGGAAACTCTTCTCGGTCTCGTTTTCTCAGAGTTCGAGAGCACGGATTGCACATTTCCGGAGAATGAAAGGACCTGCCGGTCGAATACTCTCGTTACGCAACAGCGTCTGATCTCGACGTAATCTTTACGTTCTAAAGGAAACTCGTCATATCTGTAGCAGGAAAAAACGCCGCTCGACCGACATCCGTGATTCAATCTTTTCGCGTGTACCTTGATAAGTCGTAAATTTAATTCCACGCGCAGGTATTTATATTTTTAATTAAGCGGCTCGCGAACGCGTCTTTCGAAATCGCGGTGCAGGCGTAAGGGAACGCGCGCGCGCGCACGTACGCGGGCACACGCACACGCGCGCATAGACCGTTCGAATGGATATTACGAACGGGACAGAGGATGGCTACCGGTCACAGCAGGAGAGCGCGCCGGGGGTCCTCTACCTCTGCCTCTGCTCGCTGCTACTTCGACTTCGAATCTCGCTACCGAGAAAGAACGCGACTGTCGTTTCTCTTCCTTCTTCATCTCCTCCCACCTCTCCTCATTCGCGGTTCTTCTATTTTCGCTTTCGGTCGCGACGGCGGTGGCGCCTACTCCGCGGCACCGATTCGCCGAGGCTTAACAATCGCTTGACCGATTTATAAGGAACGCAACGACGACCGCAGCGACGGAGTAGTCGATTTTCGGTCGCCGTTACGCTCGACAATTTTTATACCTGTTTGCGAGGAAGCGAAGTTCGAGAGCC
>SMSR01016163.1:74897-91589 GCA_019453355.1 Ceratina japonica | reverse complement strand
TCAATATTCTGGTGACCTAATATTCTAATATTTCAATATTGCAATATTCCACTACTTCAGTATTCAATAATTCCAAAGTTCTATTTATCTAATATTCTAATATTCCAATATTCCAGTACTTTAATATTCCAATATTCCAATATTCCACTATTCTTATATTCCAATATTCGAAATAGTGATCTAATATCCTAATATTCCAATATTCCAGCACTTTTTATATTCCAATATTCCAGCACTTTTTATATTCCAATATTCCAATATTCTATTGATTTAATATTCCAATATTCCAGTACTTTTTATATTCCAATATTCCAATATTCTATTGATCTAATATTCTAATATTCCAATATTCCAGCACTTTAATATTCCAATATTCCAATATTCTATTGATCTAATATTCTAATATTCCAATATTCCAGTACTTTTTATATTCCAATATTCCAATATTCTATTGATCTAATATTCTAATATTCCAATATTCCAGCACTTTTTATATTCCAATTATTCCAATAATCCAATATTCTATTGATCCAATATTCTAATATTCCGATATTCCAATATTGCAATATTCTAATATTCTAATATTCTAATATTCCATTATTCTAGTGATCTAATATTCTAATATTCCAGTGATCTAATATATTCCAATATGCCAATATTCCAATATTCCAATATTCTAGTGATCTAATATTCTAATATTCCAATATTCCAGCACTTTAATATTCAAATATTCCATTGATCTAAGATTCTAATATTCCAATGTTCCAGTACTTTAATATTCCAATATTCGAATATTCTAATATTTCGATAATCCAGTACTAAGTAGTCGATAGTATGAAAAATAGTACATGATAGTATGATTAGTATATGATAGTGTATGATAGTATGAAAGTATGATAGTTCGATAGTTCAGGTCCATGGTGATAGTGTACGATAGTATATGATAGTGGTTTGCTGTAGTCAATAAATAAAAAGAATCAGTCGACTAAAAGTACCATTGGTTACTATCGACTAAACCGATAGTTTTTAGAGGATGGTGCCCATCACTACTTGCCGCTACTGCAGCATCCGCAATCACGATTGCACGCGAGGGATTCGAATTAAGTGGACGAGAGTAGGTTTAATAACCCTGAGCCTTTGCGACGCGATTTAATTAGCCCTTTCTATCGTCATACGGGGCCAAAGGGGAATTGAAATTATATTTCCGAGTATCGGAATTCCATTGGAAACGGTATCGTAACGCGGACGCGAACATGACCGACGTCGAATGGGAGAGAGAAGGAAGGACGGGAGGAGCGTATTTTACAATTAATTCTGATAGCAGTAACGCAGTAAGTAACGATGTCGAACGACGTTCGCGTAGCCGGGAGAAGTATTTGAGAGTTACAGGCAAATAATCGACGAGAGAAACATGTTTCTGGTGGGTCTGACGGGTGGCATAGCAACCGGGAAGAGCACCGTCGCAGCTATTTTCCGTGAATTCGGCGTTCCCGTCATCGACGCCGATAAAATAGCACGAAAAGGTAAGACGGAACGAACGATTTCGCTCGTC
Source organism: Ceratina japonica (assembly GCA_019453355.1). NCBI lineage: Eukaryota > Metazoa > Arthropoda > Insecta > Hymenoptera > Apidae > Ceratina > Ceratina japonica. The sequence goes on along the minus strand of SMSR01016163.1, from coordinate 90,037 downwards.
ACCGTGAAACGGTGCCCGCTCGGACACCTGTCGTTCCGTCGACTCGCTTTAAACGTCGGTGCGTTTCGTGTTTGACAGTCGTGGAGCCCGGGAAGCCGGCCTGGCATAAGATACGAAAGGAGTTCGGTTCGGACATATTCTTGGACACGAACGAAATAGACAGGGCCAAGCTCGGCGAATTAATCTTCAACGACGTGGAAAAGAGGAAAAAATTGAACGCTATTACACATCCAGACATATACAAAGAGATATACTGGCAAACATTTAAGTGTTTGCTGCAAGGTCATCAGTTCATAGTCATGGACCTGCCGTTGCTCTTCGAGACGGGACACATGTTGAACTACTTGCACAAAGTAATCGTCGTCACTTGGTACGTCTACTTCTATTTACCGGGAACCGTTGAAACAGCTCGAAACAAATGAAATATTCTGTGTTTAATTTCAGCGAAGAAGATCTACAGCTTCAGAGGCTGATGGAGAGGACAGGCTTCACGGAGGCGAGAGCACGGCTGAGAATCGCGGCGCAAATGTCGCTGGACAAGAAAGCCGAGATGGCTAATTTCGTGATCGATAATTCCGGTAGCGAACGCGACACAAGGGAACAGACCATCAGAGTTATCAATGTCTTGAAGGCTTCCAGACATCACTGGAAGTTACGATTCTTCCTCGGATTCTGTTGCACTGTTTTGCTGGCCGGCGCGTACTGGTTGAAGAACAGGAACTCGCGATCGTTGCTCTCGACGGCGTGAGAGAGCTCGAAAACTATTTCTAAGCGCAAATAACATGCTGTGTTGAGATTCAAATCTGAGTCTGCATTTATCGAACCTAAGAATCGGTCGAGTCAGGCGTGGATCCGTCGCCTATTTTATATACATACAATCTAATGTTATTGCTTCCTCCTTATATTTCTATCGCGAGCGATCGATGCACACCCTTCTGTGATAAACCATGCGTTTCGTTTTACAGTTCTTTATTAGAATGTATATGTGAGTGTATATTATCGCGACGTAGTAGTTTGATCTGTCAAAAAATGTAATCTGCTCGAACCATGTTGTACAGAAACAGATTTTATACCTGGTCGTGAACTATTAAACGATTAATTCCAGAAGCGAGTGTAACAAAGAGTCCAGAATTCTTTTATTATTGCAAACATGTCGGGCTGTTTCAGGATTAAATGGTCAAACTTAAAAGATAAATTTAGGACACCAAAACCAGAGTTGTGAAAATTTAAATGCAAAAGTAATGCATTGATCATTATTTAAATAATGAATAATGCAAAAAAATACATTGATCACTATTAAAATAATGTTTAATGCAAATGTAATACATTGACCATTATTAGAATAATGCATAATGCAATTGGTCATTATTGAAATACATATAAATGTATATATTTAATACATATATACTTCAGTATATTAATACAAAAGTATGAAGCAAAAATTCGCACGCTTCCATTAATATCTCAATTATTTTTAATAAAATATCGTTAAATAGTGATCAACTGCAAGCAATTCTTGTTCTTTCTCTGGCAGAAATATGCATGTCATAATTGGGCAGAGAATGTTGAAAAATGGTCATATATTACAAATTATGTAAAAAATTCTCAAATTTCGTAATAATATCACAATTTTTGACGAATGTTCCAAAAGACGGTCAGAAAAAAACAGATTATGATAAGAATTGACGAAATTTAATATAATATGTTGAATTCTGACATAATTTAACATGTTAAAATTTCACAAAATTCGATGATATATATTCGTGAAGAAATGATGTCAGAATTCAACATATTATATTAAATTTCGTCAAGTCTTGTCATAATCTGTTCTTTTCTGACTGTCTTTTTGGAACATTTATCAAAATTGACGAAATCTAATGTAATATGTTGAATTCTGACATAATTTAACATGTTAAAATTTCACAAAATTCGATGATATATATTCGTGAAGAAATGATGTCAGAATTCAACATATTATATTAGATTTCATCAATTTTTGTCATAATTTAACATCTTAAAATTTCACAAAATTTGATGATATATATTCGTGAAAAAATTATGTCAGAATTCAACATATTATATTAGATTTCATCAATTTTTGTCATAATTTAACATGTTAAAATTTCACAAAATTTGATGATATATACTCGTGAAGAAATTATGTCAGAATTCAATATATTATATTAGATCTCGTCAATTCTTGTCATAATCTGTTCTTCTCTGACCGTCTTTTGGAACATTTATCAAAAGTTATGATATTATTACAAAATTTAAGAATTTTTTACATAATTTGTAATATATGGCCGTTTTTCAACATTTTTTGTCCAATTATGACATGCATATTTCCACCAGGGTTTGGCGCTGATTACGTTAAAAGAAGCTTCAATGATTTCAATAATGATCAATGCATTACTTTTGCATTACACATTACCTTAATAATATTCAATGCATTATTTTTGCATTAATCATTATTTTAACAATGATCAATGGATTATTTTGGCATTATTCATTATTTTAATAATAATCAATGCATTATTTTTAAATTTCGCATTATTTTAATAATGATCAACGCATTATTTTTGCATTACGCATTAATTTAATAATGATCAATGCATTATTTCTGCATTATTCATTATATTAATAATGATCAATGCTCTGTTTTTGCATTATTAATTATTTTAATAATGGTCAATGCATTTTCCTGCATTGATCATTAAACAAATAATGATCTTAAAAATATATAATGCATTAAAAAAAAATGCATTATTTACTACCCTGTTTATTGTTATGGGTTTTGTGATGGAAATTCTAACGATATAGATAATAACGATAAAGGTAAATTTATACTTTCGACAATATTCATTCCTATAATTCTGTAAATTCAGAAGTCAATAGCTCTTGAACGAAACGTTTGTGAGAATATATCTAGGGAAAATTTTTGTTTGTTTTCGGGTTCTAAATTTATCTTTTAAGATTTGCCATTTAATCCAGAAACATCCTGTATATTACCGTGACATAGTCGTTTGATCGGTCAAAAAATGTAATCTGCTCGAACGATATTGTTCAGAAACAGATTTTATACCTGTTAACGAACTATTAAACGATTAATTCCAGAAGCGAGTGTAACGAAGAATCCAGAATTCTTTTATTATTGCAAACATCTTAAGTGTCTCTAAATTTTAACAGCGCGATGAAGATTGGAAAGTATAAGTTGAGATTCATCACTTTAATGACACGCTCGTGAACAGAAGCCCGTACATAAAAGATTATACATTTTAATACATATATATGTATATATATATAAAATAGTACTTATTGCTCAACTTTTTCTGTTTAACGCTAATTACGCAGAATATGTACATAGAAGCCGATCCACGAACGACAACGTGACTCGGAAAACAGATATATACGTTTATTTGGTTTGTAGTACGCATGTTTTACATGAACGTCCATGTACCTGATTCTCACGTTTACGGGCCAGGTGCGTAAATCCTTTGTCTTTTACTTTCCATCACCTAGTGAACGGAGACCCGCTCGCGAAGCAACTAAAACGACAAAGACTCGGCGAGACACAGAAAGAAAAGGAAACCACGATAAGTACTTAATTCATATCCAACTATCGCTAGCTCGTAAGGATATTTAACTTATTCATTAAAGCGGAAGTATAAAAATTGTTTATGAGAAAGAACGCGGAAGCAACGGAATACTATTTACAGCGCGACGTACGTACAGAACATTCGTAGGGTTCACCACCGTTTCCGGAGCAGCGGTAAACCTCGACCTTTAACGTTTCAACATAACTCATCGTTTACTTACACTTCCCTAGATTTGTACTTATCCTAACACGTTCCTTACCTACAAATTTTACAAATCGTTTTCGCTCACATCCTCCCGAAACAAAAAATTATCCGCGCAACGTCGCAGTCGCGATGCCACGACGTCGAAAACAAAACTAACAGAATATCATTTTTAACCATTCAATTCAGGTTTCAGACGCTCCTCTTGTCAACATAGTTTTATCTCTAAATCTGTACACACTTTGGACATGCACCGCGCGTATTAAACGTGTTAATACGCGCGTCCACCTCTCACACGGCGAATCGGCGAACGCTCGAGACTCCGAGCGGTCTCCGTGCTAAAAAAAAAACAGTCATGACCTTTACGTTTGTCCTGTACGATGATTCGTCTACGAGTTTCTACGTAAATATCTGCGGACTGCAACGAGACCGCGTCCTCGCTACTCGTTTACTGCAACACGGGCCTGAGTTCTTGAGTCATGATGGGATAAGAGACCAACGGGGCCGTAGCACCGGATATGGAGAGAGGTAAGCTCGCTGGTTGCTGGGTGTTGGGCGGCTGTTGGTTAGTCGGCTGCGGACCCGAACCGCTCATCGTGATCGTCTGCTGAGCCATCGTGACGATCGGCGGAGGCATCGAGACCGGGGCCATCGACACCGCTGAAATCGAAACGGGTGCGACCGTGGCTATACTTACGGGGACGGTCGCTACGCTCGCGGTGACCGTGCGCAACGTGCCGGCGGCCACCGCCGCGTTCACCATCTGCTGAGGCGTCGGGGCCTGAGACGGCGGAACGGTATTAGTAATGGTTACCGCCGGCACGGTGACGGCGGTCACGTTCGCGGTCCGATTCCCCGACATCCTTAGTTGGGCGTTTTGGTCCAGGAGAAACTCGTTGGTCGCCGTCAGATCGCTGACCTGCGGAAACGAGAGACACGCGTAGAGATATACTGGGTAACGTCGAACGACCGACGACAACGACCAATCAAACTGACTTGCTTTTTCAATTCCTCGATTTTCTTTCTCAAAAGGGCGTTCTCGTCCTCAAGGACGATCGTTCTGGCCTCGTTGCGCGGTATTACTGGATAATAGTAGCCGGGGGTGACCGGTTGCGCGGCGTGTTGACCAACGAGCGGAGAGGCCTCGAAGTGGACGACCGTCTCGCCGGAGACTATGCGCCTCTTCGGTTCGGGTGGTCCTATGTAGTCGGCTGGATGCGAGGACGCGTTGAAACCGTTGTTTGTTACCAAATTGTGCTGATCCTCCATCTGCCAGTGGAAGCTGCGAACATCGAAGGTGTTACAAGTCTATTCATTCATTCATTCATTCATTCATTTATTTATTTATTTATTTATTTATTTATTTATTTACTGGCTATAAAAACCGTTTATAATACATTGAAGTATATACAGGGGCAGTACGTTTGAACAGACAAGAAAATAATGGTTGATTTCATGTATAAGATTCAAAAAGAAGAAGACAAAAAGAAGAAAAACCATAGAAACAAAATAGAGTTAAGGAACTTGGCTTGTTGTTTTTGCTAGACAGATGAAAAATGATCTCGAAGTTTTTGTCTAATGGTAAGGCTGGAATCATAGAAAATATCAAATAGGTGACTGAGTTTGTTGGCCACAGATGAGCATCTCGCAATGACACTAATGTGTCCGAATTTTTTAAATTGTTTGAAATTAAATTTATCCAGAAAGAATGTGCTAGTCGGCCTAAGAGTGCGAGTAGGAACCTAGAGCTTAATTTGCTCCAAAAGCAAAGGAGAATCAATTTTGTGGTTGATGAGATCCTTAAGAAATAATATTTCGGAGATTCTCCTTCTAAGGTAAACTGACCATTACTGGGACGTCATAAAAAGTATGTCCGATACTGGGACATAAAAAGTATGTCCAATACTGGGACAATAATAAATATCGCTAACTATTCCTTATATTCTAATAAAAATCTTAAAAGTAAAAATTATTTACTATATTTAAACGTCTTATTAATTTATTCGCATTATTTATTTCTATGTTAAAAGGTGATACGTTTAGTAAAAAATAATAAAAAATCCTCCTTAAAATCTGTGTATGAACCACTGCAAAACTCGAAATTTTCTTTTGTATTGCGAAACTTTATGTATAATTTTTATAGTCTTGCGTTGATGGTATTTTCTACGCTAATAGAAAATGTGTTTTCACTTTTTTAATATGTTTATGAAGAAAATCCATATTTTTCTTAGCGATTTTATATAATTAATTTTAAATATTTTAGTGTATCGCATTTGGACAAATTTTTAACGAAGTTGCCTAAATTGGGACGAGTTTTGGCTGACTGTCTCAGTTTCTGACTATACTTAAGAGTTCCTCAATTTAAGCCTAAAAAGAAAAAGGCGACAATTACCAGTGAAGTTACAGTTAATATTGTGGAAATCGAAATTAGAAAATGATAGAAATGACAGAACTTTCAAGACAAGAGATATTTTTCTCCTGAAATAGGTATTGACTGTTATCATCGTTTCGATAATCTAAAAGTTTTATTATTCGGTTTTATTATTTGAAGTTACAGTTAATATTGTGGAAAAAGTTTTGGAAACCCTTCAGGAGAAAGAAAATAATCAAATATTAAGGCAAACTCAAATCGAATTAAATAAAAAGAAGAAAGAAGAGAAAAGAGCATTGAAAGACAAAGAGTAAAATGTTGCCAAGTCTTTTCAAGAAAAAAAGGAGTTGAGTAAGAGAAAAAAGATTTGAAATTGCAAATCAAAGTTTTGAAAAAAAGTATCAAAGATGAAATCGATAAAGAAGAAATTGAACTAGAACTATTGAATGTTGAAGTGCAATCTCTGGAATTGAAAATTAAAATAAAGCAAGAACAATTATAAAAATTTAAGTTATTATGATAAGTATTTATTGTGTTTGAACGTTTGTAAACGTTATCAAAGTTATTTTATTTTTAAGCAAAATGTTTTCATGTTGATGAGAGAATCTCATTAAAAAATAAAAAAATTTGTAATTTTCTTATGATTTATGATAATCTAGTTTTGTTTTTGTATTCTATAATTATAAGAAAATTGTAAATTTATTTCATTTTGATAAGCTCCATTAGATTTTCCTTGTTCCAGTATTGGCTTTTTCTGTCCCACTTCAGGACAAACCCAAAAAAAACCTGTCCCACTAAAGGGCAATCTGACTAACTTTGAAAATATCCTTTTATATATAAATTGAGCACAAAGTTAATAAGGTATTTCTTTTCTAATCGATTAAATAGTGTATTAATTACTTGTTATGACATTTTCATATGAAAAATTAGAATTTACTATTTAAAAATTGTGTTTATGCGGATTAGGTGTTCGTAACTGTCCCAGTAATGGTCAGTTCTTACTCTCAAGTGTGAGAATGTTAAATTTTACCATGATATGGCTGTAATCGTGATCAATATATCGTAGTGAAGAGTTAGTTAGCAAAGACATATGCCTGATAAATTTATATTATATGCGCTCAAGAATAATTCGTTGTGATTTAAGCCGAGGTGACCAAATGAACGATGCATATTCGAGATGGGGCAGAACAAGCGTGTAGTATAGCATCAATAGAGTCTTAGGATTTCTGAAATAGATTGAGATCCTTTTGAGAAAGCCAAGCATCATAGAAGCCTTGTTGGCGTTCTAAACGTTCGTCGAAGGATAGCTGAGACTCTACATAAACTCCAAGGTCTCTAAAAATACGCGATCCGGTAAGAATCATATTATATAGAACGTAGTTGTATAAAAGATCTGTTAAACGCGGTCGATCAAACGAGACCGACCGGGTCGTACAGTAATAATCACCTTCTGTCCTCCTCGTATCTGCGATTTTCCCCGTTACTGGTGCCGTTGAAGTTGTGCTGCGGCCTCGAGGCGTTGTGATGTGCAACCGTGATCAGATTGTGCTGCGGCTCCTCGGTCTTCCAGTGCCTGAATTTGCAGTGCGGCCTCTGGCAGCTGCCCTTGATGAAGTCCTTGCACATCGGATACTCCGACTTCTCGTTGTTGTTCTTGAGCCTGGTCAATATATGAGCGGGCAACTCTCCCGTCGCCCTGAACCTCTTCTCCTCGCTCTCGGTGCAGTGGAGGAACTTGCACCCGGGCCAGTTGCACATGCCATTTTGAAAGTCGTGGCAGAACGTGTACTCCTCGACGGGGTCGTCCTCCGACCGTTCGTGGAGGTACTTGCAACGTTTACCCCTGTGACAGACGTTGCGCAGAAAGTCCCTGCAGACGCGGGTGGGCGACGCGTCTCCTCCTACCGCGTTCGTCGTCGCCGAGTTGACGATCGCCGTCACGCCTCTCGCGTTCTCCGACTTTTTTTTAAGCTTCTTCATCGGCGACGCATTGCGGTCATACCTCGGCAAGTGATTCTTAATCGATCCCTGGTTACTCTCGCGCGCTTCCTACGCGCCTACGCTGTAATTATAAAACAGTTTATTGTAAACGGAGCGAAGCAGGTGTCTCCGGACGACGTGCGACAGCAATAAAGGACCTCCGGGTCTCAGTTAAGTTAATTTTTATTCTTTTGTTATATAATGACTATTACATGGGTAGTAAGATTATATCAACAATGTTATGTACAATATCCTCTTATCATTTATATATAAATCTTCGCGATGTTAAATGTAACTTGAATGTCTACCAGGAAAAAGCGGCGTTTTTCGAAACTCGGGTATTACCGATCGTCGTTTAGGATTATACAATCGACCGGCGTTTCGATAGAACAGAAATAGATCGGGCAATGGCACTGTAACGAAACCCTTGGTGAATTACGAAAATACGGTTAATTTTAGTCGCGCTCGTATAAAAGGAATAAATAGAAAAGTACACCTAGAACAGTTCCTTCATCTTCTCCCATTCTTTTTTTTTTTTGTTATTTTTCTCTACAGGATAGGCCATCGTATCCCATAAACTTGATTACGTACACCGACCTTGGACAAGAACAATGATTAGCGACAAATTTCGTACTGAAGAATCGTTTCGGCCTTAAATTTATTAGGTCGTTCGACTGGATATGCTTCTATTGTCAGGTTACCACCGATTAATAAAGAACGAAGTAGAAGCGCGTGTAACAACAGAGAAGGGATGAGAGAGTAGCAAAAGAAACGGCTGGTCGGAGCCGTACTGCGTAACGCTAAACATGGTACGTGTATCAACAAATTATTTTTAAGTACATATATACAGGAAACGATCGTAGAAAAAAAGAAAGATTTGCGACGCTAACGTTTAAATAAATTGATCATTTGGATGAACGAATTTACAATTAGAACACACGTAACACGATCATTTGAATCGTACATCTTTACAATTAGATTTCTTTCGTCCGACTTCTTTTCTCGTTCGTTCCGGACGATCCTTTGAGACCGCGAGACGTTCTCAAAGAAACCGAATCGCTCGGACACGACTAATTCGTCGTGTTTTAATTAGCACGTGCTCGGCGAGAGCCGTGAATCCTACGGGGGGGGAACACGCGTTCAAGGGAACGTTTTATAAAGACGTAGAACGTATCGGGGGGCATTTATAAAAATCGATCTTTGCATATAAACGTTATTTATAATTTTATGTAATAATACATTTGAGTCCGTCGGGTGTGCAGTGCTCGAACCGATCGCAAAAAAGAATGACGTAAAAGTGTGCAGTATCCGTAAATAGAGATTAATACAATTTTCTTTTTCCTTCTCCCTCCCTCTCTCTCTCTCTCTTTCTCTCTTTAAAGAAGATATGATATCGAGATTGGCAGCATCTTGAACATTTTACATGGTATTGTCTATACTTCCTATAATACGTTTCTCCTAGTCTAATCTTTCCTCCTATGTACATATTTATTGCTACAAATCTCTGTTCAATTTGATTTTGGTTCCTCGTATTCGTTCTTTTCTTCCGTTTCCTCTTTTGTGTGTGTTTCCTCTTTTGTGGCTGCGTGTCGTTTAAAATGGTAACATAGTACGCGCGTCCNTTTTTTCTTCCGTTTCCTCTTTTGTGTGTGTTTTCTCTTTTGTGGCTGCGTGTCGTTTAAAATGGTAACATAGTACGCGCGTCCGCGTTACTCCTCGTCGTCCGAGGGATCCTCCTCCTCCTCCTCGTCCCCGCGATTGGTGCTTGAACAACGGCATCGGAAAAATATATACATACAATTCTTACTATTTTCGTCCGTATAAAAATGTTGAAATTTCCCGTTGAAACTACACACACACGCGCGCGCGCGCACACACGGGCACAGTTTTATGTCCGCCCTTCCTCCATCCTCGCAAGCCTGTAACGAGCAATATATAAAATATCGAAGAAATTCGAACATCAACCGATGGTAAAAGTTATGTACATAGAAAACGCCTGAACGAACGGAATTAAAATATTTTCTCGAGCAGCATCCATATCAGAATGATCGCGATCGGAGCCACGTAATGTATCGGTACGGTGTAAGTCGTGTTCAACAGATCACCACATTGCGCCTTCAGGGTCGTGTACTTCTTCGCGAGCTCCGCCTTCTCCTCGGCGAACGAGTTGTACCTCTCCTTAAGGATGACCAACTCCTCGTGGAGCTCCTGTATCCGTTGAGCTTCGTTCTTGGCACGGTAATAGAATTGTTTCAATTTCTCGACGATCTCCTCGTGGGGCTCGCAGATCAGCCAGTCCTTCAGTCCCTCCAGCTCCTTCTTGATCGCCTGCTGCGACTCGAGGCCGTCCTCGGCCTTCAACGAGTCCAGGGATCCTATCAGGGTCTGCAGCACGTACTCCCTCGTGTGCGCGATCTGCTGTGCACTGTCGCTCTTCGACAGAGGCTTCAACGTCTTAACATAGTCTCCCTCCAGGTGTTCACCCTGGCACTCATCGGTAGGTTCGCCGCCGTCCTTGTCTGTCCTCGCCTCGTCTCTCTTCTCGCGTTGGTCGACGTCCGCGACGGACGACAAATCGTTCGAGGCGTTCGCGGCGCTGTCCGTGCCGTCGACGTTCGTTTCCGCCTCGTCGGCGTCCCTCGGCCTCTGCCCGGGCTCGTCGGACGTCCCCGACTCGTTGCTGTTCTCCTCGCAGGCGAACCTCACTTCCATCTTCGTAGGTACATAAATCTCTTCGACCACTTTGTACAGGGGCTCCTCCTTTTTAACCTCGACGACCGACTTCTCGCTCGTGTCGTCGCTGGTGATGCTGCACGTGTCGTCGGTCGCGTCCGAATTCGCGTCGGACTCGGAGTTCACGTCCGCGTTGTCCACGTTCGCCTTCCCGTTGACCAGAGTCCTCCGAGAAGGCGGCGGCAATATGTACTCGGTCACGTTGTCGTTCTCGCTCATCGGATCGTCCAGCTGTTCCTTCGAGAACGAATAATCCGAGTTCTTCAACTGATTGTAGTCGATGTCCTGCGAGTTCAGCTGATTGTCCTGCTCGTTCTTCGACGGATAGAAATTGGTCTCGGCGTCGATGTCCATGTTGTCGACGTGGATCGAGTTCAACTTGTTGAGGATCACGTTGATGGCCTCGATCGGGTTCTCCTCGTCCTTCGACTCCATCGTGTCGCTGGTGACCAGCTTCGAGTTCATGTCCTGCAGGATCTGCATGTAATTTCTGAGGGCAGTGATCTGCTTGTAGACGTTGACGGAGTGCAGACGAGAGTCGCGCAGTCTCGCCTGCAGGTTCTTCTCCGTCTTCGACTGGTCCTCCAGTCTCTTGACCAACTCCTGTTTCTCCTGTTCCGATCTTTGTATCGCGTCCTGCATGCTCTCCTCGGTGTCCTTCAGCTTGTTCGTCGCCTCCTGGAGCTTCTTCTGGGCCTCCGTGTACTTGCCGCACAACTCCTGCAGCTCGGTCTCCGTGTACTTGGCCACGTTGTGCAGGCTCTGACACTCCTCCTCCGTCTCGTTCAAACGTCCCTCCAACTGGACCAGTCTCTGCGTCACCTCCAGCTTCTCCTGCAACACCTTTTGCAACGCCTCCTTCGCGGCGTTCTGATACTGCACTTTCTCCTCGTGGAGCGCCACCAGCTCGTTCCGAATCTTGTCCTCCGTGTAGTTAGACGAATAGACGGCCAACTGGCTCTCCATGCTCTCCACCCAGGACAGCAGACGGTCCTCGACGATCAGCGCCTTCCAAGACTGATTGGCGGCCTTCTTGGTATTCCCTACAATCTGTTCAAGGTACACTAACTTAGAATAAAGCACTCTCTCGCGTCTAGACGCCTCCTGCATCACTTGGTTCAGCTTGTACACGTCCTCCAGGGAGACGTTGTTCACCGGCAACGCCACCGACGTGCTGAGACTAGCTTTCGCCTCCTTCCCGTCTGGCAAATACAATTTCAACGTTGCTACTATACACCCGTGGGTGACCTTCTTCGTACTCTCTACCACGTCTACGCCGAACTGCACTATGTCGCCGGAACATACCTCTTTCGGCGCCGAGTCTAGACCGGTCGCGCTCAGTCTCTGATTATTGACGAACGTCCCGTTGCTGCTGCGGGTGTCCTGCAGAAAGAACTTGCCGCCGGAGTACCAGAGCAACGCGTGGTTCCTCGAGAGTACCTTGCAGTCGAATATCGCGTTGTTCGGCGTCGCCCTGGCCCTCGCCACCGAGCGGCCGATCTTCACCGGCTGGTCCAGCGACAAAATGCGCTCTTGGAACGGGTGCGAATTGTCGCGGCATATCAAGATCCCCTTCGCCGTCATTTTGTTGTTGCTCTGCGTGGCGGTCGCTTTCAGGTTGGAATTATTCTGGCTGGCAGGGAAACTGGCATTTTGCACCCAATCGCCACTAGCTACAACCATAGCCAATTTAAATATCGGACGACCAGTTCCTGAACGACGGTTTCGAGCGCGTACGAGGAGGCGGACAGAATTATTTATAGACGACGACGAGGTACAAGAACGAAGAGTCACGCGTTCGAGTATCGGTCCGACAGTCTCGGAACGCGTCGATTTACCATTAGAACACCGTCGGTCACACCGCCAGTTTCGACATGGTCAAATGACTTTTACCAGTCCCGTCGATTCGCCACGGGAACTTTTACTCGCGGGAGGAGCTCGGTCGCGGTATTCCAACCTTCTTTCAGATTCGTCGCGATAACAAGTGTCACACGGTGGGTTCACGCGATTCCTCGGAGAAAATTCGGTCCCGTCGTCGTCGTCGTCGTCGTCGTCGTCGTCGGGGCTCGTCCAGCGGCGATCATCTTTCCCGATTCCCGTGGAAAAATTCCAACGTACAAACGTTACTGTTACACACACTGCGTGCCCCGTGTTAATTAGTCGAGTCGAGAATATTCCCCCGATCGGCGGATCGGTCGGGCGTGAACGTTCCTCGGATCCTCCGAATGCACTTGGGAAAAACCTGCGAAGATATGTTTCCTCGCGCGACCAGCAGCGAGCGGTACGCTTTCACACTTTCGTCCTTCGCAGCAGTTTTGGTTCGCTTCGACGTTCGAACGCGGGTTCTCGATGCAGCGACGCGCGATCAACGACGCTCGGGCATCATCAATCGTCTAATGTTGTGATCGACGTGAAGAGGAAAAATATTGTTCCTCGAACTTCTACATTACTGTATACCGAGACACAAGCGGTCCACGTTCCTCTCGCTCGGCACAACTCTTCCAGTTCCGCGTTTCGCTGTTTATCGACCGGCGCCAGTATGGTCGTCTATACGATTACAAAGACGGTGTAACGAATTCAAATTGGACCCTCGGCCTCGCCGTACGTCCTGGCTATTGTTCAAATGAAATAATATTGTAGAACTAAGCTCGTTTGCTCGTGTAAACGGACTTTAGACTCGAGATTTAAATTACTCTTGTCGTTCGGTACTTACGAACTCGGAACGCTGGCCAGACGTCACGCCGTCGATTGAAAATGCGTCTGACGATTCGATAGTTTCGCCGAGACGCGAACCTCCATTTAGTTAGCAGCGAACAAAATTATTTTTAATTGAAAACTATTTATAGAATTTGGGAATCATTTGGGAAAATTTAGGAAAGGCATTTTACAATTTGGGAANTTCGACGTTCGAACGCGGGTTCTCGATGCAGCGACGCGCGATCAACGACGCTCGGGCATCATCAATCGTCTAATGTTGTGATCGACGTGAAGAGGAAAAATATTGTTCCTCGAACTTCTACATTACTGTATACCGAGACACAAGCGGTCCACGTTCCTCTCGCTCGGCACAACTCTTCCAGTTCCGCGTTTCGCTGTTTATCGACCGGCGCCAGTATGGTCGTCTATACGATTACAAAGACGGTGTAACGAATTCAAATTGGACCCTCGGCCTCGCCGTACGTCCTGGCTATTGTTCAAATGAAATAATATTGTAGAACTAAGCTCGTTTGCTCGTGTAAACGGACTTTAGACTCGAGATTTAAATTACTCTTGTCGTTCGGTACTTACGAACTCGGAACGCTGGCCAGACGTCACGCCGTCGATTGAAAATGCGTCTGACGATTCGATAGTTTCGCCGAGACGCGAACCTCCATATAGTTAGCAGCGAACAAAATTGTTTTTAATTGGAAACTATTTATAGAATTTGGGAATCATTTGGCAAAATTTAGGAAAGGCATTTTACAATTTGGGAAAGTATAGGTTTTTTTATAATTAATTATTCGTTGCTCGTATAGATAGCAGGCAATTATTATAAAAAGTATCATAAAGATCATTAATCGATAGAAAATAATTTGAGAAATTCAAAAAAATTAGTTTTATAATTTGGGAAACTTTAATTATATTTTTTTTTAATAATTGTTTCTAAGACTAAAATTAATCTTAGAATTATTGTAGGATTTATTAAAATAGTAAATTATTATAAAAAAATATCATGAGGATCATTAATCGATAGGAAATAATTTGGAAATTCAAAGAAATTAGTTTTATAATTTGGGAAACTTTAATTATATTTATTTTTAATAATTGTTTCTAAGACTAAAATTAATCTTAGAAATATTGTAAGATTTATTAAAATAGTAAATCATTATAAAAAAGTATCATAAAGATCATTAATCGATAGGAAATAATTTGGAAATTCAAAGAAATTAGTTTTATAATTTGGGAAAATTTAATTATATTTATTTTTAATAATTGTTTCTAAGACTAAAATTAATCTTAGAATTATTGTAAGATTTATGAAAATAGTNGTATAGGTTTTTTTATAATTAATTATTTGTTGCTCGTATAGATAGCAGGCAATTATTATAAGAAGTATCATAAAGATCATTAATCGATAGAAAATAATTTGAGAAATTCAAAAAAATTAGTTTTATAATTTGGGAAAATTTAAATATATTTTTTTTTATAATTGTTTCTAAGACTAAAATTAATCTTAGAATTATTGTAAGATTTATGAAAATAGTAAATTATTATAAAAA
>SMSR01016163.1:34882-73713 GCA_019453355.1 Ceratina japonica | reverse complement strand
TTTTGAATTTCCCAAATTATTTCTTATCGATTAATGATCTTTATGGTACTTTTTATAATAATTGACTGCTCTCTATACGAGCAATAAATAATAATTAATTATAAAAAAACTATAGTTTCCCAAATTGTAAAATGCCTTTCCCAAATTTTCCCAAATAATTTCCAAATTGTTTACATAGTTTTAAATTAAAAATAATTCTTCTCGATGCTAATTATATGGAACTATATAGTTATTAATATATAATAACAAATATAGTTATTAATATATAAGATCTATATGGTTATTAATATATAAGATCTATATGGTTATTATACAGGAAATAGGTTACAATACCTATTGTGAAAATTTTAACGGTAATCAGATATTATTTAAAAGGAATATAATTAAATTTTCCCAAATTATAAAACGAATGCTTTTGAATTTCCCAAATTATTTCTTATCGATTAATGATCTTTATGGTACTTTTTATAATAATTGACTGCTCTCTATACGAGCAATAAATAATAATTAATTATAAAAAAACTATAGTTTCCCAAATTGTAAAATGCCTTTCCCAAATTTTCCCAAATGATTCCCAAATTATATAAATAGCTTTCAATTAAAAATAATTTTGTTTGCTGCTAACTATATGGAGGTGAGACACCGTGTTACATCTTTTATTACCCTTTAAATGATCCGACAGAATTGACTGCTGGTAATTGCAGGGAACTCGGATTTCTGCTTATTTCACGACCTACTGATAACCCAACATTGCTCTGATTTGCAACTGCGGCGATTGTTTAAAAGATAAAATCGGATTTCTTAACAAAATATTCGATTCCTGCATTGTTTACCTGAAATCACCACGACATATCGTCTCCTGAAATTGCTTTGCGTTAAAATTGTACAACTTTCTGTACGTACATAGCTTCGTCCATATTTGTACGATTTATTAAAATATCAAAACGGAAGAAGAAATTATATTGTACCATAAATCTCGTTAGGCGTGATTTTGACCTATTCGTATCCGGACGAATATGGAACAGTCACGTTAAACGCAGCGAACGAGACGCTCGAAAGATACCTGGTACCGTGTAAAGATTTTCGCAAATCAATATCTTAAACGGAGTCAATGAATCGAAGCATGTGTGACGTCCTCACGTGAAAACGTGCTAAGGTCAATAAGTATTCCTCGAATAATTTACTTCGCTACGACGCGAATATAACCTGAAACTTCCATGTAAACTCCCGAAGTTTACGGCAGATCTCGATTTTCTTAGAATATTTCCTCGACGCGTTCGTTCTAAATTAAAATACCGATCGACGTGCACACATCTGATTATACGTTCATGTATACTAATTATACGTTTATGTATACTGATTTATATGTTTATGTATACTGATTACACGTTTATGTATACTGATTTATATGTTTATGTTTGTAGTTACTTCGAATCTGAGTGATGGGCATTTATAATTTTTGGAAGTTTGCATTTCCTATGCGCGAGTGGCACGATCAAAACTTACTATAATACGATATTAATAAGGATAAAAAAATGTCAGACGAAGAGGATTATATGTCGGACAAGTTCTTACAAGGGAGCGAGAAAGCTTCGTCGACCAGCCTCTTGTATCGCCATGCGGATAAAAGGAAATTTGAACTGATGAAAAAGAAGATTGAGATAGAGACGAAACTGAAGGAGAAAGGTTCAATGAAACACATCGAGGAAGAGAAGAGAGAGGAAGGTCTGTCCTCTGCGATCACAAGTTCCAATAAAGGTTCGTCTTCTTGTTTCTTATATTCGTAAAACTGTTGCTCGTAATTCGTTGACAAACGTGTTGAACGTTGTTTCTTGTGTCGGTTCTCAGGATTTGAAATGCTCATGAAAATGGGATATAAACCTGGTCAAGGTATAGGGAAGACGGAGTCGGGCAGGACAGAGCCGATCGGGCTGGAACTGAAACTGGGCAGGCAGGGTCTGGGGAAAGAGACTAAGAAGAGGGAGAAGAAGGTCAAAGATAATTCGGTTAACGACAAACTGGACAACAAAGTCATGAAAGACTTTCGCGGGAGAGTAGCGCAGAGGAGAGCCGAACAACTTTTAAAGGCAGACCTGTACAAGAGTCAGAAGGTCTGCGAACAGTTGGACGCGCAACGGGAAGTGAAGGAGCCCAGGGAGTCGTGGTTTTGGTTGCCTCGAGCTAAAGAGAGTGGCAGTGAAACCGAGGAGGAAAAAGACGAAGACGACGACGAGGAGGAAGAGGACGAAGATGATGTAGCGATCGATGAGAAACTCGAAATTTTAACGAAATATTTAAGAGACAAATATTTGTATTGCATCTGGTGCGGCGTGGCTTATCAAGACGAAGACGATTTGAGAAGCGAGTGTCCGGGATGTACGAGAAACGATCACTGATTCCATTAGCTATAGTTTGTATCGATAGAACGATTAACTTAATAAAATAAAGACGACCGATACGAAAATTTCATCGAACCACTTTTACTCGTTCCGTGTACGACGCCGTACAGAACGTACACTAAGAGGACTGGAAATCTAAATAACGCGATACTTTAGGTGGATCGCCCGCCGCGCACGGGGACATCAAATATCCATTAGAGTTACAATGCAAAATACTAAAAAACTACAAGCACTCCGCAAGAAAAAAATCTGATCGGGTAGAATGTAAAAGCAAGAGTGAAGCTTATCGCGACTTAGCTACGCTATTATGTCCTGGCAGGAGTTCCGGCACCCCGAGTAACAACATATTGGAGGGTGAGCTACCTATAAAAGCATCTGTTTGATTTTCTGTTCTCTCATTTCAGTCGAGATATTTGCCACGTCGAATCGAACCGAGTAAAACGAACATAACAAATATATCGATCAGACGATAACACTTTTAATACGATGTATATGTTTGAAATCTTTTTAATACTTTCGTCGCTCATACTTACTGACACGATCGGCCAAGTAACGGACGACGAGAGCTGCGAAACGTTGCAGTCGGAAGTACATATTACGAAAGGTATCGGCCGTCGTTCGAATCTTATTAAATATACGTAATGCGGAGGAATAAATTGTTTATTCGTTTGTTCAGACGAGTACGACGAGATAGGCCGTTTGAGGAGGACGTGCAGCGGGGATGTATCCGTCACAAAATGCGAAGGATTTTGTAGTTCACAGGTACAACCGAGCGTCGCGAGTACAACAGGTTTTTCAAAAGTGGGTATCGCTTATTGATTTATAAAACCTCTCTTTATAAAACCGATGGATCAACTGTTCTCTTTTCTCAGGAATGCTACTGCTGCCGCGAGAGTTACTTGAAGGAGAGACAGATTGTGTTGCACCACTGTTACGACGCGGACGGGATCAAATTGACGAGCGAAGAGGACGGGACGATGGAGATCAAGATACGCGAACCGGCCGATTGTAAATGCATCAAGTGCCGAGAGATATCATGATAAACATAATCTATTGTGGAACAAATAGTTTGCGGAAACGACATTCAAATGTATACACATTGAAATTATTTAATAAAGATTATGAGATTTAAAGAAAACTGAAATGCATTGAGAAATATTACTGTGACGTCCATAAATATTCGTACATATTTCGAAACAGTATAAAGTTTTTAGTAATGGATCAAAGAACTTTATTTTGTGTGCAATTTTACAGAGCTTAATTTACTATATATATTATATTGTATATTATATTATGTTATTATTATATTATATTGGGTTCTCCCAAAAGTTCGTGCCGAGTTTTGGTAGCTGGCATTAGGTCACATGTTTATTAGAATGATTAAAAATCAATTAAAAAGTGAGATTCCAGGTATAAATGTGTATAAAAATTAAATCATCATCATATTCCAAGTATAAATGTGTACCAAAATTAAAATGCGCTTTAAATTTTCCATAAAAATCGGTAAAAACTTTCGGGACAACCCAATATATTATATTATGTTATTATATATATATATATATATATATACTATATTATAGAATGTCTAACAAAAAATTTAAAAAATTTGGTATTCATTGAAAGGAAAATAGTAAAGGACATGGTTTTTAACTTTTTTATTAGGGTCTGGAATAAAAATTGGAAGTGTCTCGTTTGCAGATCTAAATAAGTTATATGCATGTACAAAGTTTCATAAAATCGATCAATATGCGCTATAAGCGATTAGATATTGAAAAAAATCGCAGTTCTCCACGACTTTCAATCTACGACTGGGATAAATTGAAGAATTTTTACGTATTTCAATATGTCTAACTCTTTTGTGGTTTCATGGATTTTTATGAAACTTTACACATTCATATAACACATTTAGATCTACAAATGTTTTAAATTTTTGCTAGAACCTCCAACAAAAAAGTTAAACAACATGATCTTTTCTTTTTTCTTCGCGATTTCAATGAATACCAAGTTTGTTAAATTGTTTGTTAGACATTCTATAATAAATTAAGCTTTCCTAATAAATTCTTTCTCTCTCTTTCCTCTAATTCCACATAAGATAAAGTTCTTTGATCCAATACTAAAAATTCTATACCGTTTTGAAATGTGTATAAATATTTATGGACTTCATTGTACATACCCTCTGCTTCCCTTTTACCCTTATATAGCGCATTAAGAAATAAAAATTAACCAAACAATTGAACACTAAAAAAATATGACTTATAATGATAATTTTCTCCATCAATGTCTGTTAAATACAAGATTTGTGAAATAGTATTCGATGCTCCAACCGGATGCAAGACTTAGATTCCTTTTAAGAATCTAAGAAAATAAGAATCTAAATAAGAATTAAGTATATAAACGAATTACATAAATAATAACATATTACGAAGTATATAAAAGAATTAAGTATATAACAATAAAGTAAATAGCGAGTGTTTGAGACGGTCAAAGAAAAATAATATTTAAATTATCAAATTAAAATCATTTAAGTGACTCTATTGCTTGTAGCATCGTACAGACTTTTAATAAATTACATCTTCCTGATAAATTATAATTGCGATGTCTAACGATTCATGGGCAGAATGATTATAAACCGAAATTGGAAAATAAAAGATTTGCAGAACAGTTCGAGCACTGCTTTTACATGAACAGAAAGGTGGTAATTAACGACCCATCATAGTCACTGATAATCAACACATACGCGAATAATTTAACGAGTTTTAGTAACTAGAAGGAATTGTAGCTACATAATTGTTTATACAATACAACATTGTACGTAATAAACGTAGTTCATAAAAGTGATAACGATCGAAACGACGATAACGTTGGCGAACTGCACTGATCAGATTTTTTTTTATAAAGAACTCTTTTATCCATGTTCCCATGTACTTGATTCTTTCCCTAATGCCATTAAGATATACATGGAGGGAAGGGAGGAAACATTACCACCGACGGGGTATAAAAGGGTATGAATCACAGGCTCTGAGCACAGTGAAGTGTCGATTCTGGCAGGGAAAGTATCGTGGAAACACTATGTTATTATATCACATTGGTAAATCAACTGAACCTTTGTATTCCAATTGCAAAAGTAATTTTAATTAAATTGCTACTCACTGTGCAGTAGGTGTCGGTGTGCTAACGTGTCTGCTGAGCGAAACGGCAGAGGCGATTATAGGAGTGGACGAATGCCAAGCGACTCCGGTCATCCACTTTCTGCAGTATCCAGGATGTATTCCCAAGCCTATCCCTAGCTATGCGTGCAGAGGACGTTGTGGAAGTTATCTACAGGTAAAATGAAGCAAACATTAAGTAATTTGAGTAACTTACTTTTCAAATATTTAATCAGTTCCTCCGAGAGTCCTTCCAAGAGTTCCTCGTTCGGTTCTCTCTATTTGTTCATACATAAATTCCTTAGATCTTTGTTGGCACGCTGTCATAAATTGTGCTAGCTCAAATTAAGCTGATCATTCGGTGTCGATCTGTCAAGTTTATCAAGTAGAAACTTTGGAACGTCTCTAGTTTTCATGCGATTAAGTAGTTTCGAATGATAATACGTAAAAATATCTATATCTTGCATTGCTATCTAATGCGCAACAAAGAGAACTGAATTTGTTTTATTTACGTTACTTGGAGTTTTCGTAAACACCGACTGATCCGCTGTGCTCGGCGGTAGGAACGTACCATTATACTTTCCCCGACGAGATATTTATGAACGGTGCGTCGAGCCGAAAATGAAAAGGATCGGTAGACGTAAACGATCGTTTGTTCCTACCTGTTTCTACAGGTGTCCGGATCAAAACTTTGGCAAATGGAGAGGAGCTGCATGTGCTGTCAAGAGAGCGGAGAACGGGAAGCGGCTGTGTCGTTGTTTTGTCCACGGGCCAAGCCGGGCGAAAAAAAATTCCGCAAGGTTAGACCAGCGTTCCGATTCGATCATCGAATTCTCGTGACATCGATCGTGCGTAAGAAACGAATGAAACGTCGGCCGAGTGATCACGAACACGATTTAATCGGAGGCAAACCTCGCGACATCATAAGTTTTCTACAGCCATATTGTTTTCGTCCGATCGTCCAGGTCCAGTCAGTACTGCGAGACTCGCGGAATTTCGATCGTGGCGACATCCGTCGAGAAATGGTCGAACTTACGTTTCACTTTACGAGATTCGGGGAAGTTCTCTCGCGTTCGTTCCTCGACGACTGCACATTAAAACCCTTTACGATCTCTTAATAATTCGACGTTAGTTTGTAAAATGTACATTTTGAAATAGCGTAAGAATTATCGGTGTGTGCCCGTGCGCGTACCGTCGAACTGTGTACGGGACACGACATGGCGGCTGGTCACGTGACGCGTTCCACAATGGCCGCCGACGCGCGTGGCGTCTGCGCACGAATCCAAGATGGCCGCCGACGGGTTGCCCGGCAACCGCGTTTGGCGCGCTCACGGCTGAAATTCGAAGTCATCCCACGACTTTTACGATCGAACGAACTTATTTAAACGTATGTAATGCTGTTTTTACAGGTGATTACCAANCCCGTGCGCGTACCCTCGAACTGTGTACGGGACACGACATGGCGGCTGGTCACGTGACGCGTTCCACAATGGCCGCCGACGCGCGCGGCGTCTGCGCACGAATCCAAGATGGCCGCGACGGGTTGCCCGGCAACCGCGTTTGGCGCGCTCACGACTGAAATTCGAAATCATCCCTCGACTTTTACGATCGAACGAACTTATTTAAACGTATGTAATGCTGTTTTTACAGGTGATTACCAAGGCGCCGCTCGAGTGCATGTGCAGACCGTGCAGCAGCGTCGACGAATATGCGGTGATCCCCCAGGAAATAGCGGGTTTCGCCGAGGAGGGCCCGTTCACCACGTCTGCACACTTCAGACGATCGTCCGACTTGCAGTGATCGGTCCTCGTCTTCGAATTTTTACTTTGAAATAGAACAAATAATACGGAACGTGAGATACATTTCGTCGTGCATTATAAAACAAAGAAACAGAATATATATATATATATATACATGTATATATATACATATATCGTACATAATGAAGGATTGTCTTTCATGTTATATGCCGTCTTGTATTGAAATAAAAATGAGAACGACGAATGATAAATCATAAGCTTACTGAGATCTTGGTGGTACAACAGAGGCCTTATTAGTTTGTTATAAATAATTTCAATTATATTACATACATATAAAATAACTACATTGAAGTTAATATACAATATAGGATATTACGCGTTTATGCTTGTTTTCTCCTCTTTAAAAATGCGTAAATACGTTATACAAGTTCGATTATAATTATTGCAGCTTATCGTTATACCGTAAATCGTTACATCCTGGCAAAAGTGTACATTATCTACAACGTCCCTCCCGTTTTTCTCGTGTCAGTTTCTCGTAGAATCGGCGAAACGTCGGCTTCAGGTGTCGTCTGTGTGTGACTTGGGTTTCGTTTCATCGTCGTTACGCATTTCGTTCTCTGGTGGACGACGACGACGACGACGACAACGTCGACTATCGTCGCCGGTGTTAGCGGTGTTACAAAAAAATATACAAATGATCATCGGTTTCTCTTCGGCGTTCCGTCCGAGACAGGCTTGTATGCGAGAAAAATAATCAACAACAAGTTTGACATGGAGTTCTTTTTTATTATTTTTTTCCTTTTTATTTCGTATAGATATGATTTATCATAGAAGTGTTTTTCGTGTGTAATTCGTGTGTGTTCGGAATCCTTTTTTTTTCTTTAGTGATATTTTTTATTTATATTATGTATACGTATTATTTTACTGTAAACGTAAGCACACGCAGATATTACGTACGTAGAAAGTTATACGTGCGTGTTCGTACGTGAACTATATCATTACGTCGCATGCATGTGCACATTTTTCAAGACAGCATATAACGACGCCGTCGCCTTATGTCTACCTTTGCAATTCTGTCCAACTCTCTTCAACTTACACAATATTTACTTAGTAGATATTTACAGCGATAATCTTCTTCTCCCGTTTTACCTCTTTCTTTTTTTTTTTTTTAACTCGTGCGATTCGCTCGTCGACGCCGTTACCAACAACAAGCTCCTCGTTCTAATCGTTATATAAATTATTGTAACTTCGTTTAATTCACTTCGTCCCGACGTGCGTCTCGCACGTATTTCCGTCCCGTCGAATGACGCATTCTACGGTTGAACGTAGAATGGAATCTTTCAAGGGGACCGCGACGAACGTCATAGGTCATTCATTAGATTTTCTACACTCTTCCCCGCTTCGTGTCCGTGTACGTGTGTCTGTCGGTATGTATGTATGTATTTTTATATATATATTTTTTACAGTGTGAAAAAAGCAATAGCGATGGGTCTCGCAAATCTTCGCTCTTATCCCGCCTGCGTTTCCATCTCTCTTTTATAGTCTCTCATTTCTCGCTGAACGAAAAAAAAAAATATATATATATGTGTGTGTGTGTACGAAAATCTCCGGACTTCCCTGCCTCTCAATTTCCTATTGTGTAATTGACTAAAATGTAATATCGTCCCCGAGAGAGTTCACCCGCTCTCCGAGATCGTTCGACGCCCGAAACGCAAAACGACGCATTTGGAATGCACGTCAAAAGATGGGGGACCGTGAGATACGCGACAAACGGAAATTAAGAAAGATGTAATTCGGCGAAGGGCGTGTCGTATCAAAATTGAAGAGCGACGCCGTCGAGGTTCCTGCCGTAGGAGGAATATGGGTTTCTTTTTGTAACGTGTTCGTATGCGTGCACGCGTACGCAATTGATGCGACCCGAATGCGTTACGCGGTAACAATCTCCTACACCTTCAACAACGCAGAGTTCATAAAAAATATAAATAGCAAAGTTGGCTACCGATCCGGCGGCCGAGCGTCGAAAGGGGATCCGTGGCACCTCGGCCCGTCGCGATCGTTAATTACAATCTCTTAAATATAGAGTTATACATAACTTCAGAGACGAAAAAAAGAAAATGAAACGTAGAATTGGTTCCTAGAAATAAGGACAATCTTCCGTAACTGTAGCTCAGATTTCCTATTTCGTTTTTTCCTTTATATATATACATATATGCGTTTACGTATGTATATGTATATATATATATGTATATATATATATATATATGTATATATGTATATCTATATATTTATATAATAATATGTCCAAAAAGAAATGTATTTTTCACACTGTACTTTAAATAAGTATAACAATTTTTTTTATACAATTTGCTACGGCACCTGCCACCTGGATTACATACAGACATTCCATCCCACTCACTATAATCTGTCCTTTTCAATGTTTATAAATAACTAGTGTTAAAAAATAGTAGCGCCTTATATATGCACACCATCTGTATCCTTCGATTTCATCATTTCAACATATTCTACAATTACGAATCGTCGTTTCGTAATCTTTTTTTAATTGTTTTACCGTCCACTCTCATTCTTTCATAATTAAATTCTTCTTACAGAGTAGAATACATTGTAAGTTCGCAAGATATAAATTAGTAATTCTGTTATATTTGTTATAATAGTAGGAAGAACCGTCGCCCTTATATCAGACTTGGCTATGAATAGTTTTTCTTTTTTTATTCTCATTTCCTGCAATTCTCGAATAGAATTTACTCAAAATTCGCCTACTTATACGATCTGCGGTCCGCGATCCGTCGCCCGGTTCGTGCACGCGCGGCGAACGCCCCCGGCTCCCCTTCGAAACTGAATTTTCGGCGTCGCACCGGAATTCCGTGATTTACGAGACCGCGAAATCGAGTCGTGGCCGTGAATTCGGCGAAGCGAGAGAGCGGCGGCCGTTCGTGGCTGGTGTGTACGATAGAGGAGGCGAGTCGCGGACACGAAGCGTAAAGAAAAAATGATAAAGTCTTGTGAAATTTTGTTGGGCGATTGACAAGCCGACACATGTTCGCAAGACATAAGAAATACGATAATATGTTCTCGAGTTCGTTTTTTTTTATTTTTGCTTTATTTAAACTTTAAACCATTTCAATGAATTATATATAATAATTATCTTGCATTTACTTTTGTATCGTAATTAGTAATTAATGTTTATCTTCATTATGTATATCGGTCTCGGCCTGTATGTCCTTTTTTATGTGACAACCTCCTCCTCTCTTTCTTTCATTTTTTTTTATTATCATTCACTTCTTGTTCTTCGAAGTTCTAGACTATTTTACACACTCCGCGCACTATTATCACTCCATTGTTGTTGTTGTTTTTTATTTCTTTAATGTATACGACGTATTCTTTCTTTAAAAAACTGCAATTTGATCTCACTTCGCGTGGCATTTTGTTTTAACGAGGGAACGTATATTTATGTCTTTTTAATAGACGATAGTGTATTCGATCACGGTATCGTCAACAACGATCTTGGTTCACGCCGGTCGATAAGTCTTCCACGCTCGACGCGTCGTCGACCTCCTGCAGACCAGTAAAAAATGACGTTAACGCCATCGTTGCGACGCCGTGCCACTCGCGTTGCCCCGGCTCGGGACTCTTTTTCCACGTTAAGAACGCGTCGCTTGAAATTATGTTATAGTCCGACAAGCTCGTCATAATATGAAACAGAAGCCCTGTAACAAAAGTTCACGTGATCAGGTCGACGCGAGATCGTAAACGGATAAACCGAGAATCCTTTCTCCGAACAGTTTCCTCTGTACTTACCGTGTGGATATTGCAAATTATGCAGATGTAGTTGAATTGCATAAAGGCATTGCAATTCTAAGGATTCGTTCGTGTCGACGAATCGTCGTATCAATTGTTGCAAATTGGTGAAAACGTCGTTTTTCAACTGGTGTTTGTTATTAAGTTCTAAGTACTCTGAAAACGACGACGAAAGGACGGCGGTCAGAATATGGCCAAAGAATATAGTTTTTCGGTAGGGAAATAAAACGTCGACTTACCCATGGACGTCTCTAAAATGGCAGTCGTTAATACTCGAATGAATTCCGGTTCCTTGACTCGATTACCCACGTTTGCCTGGTATCAAGACGGATAGAATTAAGTATAACGATCCTCGACTCGAAGAGAGGCGATCAAAAGATACTCACGATTATCCAGTTACATATGACGTCAAAATTACCGCTGTCCTTCATGAGTATTCGAAGTTCGTCGTGAATTTGCTGGTACGTGAGTTGATTATTAATTGAGCTTTTGGCACTATTATAATCACCAGTGCAGAACTCCAAATTCTGAAAATTCCACAAACGCACGACGTTAATAATTATCTTGGTTTAAATTCGAACGGATAATCGGTTCGATGACTCACGTAGTTCTTAATTATTTTGTCAACTTGTTCTCGATCCGGGTCGATCAAACTGTTCAACTGAAGCCCACTTTGGTCCCATTTGTCCGCGACCCACTTAGGTCCTTTGTCTCGGCATACTTTCGACAATAACTCGCCTAGGAATATCCCTACGTATCCTTGACTTCTTAAGGTATCGAATATGGGTTTCAATTCGTTCAGAGGCAATGCCTCTTGTTCTACTGGATGTGCTGCAAAAAGGAAAAGAAACGGCGATCAGCAACTGCTTTCCGTCGACAGAAAGGTAGAACTGTCGCAATTCAAAATCAGCCCTGTTGAGCAAAAATTCCCGCACGGTAAATCTATGGCGAAGAATAATCATCATACTCCTGCTGCTGCTAGACATAGAAAATACGACGTTTCGCGAGGGATTACTTACACAGTATCTCCGCCAAGTACAACCAGACTTTAGGTATGTCGAGCAGAAGATCATCGATTATCTCCAATATTTCGAGGAGTCTGAAAAATAGGACATAATTAATTCGGGTGGAAAGGGCGTGGTTTAAAAATGTTCATACAGAGACCCGAGATCAGCATCCTTTTGGCTTTAGTAATTATCATTCGACATCGTTCTGTTCCGTATAAAGATTTTCATCACTCTCGACGTCGAATCGATTCGCGTATTTGAACGGCAACGAGGAGAGGAACTTACCCATTTCTCAGATGCGTCACAGACAAGATCTTTTGCGCGATTAAATGCGACAGGAGATACGACACACGTTCTCTGTCAAGAGGCGTCTTCTCGAGAACAAAGTTGAACAATTCACGGATGAATTTGCTCAATGCGTTATCGAAGTTCTGTTGAATTAGCAACGAGACGTTCTGTAAAGAGGAAATTCTCGTGAGACGTGTACAGCCGCTTTCAAGGGTTCCTAAAAATTATTCAGTTTCTTCTGTCCTCTCGTTGATCGTACGAACAGCGATATAAATAAATGTAACGTCGACGTTAAATTCATAACGCTGGTCGAAGGGATCAAGAAGAAGGTATTGCATAATTTCGCACACTAATGACTCAAGCATCTCTCAGTAAACGTCAGAGATGGATCTAAGGAGCGTGCAGCCGTTGCTCCGTCCGCAGGCTATTATAGATAAGTGGAAAAGACGTGGACTTACATCGAGTGCAGGATTCTTCAGATATTCCTTTATTATTTTGTGCAACGTTTTCTCAAATTCTTCGTCCGTCATCGGAGGTTTATGAGTACTAGAGGTAGATTGCGACGATTTCAACGGCGGCGGTGGCATAGAAACGCTTTGACTTTGTGAACTATCTAACAACGAGCTCTCTCTACTTGACGACGAGCTGCTCATTTGATGACTACCATTACGTGAACTCCTACCATCTGTAACAATTCAAACACGTAATTAGCTTAGGCTCGAACGATGCGAGTCGCCGAGGGGAATATCTCTCGCGCCGTCTCAGAATCCTTTTGGCTAACAACATTAAGTTTCACTTTTCAAAATGAGTAGATCGATCATCACGAGTGCGGCGTCGCTCAATCGTTATAATTAATTGATTTATTTGTCTTAAACGATGGGAAACGTACCATAGGAAGGTTTGTAGTCGCGACCATATTCTCTTGGACCGGTGGATCTCGATCTGAAATGAGAACATCGAAAAATGGTTCAAATTCTAGTCGATTCTCTGCGCGTCGAATGCACCATCGTTACGATGTTCAGAACGCTTTTAAAGTCACATGTGAAATCAGAAACTCTAGCCTAGCAAAATAATATTTCATCACGCTGGTTTCGTTGTACACGTCGCGTGGAACGGTACAATATGCTCGGGAGAGACTTACCCGGAGAGTTGCAGAGACGTAATTCGTTTGTCTTGGTCTAAGGTCGATATATTCTCTAAGCATGCAAATTTGTTCGAATTCATAGTCTTCGAGCTGTTCGGAGCCACCTTCCACATGTACATGTTTCTGCTGCCTAACTGTAGGTCGTCCATCGGAGGCTGAAACGCGAACAAAAAGAGACTTGGAGATTATTCTTCAGATACGTCGACGGGTCGTCGTCGTGTCGTCGCCAAACAGGGATTACTTACAGGTTTATTTTTCAGTTTGGAAGTTTCAACGGAATATTGTGGCCTCGTTCTGACGACAGGTTGACTCCAACCACCGTCGTCCATCGGACCGGTACCACCTGCGTCACAGACAGAACATTTACATATTTGCTCGTGATAAAAGTAATGCAAATGGGAACTATGGTGGAAGTAAAATCGATCAGAATACGCTGTACAATCACTTCTGTCAGAAACTCTAGTCTGGCAAAAAAAAGTGGTATCATCACGTCCGTTCGCTGAAGTAACGCGTCGTTCGTTAAGGTAGTTGTTTCCTAAATCGAAAGTATTGAAAATTCCTTGAAATTATCTACAAAATTAATGTAGGTATCAACGAACATGTATGCAAAAAATCCTGGATCAATTCACCATCTCGTTTTTCTGATATTGTCAATGAAAGTTCGCAATTTCTACTATACTTTAACGTTGTAGTAATGCTGACGGCACGTGAAAAGTATCTTTCTTCGGTTATAGTAATAAAATTTTTCATTGTATATAATATAATAACTAAAATTCACCTTCTTAATGTATGGTTTTTTAATACATAAAAAAATCTTGTATTTTCAGTGTTAAGCTTTGTTTTCACTTATATTGGGCAGCAACTACCTTAAATGTTCATTTACGATATTACTCACGATTCCTTTTTCTATCACTGGCACGTTCGTCTTTCCTCGGCGTATTCAACGGAGTGTTGCTCAATTGGTTGTCTAATCTTTCCGACTCCGCTTCCTTCTGTATCTGATCTATGGTCTTCGGGTTGCTGTCGTCTCTCCTCGGTATCCATTTGTTTGCTCTTAAATCTATTACGTCTTGCAACATGAAACGAATTCTGGAACTTATCTTCCCCTTATTTCGTCGCTCGACGATGTTTTGCATCTTGTTGAAGTACTCTTGCATCTGAGAAATCGAACAGTTCAGTATAAAGTATCGGTTTCTCCCCGTATCGTTGAATACGAGACGAACTTACGTCTTGCGGTCCTCCTTTCGATTCTAAGTCTCGACCGATAGTTGTCAATAATTTGCATAGACATTCGAGACTATCTTCGTCGTTCTGGCTCAACAGGTCTGTCAGGCAACGGTGCATAATGGTAGTGGTTAACATCCCCTGTCTGAACAGCTCGCCAATAAATCTGTAAAGCGACAGAAACGAATAATGACGGACCGATACGAGGTCGAGCGCATAGGTCGCCTCGTTACGCACCGTATATTCCCCACTGATTTTATACGCGTTTTACGTTCTTCTTCCTCGAACTGCAACTGTAGGTCTTTCTTCTTTTCCTTTAACAGACGATGTAAATTCCATTAGAAACACGAGCGTTGTAATTACAAAGGCAATATATTTACAACGCGGACAAGTTTATCGTTCGGTCGAACTCACAGGGTCGGTACACTCTTGGATCTCTTTAAGCTTCCTCGTCCTGGCCACTTCGTTAACCGGATTTCGCTCGAATTCCTTTTGGCAACGAGTAATGATGAGCTTCTTGAAACTCAACGAGGCCTCTTTATCCGCGTTTTTCCCACCACCACCACCTCCCGAGACTTCCATCATCGCGAGCTCTTTGCACATCAACGCATATGCCACAGAGAAGCTCGGTTCGTCGACAGCCTGCGCATCGCACGATCAAACGATTAAATATCATTGACGATTACACACGCAGCAGTTCATATTCGAAAACCGTCGGCGAACGTACCTTTTCGAAAACTAAATTAATCACGCCCTGGAGTCTTTCCGGAGTATCGATGTTCAACGCGCGCACTTGGTCGATCAACGTACTGAATTTCTGTGGAGTTAGTTTGTTTAGTACGCTTCTAACTTTTTTGTAAAGAGCCTCCGTCTTCGCGTCCTCCTCGCTCATCGACGCGTTCTTCAGTCTCGCCGGCCTCCATGCATTTTCGGTTTCCCGTAATTTCACGTCTTCCCTCAGCGACAACGACACGTGTATAACGTTCGGTTTAACCGGCTTCGACGACTTGCCCGGGTGACTCTTCCGATTCGGCGGTGGCTGAACAAGTACGAATAAGTTCCAAGATTAATCGTTACTCAAAACGCTTAGAAATGCCTACGCGAGATCAAATGGAAAATCAGGAATATAGTTTGTCCGTCAACGAAATTCGGTCCACTACTTTCATTCTTTTTAATACATCATTTTTTCTTTTCTCGTCGCTGGAATCGGTGATCCATCTAGATTTTTTTACGTACCACTCGAGCGTTCATAGACGGCTTCACGAATCCAGGGAACATGAGGTCGTGTCTGGCCATGTTCGCGTCCTTGAATGCTCTGAGATCGTTGCTGGTCCTCGACTGAAAGAACAACGTCGACGGTTATAGACGCGACAACGGACACGGCGACAAACACATGTCTGTGAAACTGACACTCGATTTTATTACAATTTTAACAGTCCACCAGTTCTAGTGGCATTTTAATTGTGCTACAGTTGCTGATGAAAAATAAAAAGAGTTCTGCATTCCAAATGTCGAAAAACTCGAAAACAAAAAATCGAGTGCTGGAACGTAAGGTAGGCACTCGATTTTATCCCCTAAAGTACGAATAATAATTGTAAAGTTCAAGGTTTCTTGAGAGCTCTCGGCAGTACTATAATAGTTCTAGCTAAGTATGAAATTTCAAATCGATATTTTCATAATTACTATGTCTTTCGACAATTTTACTGTATAACTAGCACTCGATGTTTCCTATAAAGTAGCGATAATAATTGCAATATTCAAAGTACTTTGGGAGTTCCTGATAGTTTTACAATATTTCTAGCCAAATATGAAATTTCAAATCGATATTTTCATAATTACTATGTCTTTCGACAATTTTACTGTATAACTAGCACTCGATGTTTCCTATAAAGTAGCGATAATAATTGCAATATTCAAAGTACTTTGGGAGTTCCTGATAGTTTTACAATATTTCTAGCCAAATATGAAATTTCAAATCGATATTTTCATAATTACTATGTCTTTCGACAATTTTACTGTATAACTAGCACTCGATGTTTCCTATAAAGTAGCGATAATAATTGCAATATTCAAAGTACTTTGGGAGTTCCTGATAGTTTTACAATATTTCTAGCCAAATATGAAATTTCAAATCGATATTTTCATAATTACTATGTCTTTCGACAATTTTACTGTATAACTAGCACTCGATGTTTCCTATAAAGTAGCGATAATAATTGCAATATTCAAAGTACTTTGGGAGTTCCTGATAGTTTTACAATATTTCTAGCCAAATATGAAATTTCAAATCGATATTTTCATAATTACTATGTCTTTCGACAATTTTACTGTATAACTAGCACTCGATGTTTCCTATAAAGTAGCGATAATAATTGCAATATTCAAAGTACTTTGGGAGTTCCTGATAGTTTTACAATATTTCTAGCCAAATATGAAATTTCAAATCGATATTTTCATAATTACTATGTCTTTCGACAATTTTACTGTATAACTAGCACTCGATGTTTCCTATAAAGTAGCGATAATAATTGCAATATTCAAAGTACTTTGGGAGTTCCTGATAGTTTTACAATATTTCTAGCCAAATATGAAATTTCAAATCGATATTTTCATAATTACTATGTCTTTCGACAATTTTACTGTATAACTAGCACTCGATGTTTCCTATAAAGTAGCGATAATAATTGCAATATTCAAAGTACTTTGGGAGTTCCTGATAGTTTTACAATATTTCTAGCCAAATATGAAATTTCAAATCGATATTTTCATAATTACTATGTCTTTCGACAATTTTACTGTATAACTAGCACTCGATGTTTCCTATAAAGTAGCGATAATAATTGCAATATTCAAAGTACTTTGGGAGTTCCTGATAGTTTTACAATATTTCTAGCCAAATATGAAATTTCAAATCGATATTTTCATAATTACTATGTCTTTCGACAATTTTACTGTATAACTAGCACTCGATGTTTCCTATAAAGTAGCGATAATAATTGCAATATTCAAAGTACTTTGGGAGTTCCTGATAGTTTTACAATATTTCTAGCCAAATATGAAATTTCAAATCGATATTTTCATAATTACTATGTCTTTCGACAATTTTACTGTATAACTAGCACTCGATGTTTCCTATAAAGTAGCGATAATAATTGCAATATTCAAAGTACTTTGGGAGTTCCTGATAGTTTTACAATATTTCTAGCCAAATATGAAATTTCAAATCGATATTTTCATAATTACTATGTCTTTCGACAATTTTACTGTATAACTAGCACTCGATGTTTCCTATAAAGTAGCGATAATAATTGCAATATTCAAAGTACTTTGGGAGTTCCTGATAGTTTTACAATATTTCTAGCCAAATATGAAATTTCAAATCGATATTTTCATAATTACTATGTCTTTCGACAATTTTACTGTATAACTAGCACTCGATGTTTCCTATAAAGTAGCGATAATAATTGCAATATTCAAAGTACTTTGGGAGTTCCTGATAGTTTTACAATATTTCTAGCCAAATATGAAATTTCAAATCGATATTTTCATAATTACTATGTCTTTCGACAATTTTACTGTATAACTAGCACTCGATGTTTCCTATAAAGTAGCGATAATAATTGCAATATTCAAAGTACTTTGGGAGTTCCTGATAGTTTTACAATATTTCTAGCCAAATATGAAATTTCAAATCGATATTTTCATAATTACTATGTCTTTCGACAATTTTACTGTATAACTAGCACTCGATGTTTCCTATAAAGTAGCGATAATAATTGCAATATTCAAAGTACTTTGGGAGTTCCTGATAGTTTTACAATATTTCTAGCCAA
The DNA here is from genome assembly GCA_019453355.1 of Ceratina japonica. Classification (NCBI taxonomy): domain Eukaryota; kingdom Metazoa; phylum Arthropoda; class Insecta; order Hymenoptera; family Apidae; genus Ceratina; species Ceratina japonica. The sequence goes on along the minus strand of SMSR01016163.1, from coordinate 55,096 downwards.
ATATGAAATTTCAAATCGATATTTTCATAATTACTATGTCTTTCGACAATTTTACTGTATAACTAGCACTCGATGTTTCCTATAAAGTAGCGATAATAATTGCAATATTCAAAGTACTTTGGGAGTTCCTGATAGTTTTACAATATTTCTAGCCAAATATGAAATTTCAAATCGATATTTTCATAATTACTATGTCTTTCGACAATTTTACTGTATAACTAGCACTCGATGTTTCCTATAAAGTAGCGATAATAATTGCAATATTCAAAGTACTTTGGGAGTTCCTGATAGTTTTACAATAGTTCTAGCCCAATATGAAATTTTAAAACTACATCTTGATAATTACTACGTTTTTTGAAAATGTTATAATGTGTCCAGTATTCGATTTGTTTCTCTAAAGTACCAATGCTAATTGCAAATTTCAAGATCCCTTGAGATTTTTCGGCAGTTCTATAATAGTTCTAGCCCAATATGGAATTTCAAATCGGTATTTTGATAATTAGTTTTTCGCCAACAACTTCACCTTCCTATAACTTCCTAAAACATAGTAATTATCAAAATCTCGATTTGAAATTACATTCTGTGCTAGAACTATTATAGAACTGCCGAGAGCTCTCAAGAAACCTTGAGTTTTGCAATTATTATTGGTATTTTAGTCGGGAAAATCGAGTGCTAGAACGTGGAGTCGGCACTCGATTTTTTGTTTTCGAGTGTTTCGACGTTTGTAATGCAGAACTCTTTTCATTTTTCATCAGCAACCGTAGAACTAGTAAAATACCTTTAAGCTGTCCTTCAAAACGACGTCTAAATCGGGTAGATTAGTCGGCTTGATCTTGCTGTTGGGATCGTGCTGGAGTTTAATCAAGAACTCCCGGTCGTAGACTTTTTTCCCGCTTTTATTGATGGGACTCCACTGGTCTTCTTTATATTTGTATTTAAGCTGTATCTGATTGGTCGCGACTGGCGCCGGGTCAGCCGGTGCCGCGATCGGCTCGGCTTCGGCCGATTTCTCGATTACCGGCACAGCCTGCTGTTGTTTCTCCTCGTTCGGTGCCGATATCGCGGACACCTTCGAGTTCTCTTCGTTCTTCTGTGCCACTATCGTCGAAACGTCTACCTCCTCCTTCACTTTCGCGTGATCAACAACGTCGTTAGGAACTGATTTCGATTGCGCATTACATACATTCGACTTCTTACTATCGTCTATCTTAGGAGAAGATTCTTTTATAGTTTCCTTGTTGGGTGGCAGTTTTTCTATAGCGGACGCTTGCACGGGAACAGCGGTTTCCTTAGGGATCTGTGGCGTCGTCACCGGCGACGCCTGCTGCTGCTGCTGCTTCTCCGTTTTCGCGTGCCCGGAGGTGGCCTCCTTTTCTTTCTTCGACTCGTAATTCTCTTTCTCCTTCAGATCCTTGGTAATCTCGCGATTCGCGTCCTTATTGCTGTCCCTTGGCGGCAAAGCCTCTTTACTGTCCTGTTTTATTTCGGGTTTCCCCGAAGGTATCGTGTTAACAAACGCGTCCATGTCCGTTCCCTCCTTCTCTGCTCCCTTTCGGTTCAGATCGCGGGGTTTCAGCTTGCTCTTGTTCTTCTGCTTCTGCGTGGCTTTACCTGTCGGAACAGTCATATGCGAAAATATAGCGACGCGATAGAAACGGCGACAGGACGGGACGATCGCTTCCTCTCGACGGCAGTCGGTCTCCTAATTATATTTAATGTTTATACGCGATGCTCGATGAATCGCGACGACAGTCATACAGAACTATTATTACGTTGATATCGCTACAGAGAGGTTCAAGCCGTGAAGAAAAGTCCGGTTCGGCTGCAAGCCAAGGATAATTATAGTCTCGGATCACAGTACAGGTACCGTGACATTTCTCTTTTTCTCGTTAACACGTATACAAATTTCCAGTTGTTAAAAGCCCCGGGGAAATGCAACGGCGGCGTTAACGGACACATCTCTCTCCCAGCGTATCGTTACGGGAGAGGGAAAGAAAGAAGGACGGTGTTCTTTTCTCTGGCAGTAAAGGACTCCGAAAATACTCGTGGAAAACCAATGCGCCCAAGAACGCGTACACACGCGAGAAACGAATACGTGCGTCCGAATAAATAATGTAACGACCGATTTAAGTGTCGCAGAAAATTGCATTATGTAATATTCCGTACTTCCTTCCGCAAACGTCTAGAACAGTACGAATGACGGATCGGGAGTAGAACGAAGCAGCCAATGTCCGTCGTCCATCGGATACTCGGCGAGCAACGTTCGAGGGCGATCTGCGGGGAAAAGTGTTTAGCATGCGTGGTCCAGAATTCGCGCGAGGCAATGCCAGATAGGTTTAGTAGACGGACGTAACATAGTAGAATATATACCATGATCCCTGGAGCCCCGACGGTTGCGACTTCTTGACCGGGAGCTACTGCTGACATGGGCAGCAGTACCATTGACTTTGCGGTCACCCATTTTCACATTTGGTTATCGATGAAACGCGCTCTCGCTCTATTCAAGCATGTTCTAAGTCACGGTGTGCGCTGGCTCTGTCCGTTCGTTTCGCATCGGAGACATATCGCACGGTTTACAAGTCACATTTTCTCGCGACACAAAACTCTTTGTGCGGCTCGAGTTTCAGCGGGCAACGTATGCTACTGCTGCTGCTGCTGCTGCTGCTGCTGCTGCTGCTGCTGCTACTACACTGAATCAGTATTTATTTATAAATCTGCCAAAAGCTTGCCAAACCTACGCCAGACCGATTCGTATTCACACGCGCAACAATGTGCAACCACGATATACGCATCCTAGACCCTTTTTCCTTTCTAACGACGACAACGACGACGACGACGACGATGAAAAAGCCGAGACAAAGGCTGGAGAACGCGGAGCGAGAAGATTCCTGCGGACGAAGAACGAGAGAGCCGACGGCATCGGGCACGAGGAAACGATTTCTCCGGGTTCGATTGGAACGATAAAAGTGACAATGGTTCGGAGCCTCTCCTTACACGACTTTTACGCGTCTATTTTAACCAGTGAACTGGTACAAACTAACAAGCACGATATGGGATTTCTTAAATTAGTTCTGTTCGCCGGTTTAGCGCCGGAGCACGCGCACTGCCGACTCTCCTGATAGCCCAACCTCTGAACATCTTTACTCAGAAATGCGGCGACGGTAGAATTCGTACGGGCCGACCCCCACGCCCTGGATCGATGATCAAACCGTTCGGGCAGGGAGAGAAGAGTTCGTCGTCGTGAAAGGAGGAGACACCTCAACTGAAACCGAGTGTGCCTTCGACGAAATACGCAAGTGGGAACGCGTCGCCGTCTCTATTTTCAAGTTCGAAGTTTTTCAAATAACGATTCGTGCGACGTCAAAAATAGAAGCTAACGGGCGAAGTGGTGAAGTACGAAGAATTCTCACGGCGACCGTCTAAATATCGCGGCGGAGGCTTCTAAAACGAATTTAATTGCAAGTCGCGCGGTTAATTCGATGCATGAAAGTGGTCTGAGTGAGATCTCATAAAAGGAGGTCGAGGTAAAAATTGAAGGAGAACACCGAACGGTCGCAAAGGATACCCTGCGATCGTCGCTCGCTCTCCACCGATTCGACGAACCTAATCGAGCCAAAATCCCGAGTAAAATCGACGCGCCAGACAACGTATCTAAACGGACGTGGAAAGTTCCCTCGTCGGACGCGGAGATCGTTCAATTTATCGGCCTTCGCCGAGAGAGAGAGATATATACAATCGTATGGAAAACGTATATATAGTTCATTCGGTCATTTTTCTAGTCAATGAGAACCTTTCACCCGATTGGTGAGCGCTCAAGGTTGTCACTGACGCCGAAAGTCTCGAGATACCGTATTTTTTTCCACACGCACGACGCGTGCTCTTGTGAAACGGCCGAGCCGTGCACTCGGTTCTCACCGTATGTACCGCACGGCCGTGACCTCCCCAAGAATTTCAATGACCGAACACCACGACGACGACGACGACGACGTACGTTTCGTTACAAAAAGACGAGAGGAGATCGGTCACGAAAAATGACTCGGCAACGACGCGCCGGAGGACACAAGTCCCGACACAAATATCGCGTATCGCGTTCCCTATCGCGTCTAACATCTGTTTCAAAGTCTAACGTCGGCAATTGCAACGGCCGAAGAAAAATAGAGCCGCGGACAAATAAAGAAATGCTGACACACCCATTATACTCCTACGTTCTATCCTCAATTCCGGTCGGCCAAACGTATCGTTCCTCTCTCCGTCTTTACTCTCGAGCAATTTATACAATAATTCTTTTTTACGCCGGTATTCATAATCGTTACGAGACCGAATTAAACATTTGCTATCACTGTCTATCCCATATTTCCCGTCCTTGTCTCGTACAGGAAACACGGACTTAAGCAAATGCTTAAGGAGGCTCTATCGATATTAGAATTGACAATCAGATTTCGATGAAATTTTTAACAGCATTAGATATAGCTTTCAAAATGACTTGGTTAAATTTTTGTAAGTTTTCACGGCCTGTGAGTGAAGATATTAATTATTTAACTTTGCATGGAAATACATTGAGTCTTATGGTAAATGTTAGTTTAATGCTTTTCAATAACAGTATACAGAGTTATTGATGACAGGATTTTGTTGAAATTTTTTTTGGTATTAAATAAATTAATAACGAAAATATATTTCAAGCAACAGCTGCTTCCACGGCCTCTAGGAGGAGAACTTTATCAAAATATATAAACATTTCACATTTTTTACGTATCGTTTGCCATTAGTTAAAAGGAGCTGGCAATGTTGTACATGGATACTCCTATCATCAATAACTCTGTATACTGTTATTGAAAAGCATTAAACTAAGATTTACCATAAGACTCAATGTATTTCCATGCAAAGCTAAATAATTAATATCTTCACTCACAGGCCGTGAAAACTTACAAAAATTTAACCAAGTCATTTTGAAAGCTATATCTAATGCTGTTAAAAATTTCATCGAAATCTGATTGTCAATTCTAATATCGATAGAACCTCCTTAAGGCGACCTTAAAAATAAGTAACGACTATGAATACTGGCGTTAGAATGCTTTCTATATAAAATATTAACCGAATTCTAATATACGAATATACACGATCATGTATTTTCATCGTCATATAAAGACTATCGGCCTTAGACTGCTTTCTATATAAAATATAAACCGAATTCTAATATACGAATATAAACGATCATGTATTTTCATCGTCATATAAAGAATATCGGCCTTAGACTGCTTTCTATATAAAATATAAACCGAATTCTAATATACGAATATAAACGATCATGTATTTTCATCGTCATATAAAGAATATCGGCCTTAGACTGCTTTCTATATAAAATATAAACCGAATTCTAATATACGAATATAAACGATCATGTATTTTCATCGTCATATAAAGAATATCGGCCTTAGACTGCTTTCTATATAAAATATAAACCGAATTCTAATATACGAATATACACGATCATGTATTTTCATCGTCATATAAAGAATATCGGCCTTAGACTGCTTTCTATATAAAATATAAACCGAATTCTAATATACGAATATAAACGATCATGTATTTTCATCGTCATATAAAGAATATCGGCCTTAGACTGCTTTCTATATACAATATAAACCGAATTCTAATATACGAATATAAACGATCATGTATTTTCATCGTCATATAAAGACTATGAATATCGGCCTTAGACTGCTTTCTATATAAAATATTAACCGAATTCTAATATACGAATATAAACGATCATGTATTTTCATCGTCATATAAAGAATATCGGCCTTAGACTGCTTTCTATATAAAATATAAACCGAATTCTAATATACGAATACCCGATCATGTATTTTATCGAAACATTGGAATTCCGACGTAATCCGTTTAATTATCGTCGAACGTTGTACGAGACGATTATCGAAAATGAACGAGCGTTCGATACGAACGGAGTCGGGAACCTGCAAGACGAGCGTTTGGCCGAGTATCTCTTACGGGAACTAATGATCAAATATGGTGTAGCTTTCTTTTCTGACCGTTCACAAAATGGCCACAGGTCCTTACGTGCGGGAAAGAAGGAAAATTACGACGTCCGGCCGTCGATGGACGTTCGATATTCCGTTCCCCGAGACATTGGAAACGTTCAAAAGCTACAAGGCTCGACGGTTCGCGTTTAAGTAACGAACGCGATACGTGGTCGTTAAACTGTCTCGAATACACGTGCTCGCAGCATGGCAGACGAATGAAATTTTGTTAAAAAATGCTGACGATGTTCGTTGCGCATATGATGACCGAGTATTTTAGTTAAAGCCGGAGCGGTCGCGGTGTGGAACAAAAAAAGCGAGATGCGTTAGTAAGCTTCCGTGAATTCCTGTTAATTCTTGTAATCCTCTCTAGGCTTAGCGTGGGTCCGAAAAGCTCGTTTCGACGAATATGCCCGATGCGCTCAGAAGTAGCCATATTTGAGCACGAGTCGTCGTTCGTTCCCCGAAATACGACGTTCCAACGTTTATAGTCGAACGACATATATTTCTGTAACGAATAAAAAATTGCTCGAGAGAAAGATGCGGGAGATCTGAAACGCGCAATCGAGACTCGATTTACCGAGCGGACGGCGGCACTGCGGCGAAGCTCGTGTTCGGGAAAGCCGGAGAACACAAAATGTCGGAACCACGTTGCGGAAAGCGAGAATCTTTCAGCCCGTAGCCACGCGTTAAGGCCGGACACCGTTTATACATACATGTTTAAGACGATCCCCTGTCGTCGTCGTTGCACACGCGCACTTTTCTCACACAGTTAACAACAATTCGATGAGAAACGGATTCAAATCGAACGCAAAGATTCGGTAAAACGTTCGTCGACGGTTTAACGTGAAAACCTTGGTTCCAGCGTGCCTTCCGATGGAAAAGGAACGATGCGTGTAAAGGGCGCAGCGTCGTGTAATATTAATTAAACATTAAACTAAAGAGTAATATATATATATGTACAAACTCTATGGAATACCGTGCGGTTAAAAACACTTTGTAGGAACGGACTGTAGTAAAACGCGATTATGGTAAGCGTATTCGTTACGTTTAAATGAGTAGGAATTAAAATACGAGCATTTGTTTCAACTAATACGTAGACTCGGACTTGCTTCTACGAATGTATAAATATATATATAAAACAAAAAAAGAATGATAAAAGGAAAAGGGAGAAAGTGGGGAAAGCGGAATAAAAATTACACCCGGCTAGCACAGCACGTGCTGGCTACTGGAGTAAAACCGTTGTTCGATGAGAGAAGATGCCGGGAACCTCCCTCCAGCGACGAAATCGGCTATGCTCGCGTATACTCGGCCCGTTTCGTGTCTTTCCGCCCGGCGATGACGTCACCGCTGGCACGAACCTCCTTTCAGAGTTCCATGCCTCGAGGAAAAGACCCGTCCGCATGAAAAATACATGCACCCGACTAGATAAACGATGCCTCCCGCCCGAATCTCTTCTAATTCGTCATATTACTAATTCCTCCTCGAGACGTTTCTCGAAATACGTACGAATTAAACTCGAAATCTTTGAAATTACGCTCGGCCATCGACAGGCTTCCAAACGAACAGGACGAACCGTGCGAAAGAACAGAAATTTCCACGTTTTAGGAACGTCAGATTCGAAGGACGAAAATCTACGCGAACGGTCAAACACTTACCCTTCTTTTTATTCCCCATTTTGTAAAACTGCTCAGGTGTAATCGATATGAACCGATGACACTGCTAACTGCACTTCGCGATGCGATTCTACTATCAATCAAACGTTCCACGGTAAGAATCACTACTTTCGTCACCAACACTTTCGTCTATGAACAAACGCAGTCTGGCGAGAGTTAACGGTGAAACAGTTGAGAAACATGTCGAGTTACGAATTCAATATCCATATGTACATTTTAACAGCTCGTCACAGCCTCGGGTACTTCCCAATGTTGACGATCCCGATTCTTTTAGAAAGGTAACAACGTCGGACTCTCGAAACGTTGGCCAGAGTTTCGAAAACGCGGGTCTATAAAAATATCTCATAAACACTTAGCGCGATCCGACACCTGCGGGGTAAAAATGAGAACGAAACTCACGGATATTATTCGAAAAGAACCTACGTCACGACTGCGAGGTTTCACGGATACGGAACGACTATGGAGGGTTTGTAGGTTAGACTGAAAATAAATCGTATTGCAACGCGGGACACTGCGGAAATAATGCGACAATTTCTCGTCGTCGATAACGTTTTGAGGGAAACGACTTAGCGACGATATTTTTTCCTCCCGCGGGAACGATCCCGAATTGTTCAAATCTGTTTGCACGTGGATCACTTGCCGACCGATGCGACTCCCTTTGTACAGTAACACACACGTGCCTATATAAAGGCACCTTGTAGCACCGTTTGAACACACGCTATAGTTAGCGATTTCGAACTCCGAGAGAAATAACAGAAACACGTAGAAAAAATGTGCATCGATCAGTTCAAATCGACCGGTCGTAATTATTTCGTGGCAGTTAAATATAAATATCGCGAACGATAAGTGGTAGAACGACTGTTGCGAGCGACGCGTTTAGAACGAGAAAGCAAAAGGGTGGCAACGTTTTCTGCTCGTACATACGAAAATTCGTCAGCAATTAACTCGGTAACGATCGAGCGGTATACGCAGTGTCATCGTATCAAATATCGGGCGAATTGATCGTTTCTTGAAAACGTGCTTGCGTATTGTGAATATTCATACGACTCGTGGAAGACGTTAACGGTCGAGAGGATGTCACGCTTCACAACGACTTATAAGGTACGATTTAGAAATCGAAATACTTTGCTAATCGTTCGGGCAGATTGATTCTTCTGGTTCGCGTATCGTTCACGGTGGTATTAATGAAACGCGATCTGTGAATTATAGTTCAGACGACGAGCGTCGAAGATTCATACTCGCCAACTGTAATCGTCGACGGAACAACCGACTGCGTCTAAGGAAGCTGGTGTATAAGGAAGACTGGTGTATAACTGATCTCTGATATCTGAAGAGAGACTCACCGTCGGATGACTTCTGCTGCTGCTGCTGCTGCTGCTGTTGCTGCTGCTGCTGCACTTCGGCCCGAGGAGGTTCAGGCTCCGACTTCTCGACGGTCACATCCCCGNCTGATCTCTGATATCTGAAGAGAGACTCACCGTCGGATGACTTCTGCTGCTGCTGCTGCTGCTGCTGTTGCTGCTGCTGCTGCACTTCGGCCCGAGGAGGTTCAGGCTCCGACTTCTCGACGGTCACATCCCCGTTCGCCTTGTAATGGAGCTCCATTTGGTTGAGAGCTGGAGTAGGCGTCGCGCCCCGAGAGCTAAGGCTTTTTTCCCTCGTTTTTTTTTCCTTCTGCTCTTTGGCACTCGGAGGCAGCTCGGTCGTAGCGGGTGGAGTCGTCGTCGTCGTCGTCGCGGTGGTGGTCGCCGCGACGGTGGGAGCGGCAGCTGCAGCGGCAGCCGGCTGATTGTGGCCGTGGGTCTGAGACTTCCTTCTTGGCGGTGAGCTCGACGAATTTTTGTTGGTCAAATTCGGGAAGGGGTCTCTGGCAGGAATGGGGTTAGCACTTGGGGCAGTGGCGGACGGTTTGGGTACCTCCGGGACGTTCGTGCTCGGCGTCGAAACAACCGGGACGGGCATCGGCGTTGCGGTAGGTGCGACGCTGGTGCCTTTGGTCGCCTCGACTTCGGTGGTCATCGTCGCGGATGATAGCTGCGCAGAAATATCATCCTTGTTTACGTTACGCGCTGCGACTGGCAGCGCTGGTGGTTCTTCGACGACCACGCTTTTCGTCTCTGTCCGGGGTTGAAATTCCTTTACAGGAATTTGCAGTGGCTTAGACTCTGCCTTCGGTGTACAAGAGTCTACTATTTGAGCCACGTTAGTCGCGGTGCTACCTAACGACTGGCTACACAACGCAGTCACGTTAGGTAGACTCGGTATTGCCGGCGGCGAACCGCTGTTACACTGGCTGTTCGCATCGCTAGTAGAATTTGTCTGTGAATGCGACAAACTCTGCGTCACGTTCTGTGTGGTTGACGTGTTCGATACGCAAGTCGTTACAGCCGAGTCAGAGTTCGACTCGTCGGTCGCGCTTTTCACAAGCGTTTTTGCAACACGAGCTGCAAAGTCGGCTTGCACTTCGGCGTTATTGTTCTGTAACAATCACCAATTCTGCGTGATAGACAATGATACATAGCAATCTGACGAAGATTATGCTTGACAACTAAAAACTGGCTCCAAACTCAAATCATAGGACGAGAAATCAAACTAAACGTACTAAGTGAAATAAAAGAAACATTCAATATATTTTATACCTCTGTTACCCCTCAGCCATGGTTCGCAAACTATAAGCAAAATGTATATAAGTAATATACATATATACCTAACGACATACTTAGTCCACACATCAACCGATTAAACCGTTCACTTTTACGATCGACTATCAGACTAAATCGTTCGCTCGGTCTCTTCAAGTTTAGTTAGATCGGTGCCCGATCGTGTCTTAGTGCTAAGCGAAGTCGACGAATCGAGCGCGAGAATCAGATTTTTATACGCTAACAACGTTTCCCCGAATTGTCGACAATGATCATGGCTTCTGGGTACAGATCAATGCGAACAATTGACTATACGAGAATACAGAGTATATGCGTTTGTCGTTGCGAGTGTTTCGTTTGACTTCAACTAAAGAGGCTTCGAGAATGGAATGTCGGAAATTGTGTCTATTACAATTAATACTACGACTCCCATAGTCAATTGTTAATATGTAACAGTTTAAAGATTACTCACTTGTGGCTGAGGTGTTTCGCGGTTGCTAGATTCACCGCTTTGGATAGTTTCATTATCCTTGTAAATTTCGTGACTTATATTTTTACCGGTCGACGGGTCCACGATATCGGTGATAGCATTCTGTCCTCTCGGTTTCCGAGATTTCATCGTACTATTTGTCGTACTTGTTGCACCACCGTTATGGCCCGAGTAAACGTCTTTAAACACAAAACATATGATCCGTCATGTACGAAAGACATAATGTATGAAAGACAATATAAAAGTCCGTCGCCACTGTCTCAGACTTTTGTACAACGCTCTGCTACGTCCGTTTTCTGCACGGTTAAACGCGAACCATCAGTCTTAAGACTCACGGCCGAACATTCTGTAGAAATCGCGAAATACAATGCACCGTACCGAGAAGTGTGTCCGAAGGGACCGTAGAGGTCGACGGGGGGTTATTTTTGCGAACAGTGGGCTTAGAAATAAAGAAAACGGTCAAATACCCTGAAGGCCAAACCCAGGCTGCGATTATCTGCATTCCGACCCGACCCTAACACGCGTTCCGGCGATTACAGCGGCTTGAACCGTTTCCGAAATTTCCGGAGAAAACTCTGTATCCGTCTTTGAAGCAAGAAATAACATTTCCTAACGATACTTTCGTGAGTTATGGTGTTTACTTAAACCCGAGACGTCCCTCGAGAATTTCAGGACAAGAAGAGCGTTTCGCTTCGGTAAACTTTCAAGAAATTTAGGTACACAGATATGAACTTAAGTATTTCGTACCGCGGCGGGACGCCTCGCCAAAATCGGTTTTAACAAAGGATTTTGAACGGACAGCTCGTGTCGTCGAGACAGGCGGTATTTGCGATTCGTCGAAGGAGAACAATACTTACCACTTTGAGAAAGAGATATACCCATGGGGGGTAAGGGTTGAGCCTGTTGCGCAGGTTGCTGAAGCGTACCTTGTGGTACTACTGGGGCTCCTTGGGCACCGGCCAGCGGGCCTGCAACGTGTTGTGCCCCACCAGTGACAGCGCTTGCACCTGGCCTACTTATGAACGGCGTCGTCGCGGTTTGATAAAGATCTGCGTAACGGACAAAGAGAGAAGAGGACGATGCATTTAATAACGGCCTTCGAAGGTCGTCGCGACGTCGACGACTCTTACGCTCGCGCGATACTCACAAGGCGGCGTGGGTGGAGGCGGGTTGTACGCGAACATGTTTTGCGCTAAAATGGCAGCCGAGTGTTGAAAGGGTGGAAAGTAGGTTTGGTTTTGGTGTGTCTGATGTCTCTGAGGTGGGCCACCAAACTGGAATTAAAAAAAACGTTTGTTACACTTACAGTCGAGCAGCGGTAAAGACTGATGAACATGAGTATTTTCCTAAGTAAACGTTGAAAGAGATCTCGAACTGAACGAACGTGGAACTGGTCGCGAGTGATATTAAGCGAGTACCCTCGGTAGTAGAATTACAAATGAGAATCGTTTGATATTTTGGTAACAGCTAAATTGAACTGCACTGAAACTCTGACTCAAATTTCATAACCCTTTAGGAAAATTTCTTTATACACTGCAACAAGTGGAGATGCACTTTTTACAGCACATAACAAAATTGTTCTGAAGCGTTACAAAGATTCAGTGCACTTCAATTTANCACTGCAACAAGTGGAGATGCACTTTTTACAGCATATAACAAAATTGTTCTGAAGCGTTACAAAGATTCAGTGCACTTCAATTTACCTATCACCAAAATATCAAACGATTCTCATTTGTAATTCTACTACCGAGGGTACTCCCTTAAAACAGAGTTATCTACGATACGAAACGAGGCCAATGAAGAGCGTGACGATAGGTATATAAAATCAACAGTACTTAACTACTACCTGAAGTGGGGGAATTTGGCTGCCCATGGGGTATACGGTTTGCTGATGGGGCCCGTGGTGAAGACTGGGCACTTGATACATAGTCCCCGTTTGCACCATCCCGCCGCCCGGATGATAGATCGCGGTCGGTTGACCACCGCCTCCGCCGACTCCCGACATCCCGACTACTTGGGCACCGCTACCTCCTTGGCCGCCTCTGTGACTAATCCCTCTCGGCTGCTGAGGCCTCGGGCCCGGATAGTAGCCCTGTAATTCGGAAACGAAACGGTCAGCGAACGGTCTGTGGATCCGAGCTACGAAACGAACACGACTTCTCAACCGCACTTAGTTCTCGCGATATCTGTATTCCGATTACCTGTGTCGTTGGCCTCGTCTGTGCCTGCCCGTATACTTGAGGTAGCGGTTGGGGCTGAGGCTGCAGGTGCGCCTGTTTTCCCATTTCTTGTGGCGAAGGTGTGTGTACAGGGGGTGTCGTAGTAGGAGCCGGACCTTGCGGCGCTTGATTCTGTACTCCGGGTGCCGGGTTCTGTGGTGGTGCTTGTCCTCCGGCAGGACCTCCTGGCGGAATACCTGCTGCCGACTGCCCTATGGACTGTAAACCGCCGAGTGGAGGAGGCCCTCTACCCCCGGGGACTCCTACGCTACCCCCTCCCCCGCCCACCTGGCCCCCTGGTTGGGTGCCGTAGTTTTGGCTAGATACATGAAAGTCTGATCCTGAAACGGAAACAAAACACGTGGAACGTTAGTCTCGGCGATAACCAATCGTCTAGATGAACGGACAAATCAAATATCGAGGATCGAACTCGGTTCTCACGTCCGTTCGTGAAACAATGAGAAATCGGTGATTCAACAAGTATGATCAATATTTCACGTGTCACAGTTACGAAATCGCGGACTGTACGCGCACGCTTTGCGTCCCGCAAATTTAACAGTCGTCTCGTACAATATTGCACGCACCGTCTCCGTTAATTCAACCACGATTCGCTATATTCTCGCGGATCCGTCCGGCGCAGCACGACGCACGACGATAGTAATTCAGGAACAATTTATTTGTTTCGAGCGTTGAAACACTGGCCGCGTACCTACGATTCCGCACGACTGCCATGCAAAGTTTACGGTGAGAAATCCTTATCACCGCGTATCTCCGCGCGTCTATTTGATTTGGCGATATCAGGAAAAAATCTCGTAGAAAATATATATTTCGTGGCACGTTCGGGCTCGCATATGCGTGATTATTGCCCGCTGCCACTGGCGCTCGCCATTCCGTCGTTAAACGAATTACTCGTGAAAGCGATTATGCGTGGAATTGCATGACATCGTTTGACACGTCGTCATCGTCGCTCGTCTAAGAGATGTAGCGTGCCCGTCGGGTTTCGTGCACTATCAAAACATTCCGGCCAGCGGAGATTATTCGCCCCTAGAGCCGAGCCGATGAACCCGCGAGCACCAGTGAATAACGCCCGATCGAAAATCCGTGGGAATTTCGCGGGGCCACCGGAAAATATTTATCCGCGCACGTTGCGGACTTATCGGGAAGAGAGAGAGAATACGTTAAGGACACGGGGCCAGATGAAGGAGCAGCGAGGAAAGAAAAAAAAAAAGAAAATATTGCTGGTCGCTCGCTTACCGTCGACGATCGCCGCGAAGCTGGTTGTCGTATTTTCGGTCGGCCGGACGTTACGCCAATAAGCGCGAACAAATGTTTAGAACGGGAGGACGACGTAGTGACAGGAAAGCTCGAACGTGAGCAAAGAAACCGAGAAGACGGCCTCGCGAACGGCCATCTTTGCACATGTGGGCAGGGGCCGGAGCAGTGGCGCCATCTGTAGTCCCGTGAGTGCATTGATTGCTACGTAAGGGGGGCGAGGCCGAACTCCATCGTCAGGATCGTATTAAATGCCGTGAAAACATGTAAATTACATTTATACCTATACGTGTTCCCTCGGGAACGTTTCAATTCTTTCCCGACGCATCCCGATATTCCCCCGGAATCCGTACGGATCGCCGGGAATGATCTCGTGCTCATTCCTTTTCATTGGCACCGTTACCTATCAAACGAATCTGATTTTCAGCTCCGATACGAACTACGTAACGCCTATTTCAACGAGTCTTGCAAATTGTAGAATTTGGTTTCGTCGGATAATATCGTTTATCGCGAAATCTGGCGAACTTTACGTTCGGAACGTAACGATCGAGGATCTAAGACGCATACGAANGTCCCGATATTCCCCCCCGAATCCGTACGGATCGCCGGGAATGATCTCGTGCTCATTCCTTTTGATTGGCACCGTTACCTATCAAACGAATCTGATTTTCAGCTCCGACACGAACTACGTAACGCCTATTTCAACGAGTCTTGCAAATTGTAGAATTTGGTTTCGTCGGATAATATCGTTTATCGCGGAATCTGGCGAACTTTACGTTCGGAACGCAACGATCGAGGATCTAAGACGCATACGAAGTGAAAGAACGTGGCCTGAAAAATACAATTCAGAATGCAACACGTCATTTCCGGAACAGATTCCCCTCTCTCTCTCTCTCTCTATTTCCTCCCCTCTTCGCCGCGCGACTAATAAATTGCGCATATCTATTAAATTCGGTAGGAGAAACACAGGCGGACGACAAATGTTAACTTTCGCCGTTCGACGACGGAAGGAAGGTTGGGAACGATCGCCCGTTCGAGCCACGTGGCTGCATCGTGTCGCATGCTCGAGCGATAACCGCGGAAATACAATTTCTTTTTAAAGGCGAAACGCTGCTACACGTTCTCGGACCTACGCTTCGACTCCTAGCCAGAGCAACATAGTGTTATCGACGGACAGATTACGGGCGATAGTGGCTATGATTCATATCGAAATTATCTGGAGTATACAACGCATTCTTCGAGCCGGTCGGACGTCGATTAGAACGTTTATCGGGACCGTTTCCAATTGTTAAAACTTTGTTTTTATGCGGCAAACTGATAGGTTCGTATCTCTATTCAAGAAACGACTTCTGGAGTAACGTCCTCGCGATTGATTATTATTAGACCTTCGGATTTCGTGGAATTACAAGAAAATCGAACGTCCAGAAATGATGGACGGACGTAATCTGCAATATAAAACAATTCAGAACGTGTAAACGATCCAACAAACGTTCGTGCGACACTATTTTTAAACCGAGCCAATGAACGTTTCATTCTGCACGGTTTACCGATTGCGATTAAAAAAATGCGAGTTACTCGCTACGGCGAGAACTGATCTTCGGTTGTCACACGTCTGTTCGAGTTCTAACTTCTGCGACAAGTATTTCTAGTAAAACGTACAAAACGCGTCGATAATAATATTCCGCGTGGACGTTCGAACGAGGCGAAAGGAAGAATATTTAAATATAGAACGGAGTCGTTTTGAAATATTTCTAGTGAAAAATCGGTAGGACTCCGGGGATTTCTTGGAATGGCAGAATGTAGGCGTCACCGTGGCAAGACGTATCATGCAAGAGGAAAGAATCGAACGTACCTTCGTGGCTGTACAAGAAGGTAGAAAGCATTTTATCGATTGACCTATATCGCGAATTGTCTACAATGCCGCTCAGGGGCGCTAAGGACTAACCCAAATACTAAACTATCCGATATATCGATAAAGAGACCAATTATAAATCACGATCGTTCGTAGATCGAGAACCCCCTGGAATTCCCCTGAATTCGTACAAACGGCCGTTCCAGGGAATCGAGACAAATCGTTAGAATTCTCGGGAGAATCGGTAAGAGAAGACGGATCTACGGACTCGTACGATTTTCCTTGTGCTCATTAACGAACGAAGACACTGCGACGAGGAAGTATCACAAGTGCGTACGAGCGATGATAAAAGTAAATATATAATTTGCGAAACATTGTTCGGTAGAAGTCGAGGTTGGCCGTGTATCCGCAAATAGACGCAAACGATTCGACTTCTGACAGATAGGGCACCAGGTCAAATTAACTACTTCCAGTGTGCTCGAAAATAACGGGCTCCGTACGTGTACGGCTCGTCCTACGTGTGCGCATAGATAGGTGGCCAGGCAGATATCAAACCACGCTAAGTTATGCAATTACGTATGCATTAACGCACGCAACGAAAGATTTACAGATTCGATTCAAAACGGAGGGTCCTACATAATCGTCGTATCGGTCGAACAAAATTCGAGGTTCGATTCGGATAATAGAAGCGATTCAAAAGTAATAAGCAACTAAAGGTAGGGATTAGACAAGCGAGTGGTACCTAAATTTAAAACAATGCTTCCACTGGTCACGAAAATCTATGTCCATGATGGAGCAAATGAAGAGAAAGAGCGTCTGCATGCAAAAAACGACGTGTTTATTGCAACTGCAGCAGCATAAATTTCCTTTCGCTCTTTACAAGGTGAAGCTGGTGGAAAATGATACGTGGAAGAGTACCTACGATCTTGTCTTTTCGCAAGATGAAAGCGCGAGTAAATCGATTTACACGTAGATGCGACGATAACGATACGATCTCGAAGTTCTCTTAAACATCAAAATTCTCAAACATTAAAATTCCGAGAATTCTCAAGGTGATTACTAATTTGGCTAGTTCAGCACTAAGCAATTAGTGCGATTTTCATGTACAACGAATTTCTTCTGGGAAAGTAAATACCTGAAGCACACGTTAAATTTCTAGTAATTTCACAAATTGGCAATAGAATTCTTATCTACAGACGTTGATACTTTCACTGATCCCTTCGATTTTCATCCTCTATTTGTAAATGTGCCACCGATACGACTTACAATTCCCTTCGATCAGAATTCCGTCTATTTTCAATTCTACGGTCTACTTATAATCTACTGCTTATTTCGATCGCACAGCTTCGACCTGAACTACCTGAAAGTTAATATCAATATAATAATCACGTCGATCCCTTCGATCTTCGTCCTCTATTTCAAAATGTGCCACCGATACGACTTACAATTCCCATCGATCAGAATTCTAACGTCTATTTTCAATTCTACGGTCTACTTATAATCTACTGCTTATTTCGATCGCACAGCTTCGACCTGAACTACCTGAAAGTTAATATCAATATAATAATCGTCGAAAACCTTGTCGTCGAAGCTAGTAAAATTTCCGTCGCCAATTTAGTACTTACTAGCGTTTGCAGTAACGACTCGGTACTGCGGCGGCGCTTGCTGATGCTGAGATTGTTGTTGCTGCTGCTGCTGCTGCTGACTCAGATGGTTCATGCTAATTGTTAATTGGTGGTGGTGGGTCAGCTGATGATTTAAGTGGGGGCTCGGGGACGGCGGTGGCTGGTGAGCCGGATGCACGTGGTGATTGTGCCCGGGCTGGGGATGTTGAGGGTGCGGGGCCGTCAGATGGTGGTTGTGTTGGGTCCCTACGCAGTGTGGTAGGAGGCAATGCATGGGCCCGACACCCACGGCGACACCCACCGCGCCTTCCTTCGAGACGCCATAACGAGAAACCATTCTTCCTAGTGTAATTTTTCCTCCTTATCCGGCGCGCGCGCGCGCGCCTTCACTGACAAAGTTAGATTCGGACAAATAGAAGTCGATCAGAAGGAGACGGTCTCGTCGATTGTTTCGACGCGCATCAGGATTTGTTCGTGTCTCTGGTCGTCGTCCGTGAATCCAGCCGATCAGTGTGGAACGCTCGAGTCCATCGGACGTCGTTTATCGTCGAAGCAGGACGCGAAGTTCTCTTTCCATCCACGTGCTCGTTTGTTCATATTCGCCGTGAAAATAAATATCTTCTTTCTCTCTTCGGTTTCACGGATTCGGGACTACCGACGGGTCCGGTGCGGCAAAGAAACGGATAACGGTGTCAAGTGCGAGGAGCTCATCGATACTCGACCGATTTCGTCGTCCGCGAGTCTCCCAATCGGCAACGCCGTATCGCGATGTCATCGGGCATTCGATCGGCGACGCGACAAACGGCTTTGTAAACGGAGCTCATCTATCGCGATAATCGAATACGCCCTTAGGTGGGAATCTCTCTGGAGATCGTTGCCAGTATCCTTCCTCGATTCCTGGTCTCGCTCTTACTTCGCGTTTGTCAGCGCGTTGCGGATGTACGCGCGGTGGTCCTCGACTTTTTTTTCTCTCTAACGATATTCCTCTTTTTCCCCCGGTCGATCTTCTCTCTCGCCTAACAAAGAAAACCGTTGCCGACTAGAGGAGACGAAATCCTAGAAAGTTGTGCACGGAACTCGGACATCGGAACGAAGCTAGAACGAAATAAATAAATTGTCTCGGTGTTTAATGAGACGATCGATCGACGGCCACCGGATTATCTCGTCTGAGTCGCGTTTTATAAACGAAATGTCTGTATACGTGCCGATCCGAAAACAACATTGTTCGTCGTTGGGTGGGAAAGTATTACTTCGGGCCGATTCACGCATGCCACTTCATTATTCAAGAACAAGTTCACCGCGAACATTTGATCGTTGCCCCGTTTTTAAAACGCGTATATCACGCTACCATATTGTTTTTGTTGTTCGCACGGCGGATTCCTTTCGTCGAAACTGGCGGCCGCACTCAACTGTCAAAACTTTTCAACGTGGAGATGATGCACAAAGGTAGGAGACACACGCTGAAACGGACGGACTCTCTCTCGTACCCTCCTCTCTCTCTCTAGGCCAAAATCGATATTTAAGGCTCGACCGGCGTCTCCCTCTTCGCGCCGCCCACTCCTCCTGCCACGGGAAACTTCCTGTTCACGGAGTACATAAAGGTTATGTCCACCGAGCGGATTTAATCACTGAAAAACGGAGTCGCAGCGCGGGTACCTACAAAAGATTTCGTTTTTTTTTCCACCGCGCACACGTTCCTTCTTCCTTCCTCGGTATTAGATCACTGGGGAAGTCTCGAGGCTCGATCGGAGGTATTCGGCCGCGTGCCGAAAAGTACCGAGCCGCCGTTCTATGTCGAGTTCCCTCCGTATACCGAGATATACGAACGCGATTAAAAAGGAACGAAAATATACGGCGAAGACCTCGGTGCCGGCACGACGTACACACGGGTAATTCCAAGACCGCACCAGGTAAACTCGCACACGCTCGACCCGCGTCCGGAGGGAAACGCGTACCTCGCTGAGAACCGAGACGGCGTTCCTAGGTCGCGCGAGACTACTACTCTTCCTCGTGTACCATGAGGCTGTCGATCCGACAAAGAAACGACCCTTCGCCGAGGGGTTTCCCTTGTTCGATAACCACGGTCGATGTTCGACGAGCGTTCGACGTATACGTTCGCAGACGTGTAACGCGTCGGCCCGGAGAGGGGAGAGGTAAATTGACGAAGACGTGAAGACGAGCGTACCCTTTTGCAAGGGACGCGGCGTAGACTGATGCAGGCTAGTCCTTCCCGCACGACCTACGAATCCGCGACCCGTAGCCCCCTACCCGTTTCGCGGTGCAACTAAGGAACGACAGGATCGTGTATCGATTTCAAAAAAACCACCCCTTACCGTTGAATCGTTTCGTACCAACTTACTTCTACGTTCTTATTACTAAGAAATTACTGTCAGATTCTTATTA
>SMSR01016163.1:2106-26973 GCA_019453355.1 Ceratina japonica | reverse complement strand
TTGAAATAGAATTCCGCTCTACCTCCCACTTTCCCACCCGAAACGCTCGCGAGGTGAAATTATTTATCGTTTAAAAAGGAAACGCGCGCGCGCGTCGGCTAGGTACACGTGCGCGGGCAGAAAAATTATTTGACCGTGCGTAAAAATACGCTTTCCACCAGGAACTGTTCAGGACCTGGTTTACCGAGCGACGACGCGCGCACGTGTTAAATGTCACAATGCTATGGTGCAACAAACTTACTATGAATAAATTATATAACATTGAATAATTCTACGGAGCGGGGTTTCGGAACCGAAAAGTAAGATCTTCTCTGGGCATTAGCGAGCGTCGAAAGGAAACGGGGAATTAACTATAACGTAACCGTAAAAGTATGCTCGTTCGAAGAGGCGAGGAGATCGGCGAGAAGCAGGCAAAGTACGGTTAGTTTCTCCCCGGATGTCTGATGGCCTCCTTCTCGTACGAGCGGCCTTGCCAGGAATGCACATTTTCTGTCGGCCCGCCGTTTGCTTTGGCTTCGATTCGAATCGATGCACAGACGTCTACCACCTTTCACCCGTCGTCTACTAATCGCGTGCTCTCGTGCTCTTTATCGTTTAACATCGACGCGGTCTCTGTTGTCGTCCGCTAAAATCCTCTCGCGGGCCGCCCGTTATCGGTACGAGAAACTTCCTCTCTCTCTCTCTCTCTCTTTCGTTTGGCGAGCAAGAACGACGTTCATTGCGTCATCGCGTTTGGGTCGATCTGTCGAACCAAGAAAAGTGACTGAAGTACGCGAAATCTGTTTCCGTTGATAGAGAAGAAAGGAATTCTTACGACGAAGACGACGACGTCGGGAAGAACTGGTCACGTGAAATCTGTACGCGGCCGAGTTTCCAGCTCGGATCGACACGATTACGTAGCGAAATTCGCGTTCCGTTACAGGAAATACGGGAAACGGTCGTAATTATTGAAGTCACAAGAGTCACCTACGATATCGCGTACGATAACGAGGAGCTCGATTTCGTAATGGACGTCGTAGACGAAAGGAAAAAGTTTTGAAACTGGTAGAGTACGTTCTACGAGTCGAGTCAGAATTTTTAATAAGCAGGAACAGGAAGTAGAAATTGTGGAAGTCGAACGAGCGTAAAGATTACGCGTCGATTCGTTTTTCGATTGATACATAGAAGTAGGGATGTTCGATTCAGATTCGATTCTTGACAAAATCGATTATTTCATTTCGATTTATAAAATCTTATTTATGCCGTCTGTACTGCTCTATTATCTTTTGTACCTTAAAGGGTTTCCTAACCTGTTTAATAAATATATAAATAAATAAAGAAAGAAAGAAATAGATTCTTTTGATTAAAAATTCGATCTTTGGAATCGATTTCTTCTGTATTTGATTTTCCCCAAAATCGATTCTTTGAAGTGAGAATCGACAATCGATTTTTTACCCTCTGGGGAATTAATTGTCCCTAGTGAAGTCAAAATGAAATACCGACAGATCTTAAACATTATTTACAACAATTATTGATTAGGGATGTTCGATTCCGATCCGATTCTTGAAAAAATCGATTCTTTTGATTAAAAAATCGATCTTTGGAATCAATTCTTCTGTATTTGATTTTCCCCAGAATCGATTGCTTGAGGTGAGAATCGACAATCGATTTTTTACCCTCTGGGGAATTAATTGTCCCCAGTGAAGTCAAAATGATATACCGACAGATCTTAAACATTATTTACAACAATTATTGATTAGGGATGTTCGATTCCGATACGATTCTTGAAAAAATCGATTCTTAGATTTCTACTTTTTAACAGAAACGATTCTCATCGTTTCGGTTCAGAAACGATTCAAAAATCGATTCTTTAAAGAGAATCGAACATCCCTAACTTAGGTATATTATATCCGTTGTGCTAAACGAATGAATATACAAATTTTCTGTTCATTTAAAGAATTTGACATTTATAAAATCGCACATTAATAATAGTTAGCATAAGGACATTATGAAAGAAAGAGATAGAGAGAGAAGAACTTTCAAACCATCGATTCTTTCGGTTTCGATTCTTGCAAAATCGATTCTTTGATTTTAATTTTTTAACAGTATCGATTCTCATCGTTTCGATTTAGAAACGATTCAAAAATCGATTCTTTAAAGAGAAGCGAACATCCCTAAAGGAAATTATGAAAGGAAAAGAGAAACTTTCAAAATATCGATTCTTTCGGTTTCGATTCTTGCAAAATCGATTCTTTGATTTAAATTTTTTAACAGTATCGATTCTCATCGTTTCGATTTAGAAACGATTCAAAAATCGATTCTTTAAAGAGAATCGAATATCCCTAAAGGAAATTATGAAAGAAACAGAGAAACTTTCAAACCATCGATTCTTTCGGTTTCGATTCTTGCAAAATCGATTCTTTGATTTAAATTTTTTAACAGACTTGATTCTCATCGTTTCGATTCAGAAACGATTCAAAAATCGATTCTTTAAAGAGAATCGAACATCCCTAAAGGAAATTATGAAAGAAAAAGAGAAACTTTCAAACCATCGATTCTTTCGGTTTCGATTCTTGCAAAATCGATTCTTTGATTTTAATTTTTTAACAGTATCGATTCTCATCGTTTCGATTTAGAAACGATTCAAAAATCGATTCTTTAAAGAGAAGCGAACATCCCTAAAGGAAATTATGAAAGGAAAAGAGAAACTTTCAAAATATCGATTCTTTCGGTTTCGATTCTTGCAAAATCGATTCTTTGATTTAGATTTTTTAACAGACTTGATTCTCATCGTTTCGATTCAGAAACGATTAAAAATCGATTCTTTAAAGAGAATCGAACATCCCTAAAGGAAATTATGAAAGAAAAAGAGAAACTTTCAGACCATCGATTCTTTCGGTTTCGATACTTGCAAAATCGATTCTTTGATTTAGATTTTTTAACAGACTTGATTCTCATCGTTTCGATTCAGAAACGATTCAAAAATCGATTCTTTAAAGAGAATCGAATATCCCTAAAGGAAATTATGAAAGAAACAGAGAAACTTTCAAACCATCGATTCTTTCGGTTTCGATTCTTGCAAAATCGATTCTTTGATTTAAATTTTTTAACAGACTTGATTCTCATCGTTTCGATTCAGAAACGATTCAAAAATCGATTCTTTAAAGAGAATCGAACATCCCTAAAGGAAATTATGAAAGAAAAAGAGAAACTTTCAAACCATCGATTCTTTCGGTTTCGACTCTAGCAAAATCGATTCTTTGATTTCGACTTTTTAACAGAATCGATTTTCATCGTTTCGGTTCAGAAACGATTAAAAATCGATTCTTTAAAGAGAATCGAACATCCCTAAAGGAAATTATGAAAGAAAAAGAGAAACTTTCAAACCATCGATTCTTTCGGTTTCGATTCTAGCAAAATCGATTCTTTGATTTAAATTTTTTAACAGACTTGATTCTTATCGTTTCGGTTCAGAAACGATTAAAAATCGCTTCTTTAAACAAAATCGAACATCCCTACATAAAATGACGCGAGACCGCGATCGTTGTTAGCCGATTGGCAATCGCGAGCAATCACCGTGTCCGCGTTAACTCGCGGATTTAATTATGATCTTGCCGTGTATTGACAATGGAAAAGATCGTTTTAAACAATGTACTTGGCAATTAATTAGCGACACCTTCCTGCACAGGGCTCGATTTTATTGATTGCCAGCATTATGCAATTCAGACCGTGATGGCCTTTACAACGGACAGACGTTACTCAACGAGAACAGACGGAAGACCTTGACGATCATCAGCTCGACGCCGCGACGTCTTACACCTGACTACGAACGAGATCTGCCCTGCAAAGAAATCCGATCGACGGATCGCTCCGTCGATTTCGACGAAACGAAAACGATCGGAAATCACTGTCAGAACGGCGCACGTGTTCGCACGTCGCGGACTACGCACCTGTGATTCACGGTACTAACTGTTCGAAAGACATCGGTCAGATTGAAGAATATCTCGTGACGCACGTGATACATCGGCGATCGTCACCTGGCAGTCGTCGACTCACGCGACATCTTTTGAAATCCGCGGCAAGTTGTCCCCCGAAACCGACGTAGTACTTATTCGCGTTTTCGACAGTTCGTCGACGGAAGAAATCGAGCGGCGTTCGTCCGATCGCGGCACGCGACCCCGACTCCTTCACGTTCGATCGAAAGAAACGTTCCCGGCGAACGACGAGGCTCTCATCGTTACCGTCCGTGGGAGGAACGTCGTCGGGTCGTGCGCGAGAAACGAACGTCGAAAACGTTCGATTGTCTCGAACGGACCGTCGTCGCCGCGGACATAGCGTGACATTCGACTTACCGACCAGCGTCGACATATTTTCGGCCCCCTGTGCTGTTCTACGCGTCCGTTCCAAGCCCTTCTACAACCGTTATCGCTAGCAATAGTGAAAGACGGCGCCGATCGACGGCATGTTTAGCGGTGCGGCGATTGCTCAACGGCGGTCTCTCCTATTTCACTTTCGTTCGTCGTCGGACATGCGAACACGTCGACGAGGTGCGTCTCTCCTCGGAACAGCTCTCTCGGCCAATTGTCCGAACGAACGAACGAACGAACGGACGCTGTTCGTGGCTCGCGAGCGAAAATACCGCTCGTCGAAATTATATAATCTTCGCGGTGGCAAAGACGATATGATACTAGCAAGGCGATGTTTTCTTGCCGAGTTAGTAGCTGCGAGGCCCGGCAATACCACTGCTACTGCTGCTGTTACCGCTATCGTCAGACTCACTCTCGTGCGGAAAATTGGTGAACCTTTTTTCTTATTTAAACGACTCGTCTCGCTCGTCGGCGAACGTTTTCCCGCGTTCCGTTCTCCCGACGCGGTCGCCAGATTCGCGGCGAAACACGTTCACACACAGTTTTGAAGCGCGCGTTCTTAGACCATATGCTGGCCCGCGACTACGTGTAATTTCGTAATACACAGATAACGCGGTTCGTTCGCCGACGGCGGCTACCGAGTCGGGTCCACGTGAATCGGCTCCGTCCGCTTTGGTAAAAAGAAGAGAACGTAACGTTTCCCGACCATAAGAGATTACGAGGAGACAGCCTTGAAAATATCAGCCCGTCCCGAGTCGAAATTCGCAGACTGAAAAACAGCTGAAAGAACTGTAGAAGAATTGGAAAAGTATTGCAAGCACTGTCTCTTAATTGAAAGAGAACTGACTGCACTGAATATCCACACTACTGAATTTTTAGAAGATTTGTAATAGAACTGACAACACTGAATATTTTTAGAAGATTTGTAAAAGAACTGACAGCATTGAATATCCCCACCACTCAATATACAGACTTAGAAAAATATTGAACATTTTATATTCTAATGGACTTGGAGGAATAATTTTCATCTAATAAAATTGTTTATTTTATATTTTATTTATATTATTTATTATATATAACTATATATATATATATTAATAGTATAATATATAACATAAATTCAGAAACATATGTTATATTTTTTATTTGAAATTTCTATACATTAATATAGATTAATATACTAATATTAATAAATTAATCTATATCAATATTAATATATATTAATCTATATCAATATTAATATATCAATCTATATCAATATTAATATATATTAATCTATATCAATATCAATATATGAATCTATGTCAATATTAATATATCAATCTATATCAATATTAATATATATTAATCTACATCAATATTAATATATCAATCTATATCAATATTAACATATATTAATCTATATCAATATTAATATACCAATATTAATTTTATATATAATTATATATAATAAAATATATATTAATCTATATCAATATTAATATATCAATGTATGTCAATATTAATATATCAATCTATATCAATATTAATATATATTAATCTATATCAATATTAATGTATCAATATTAATTTTATATATAATTATATATAATATATATTAATATTAATATATTAATCTACATTAATATTAATATATTGATCTATATTAATATTAATATATTAATCTATATTAATGTATCGAAATTTCAAATAAAAAATATAACATATGTTTCTGGATTGAATTTCTTGAGATCTTGAATTAATCTATATCAATTTTTTTTTTTTTATTTTCCAAATTATATTTACAATCTGTCTCCGACTGAGACAATAGGTAAATTGACATATCAGGTTACATAGCATGAGAGTGAATCAATTCAGCAACTGATCACTTTAAAGATTGGCAAACCAGTGTTAAACAAATTCCGTATATATTCGACTATACGTATAATTAATGTTCAATTATGAATAATTTGGGTGATTTAATCTTTTGATTCTTGATTTGTTTGTATTCCGTAAAAGAGACACAGCCAAATTATTTGGGTGAGATATATGAATATTAATATATTAATCTATATCAATATTAATATACCAATCTATATCAATATTAATATATTAATCTACATCAATATTAATATATTAATCTATATTAATGTATAGAAATGTCAAATAAAAAATATAACATATGTTTCTGAATTTATGTTATATATTATCATATATTATACTATAGATTCCTTCTCCGTTTAGAAAATATAGCACTGAAAAAGCATTGCTAGAACTGAAAAACCGTTGTATTATACTGAAAAAGAATTAACACCTCTGAATTCGTACTTATGTAGTGCTTTCAATGCTTTCTCAGTGCTTTCGAAATACGTGTGTTGGGTATATACGTATATAAACACACATAGACAGTATTCAGTTTTTTTAGTTCTTCTTCAGTCCACGAATTTCGACTCGGGGTGGAACGACGACGGTTCTCCGACGACGCGCTGTCTCTCTATCCGTGTTGCTTCGAAACTTCGCCGACAAATTCTACTCGATTATTTTCACTACGAGGTAAATAAGAATGAAGAAAAAAAAAGAGAGCAAGAAACGTGTGTACCGTGCGGCTTGATTGCCACATGTACACGGACTACGTGCGATACACACCCGAACCCGATGCTCGGCTGTTTTCGTAAACTTTCGACGAGTCAGCTATGTCGCCTCGTACCGTCCTATCCTCTCCTTCTCTTTTCCTTCGCTGTTTCTTTCTCCGGTTTCTCTCCGAAACCAGGCTTTTCGTACGACCTTTATACCTGTCCGTCCATTGTATTCGTACGGTTTCCGAGTCCCTTAGGACAACGTCTAATCCGGTCTCCCTTCCTTTCCACATGTTTCCTTCGATGCGGCTACATTTTCCGCGACGAAAATTGAGAAAGACATGGCCGAAATTGTTGAGCCGAAGAAAACCGACTCGATGCAGAGAGTCGGACGACGCGATAAATGGGTCCTCTACGAGGTCGTCTCAGAGACCGATTTGTGTACAGAATATTACCGCTCGGTCGATCCAGTCGAAAGGGAAAGTAGACGCGGACATAACTTGTACAACGTCATAGTAATTCGAACGTTTTGAAAGCGATGCACGATATCGGTTCGCGAAACGAACCGCTCTCGAACGCGTGGAACAGAAATAGTTTAGGGAAATATATAAATTGGACGCGTCGGACGGCGGCGGAGCTCGTCCGTTCCACGGCTTCCATAATTCCATTATGTCAGTTTCCTCGGTCGTTTAGTCGACCGTGTCTCGACGAAACGAAACGATTCTCTCGGAGATGCGACAACACGGACAGAAAATGTATTACTAGCCCGTCTAAACCGAAACCCACCTAAAACGAATAATCGTGCAGGTTACTTCGGACGAACGAGCGTCGCAGACGGAAATTAAGTCGTTCTGAATTCACGGCGATGAAAGGAATAAGACGGTATTGAATCGGCCGAGTAATTATCAATTACTCGTAACGAGTAAATTCGTCGTTCGAGGTTTTCCGCGCTCATCCGACGGAATAAATAAACGACGGGGAAACCTAGTTGCGGGCGTCGAACGAAAAATAAACGTGTCATCGCAGACATTTTTGCGGAATCGGAACAGCCACATGGACCGCATGGCCGTTCTAACCTCGAAGCCTAACCTCGATAGCCGTTCGCGACACGATTTCTTCACGATGCGGGACGGGATTTTCTGCGATTGTAAAAATTCGTCTGAATCTATAACGGTAATGAAAAATCAGTGACTCACCAGCATTTGGTACGTAACGCTGGTTGTTGGACGTGACCACAGTGTTGTAGGCTTGAGACGAATGAACGTTCGACTGATTCACGTTGACCAGTAGCTGAGGGTGATGCTGGGGCTGATTGTGATGAGGCTGGGAATGGTGCTGATGGTGCTGGGCCAGGTGGTGGTGTTTCCCTTTCGTCGGCATGCTCATCGTAGGCGTAGGCCTCCTTTCTTTAAACTCTCCACTACCTTCAAAGCTTGTTGCCTTATGCGGCTCGCCGAGGTCCTCATAGGTACTCTATTTTCGCGCGCCCGTTTCGTTTAATCGTCAACGTTTCTTCGTCGCTGGACTTGTATCGTTTTTCGAGCAGATTTCGTGGGAGAAAAATTCGTTCGCACGCGAATTGATGGTTAACGTCCGGTCACCCGTACGGAACTGACGGACCACGTTTACACGCGCGCCTACTACGACCACGACTGATTCATGTGCGAAACTTTACGATCCACCTTTCGCGCACTGTTCCCGATTTAAATCGCGGTTACCGCTGGCGTATATCTCGCGACGAATTGTGCAGCACGGGGCTCTTTCCACAGGCGCCGTCTTTGTCCGTTGGCTCGTTCGACCGAAAGTGTTTACACTCGTGTCGCTTCCCTTTCCGAGATTCGCGCGCCGCCCGTAATGTCCAACTGCGCACGGTCCTTAAATTATTTTCCACAAAGATAACGTTCTCGTCGACAATTGTATATAAGCCGTTTCTACCTGCCTAAAGCGACGAGTAAATTCTCTGACAAACGGTAAACAACTTGTTTTGTTCGGAGAAAAAAGAAGCGACGCGCACCATACATTGAGCACAACCACAGCACGCCTTTTGCTTTTATCCCAGTTTCCTCCTCCACCCGTAACGTTTCCTAACGATGAAACGGAAGTCCGAGCTCGCCGCGCTTTTCGAACGGAAACGATCGTCGGACGGATTATCGACGAACAGTACGCGTCGGTTTATTTAATTATAAATCCCGGTACAAGCGCACGTTAATCAATTAATTAGTTTTCTTCGAAAATGGTACTATTTTTTCGAAACGATGCGAACGGTAGTAACGCAGCGAAACAAAATTCTGCCTCGACCAATCCGATTTCTAATCGCGCGCGGCGACCAACGAATAGAATCGTTCGGATAACCATTGGCTGTGTTTTGTTACGGGCTCTGTACATTTGCCGCCATTTTCAAAGTCTGAAGTATGGGTCAAAACAACTATAACGATATCGATTTGTAATATTATTACTAAGCAACGAAAATATTTGAAAGATGTTTGTATTTCGAACATCGGTTCGACATTTATTTCTTGTCTGGACGTCTGGACTCGCTAGCGAGCACACGTACAATTATCCCTAATTATATAAAATAATAATCAATATAATACGTTCAGAAAAGTTTATTAATTCGAGAAATACAATCTATACAATCATTTCCTCTACGATTCCGCAACAGTTTAGACTGAGTAAACGTTTAGCAACGGGCAAACATAGTTTGCTCAATAAAAATAGATGTCACGAACACGATGCGTTGCGTTTGGTTTCGCCATATTATCACTAGATTAATGTCGCGAGATTTTACTCCCGTTTCGATAGAATTGTTGTTTAACCATTATAAGTAATTATAAGAGTGAAATATTATTTTTACGATATATAAGAAGTTTGTATAATTTTTAAGAAATTCAATGTCAACACATCAGCATGAAAGTTGTAATCGGCAGTTAGTTAATATAACTTAGTTACAGAGGTTGAGTTTGCGGAAAGGTAAGCTGTAATATAAGTGCAAATTGTAAACAATTACTAAGAAATTAGTGTAAACATCAGTTTGGTATTGACGATGTTGAACTTTTGATTTTGATTAATTTCTAAAACTTAATTATATGTTCTTGTGCGTATAGGTTATGTAACGAAGCTGTCTGGTACATGGTTATTAGAGCACAGTTGCAACAAGATGATCTCAGTTGGTTAGAGCACAGTTACAAGGTTTAATTAAAGAATCTATAGACAGTTTTATCCAAGCAGATATAATCCATCACCATATGTGGATGTAGTAGAATGTGCTTACCGTATTGGGAGGATTTGGTTTGTTATGTGCAAATCATTAGAATCTCGCCAGAGTCAATTAATTAGTTTCATCAACAATTTAAAAGGGTAATAAAAACAACAAAAAAGAAACAAGACAGACACACATTTAACATCAAACATACTTTAATGAGGAAATTTAGTAGACTAATCTACTTCGTATATACAGTATATTTTAACAATAATCTTTATTGTGGCGTTTTGACCATAGTGTTTTTTATATAGTTAGTAAGTTAAACACAATCTGTGCTTATAGTTCTACTAACTTTCATTTTTCTTCTTTTTTCATTTTTTCAGTTTGCAAATTTTGTACATGAATTAAGAAATGGAAAATATTTTGAATACCTTGCGGGAAGAATTGATAGAAGAAGTAATAGATGAAAATTTAACAAATATTGTGATCGAAGGTATGGAGGTAATTAATTCCTTTATATGCTCATTATTGATTTGTTTATGAATTTATAGCAAATAATAACGATGATGAAGTAGAAGAGGAACTGGATGAATATATATTAGCAGTACTTGTTGAAGTAGACGGCGATAATGGCTTGCAAATACATACACGAAACAGTTCTCCAGCAAGAATACAAAATTATTTTGAACAAACAATTCCTCGATACAACGATGATCAATTTTATTCACAGTTCCGCATGCGAAGAGATGAGCAGTTTCTATTACATCCACATATATAGGCTGATGGATCATTTGCTNAATACAACGATGATCAATTTTATTCACAGTTCCGCATGCGAAGAGATGAGCAGTTTCTATTACATCCACATATATAGGCTGATGTTTATAAAACTGTTTATAAAACTTTTGTAAGAACATAAATAAATTTCAGAAATTAATCAAAATTATGTTCAATATCATCAATATGAAACTGATTTATATAAATTTATATAAAATAACCGTACAATTTTTGCACTTATATTACAACTTGCCTTTATATTAAAACTTTGATATGCTGATATTTTGAAATCGAATTTCTTCAAAATCGTGATGATGCAGCCATATTGCAAACGTAATCGTGTCCGTTGACCGGCAATGCTTTTCATCAGACCAACAGTGCAACGTATAACTAGGCTAGTTTTCTTTGGCGGTTTCTAGTTTCGTTTGGTTTCGTTTGCAAACGTTTACTCAGTTTAAACACACCCATTTTTTATATTATTTTAGAAGAGAATACAAGGAACGTCCCGACCGGTGTGGATTTGATTTGGATCGCTAGAAGCTGAAGCTGATTTAACGCCAGTATAATTTTTTCTTATGGTTAACAATTGTTCCTATATATATCCGTGATCGTGTCCGTCATCATCGGCCGAACACGACTCAATTCATACGGTATCGTAATATGCCGATGTATAAATAAAACCTGAGCGAGAGAACGTAAACGGGATAGAAGAATGTCAACAAAAATGAAAGATGTAGATAATAATTTGCCATTGCCTCCCGATCGAATGCCCAAGTGTTGGAACGAAGAGGAAAGGATAAGTTCTCTGTTCGCCCCTTTTCGAAGTAAATCGGCCAATCCGCAAGATTGGACGTCGAAACACAAGTTTTGGACAAACTTGATATACGACTGGTTGGATCATAATAAGAGGTGCACGTTCTCTCTCGCTGATTTGAACGATGCTTTTAAGAGGAAAGGATGCACGCCGCTTTGTCTGTTGACCGTTGTCGAGGAGCTTCTACGGTAATACGTTTGATTAGTAATACAAACGCATCGTTTTGTGACGATCAGCTTCACATTCATTTATGTATCATTGCAGGAGGAATGAAATTACTCCAGAGATCGAGTTTTTAAGAGAACCTGCTGAATCATGGACTGCATGGTCTATCGATATATTTGTCAAGAAGCCAATCTCGTGGTCATTTTCTAAAGTCAAGAGTTACGTCGTGAATGACGAAGTCGACAAGAACACTAGATATGTACATTTACAAATTGTCAAAGAAATTAGCAACTCTTTATTGCCCATTTTGGAGGAGAAGAAAGAGTTTATTCTCATACCGTTTTCTGAGATAGTAAAAAGTTGTAGATCTGAGATAGGTGATAATATGTCGGAGAACACAGTGATGTTAGCTTTGTTATGGTTGAGGCGTGAAAAGAGAGTGATTTTTAAAACCGGTCAAGACGAAAGTGAGTTGTTAGTGAAAATTGCTGTACATTCGTCGGACACTGTAACAGAGATTGAGGAAGGGTTGTATAAACTAATTAAACAGGAGAGCGAACTCGTGAAAGAAATTGAACAAATGGAAGGAGAAAAGGTGAAAGCGATCGACGCTACTAAAGCCTGTTTGAGCAAAGGATTGCGGCAAGTGGCAAAAACCCATTTGAGGAAAAAGAAAGAATTGGAAAATGTTATTGAGAAACAGTCTCGAAATCTCGACAATATTCGAAGTCTTATATCTACCATACAAAACACACATACGAATACTGCTGTATTGTCGGCATTCAAAACAGGGTCGAATGTACTGAAAAAACTGAATGAAAGCGGTTTATCGGAATTGAACGTTGGAGATG
Organism: Ceratina japonica; assembly: GCA_019453355.1. Classification (NCBI taxonomy): domain Eukaryota; kingdom Metazoa; phylum Arthropoda; class Insecta; order Hymenoptera; family Apidae; genus Ceratina; species Ceratina japonica. Next base: position 14,263 of record SMSR01016163.1, on the reverse strand, counting down.
TCATGGACGATCTCGCAGTGGTGAGTCAATTTTAAGGTGAAATTAATTAACTTGATCTGATACGATGTAAAATTTGTAGGCCTTGGAAGAACAGAAGGAGGTACAATCCATGTTGTCAGAGTCTCTGGTAGACGAAGAATCGAACATTGATTTAGAAGAAGAATTGGCAGAATTAATGAAACTCGATGAGAGTGCTCTCCCTTCCGTACCTGATACAAGCTTGAATTCTAGCGTCGACGAACTCGAAATGAATTTAAAGAATTTACGAGTCAAAGGTAGGGTAGAATAGTATTATGCAAAGATGCAATAGTAATCTCGTACGTATTAGCTTCATAGCTGTAACATTTTAATCTTGTTTTACAGAAACTACTGCGTTGAACGCGTCATCGAAATCGGACAAGAGCGTCGGCAGTAAAAAGATATTGGCAAGAGCCGAATAGACGGGAGATGGACGAAAGGTTACATGAAAGGTCTGTCTTTCTGTGATACTCCTATAGTATATTTTATCGCGTACATTTTAAACTGATAGTATTACGGACTGTTCGCGTGTGCTACATTGGAAATCGTATTTTATAATATAACCGTACTTGAATCAAAATATTTTTAACGAGTTTGAACATACAGAATCCATTATTTTTTATAAATATATTTAAAACATGTCTTGTTTGAGAATTGCGTGTATCGAAGTCTTGTCGTGTATAAGTTTTTAATATATAAATGCAGTATCACCTACTTCTCGTTAAACTTAATTAATACCATTGTCATTTGATTACTTGAGCAATATGACATAACAAATAGTTTGATGATAGGCAATGAAATGAATATAATAAAGATGAAGCGAACATACACATAACTGAATATACATATAAAAAATTAATCGAGATGTCAGTCAATCTCGTTTCAAGTTTCATTACTAAGATTCATGCTCATCAGTATTTTACAAAACTGTTGGATCGTACAACGAAGGATTTGTCTTCAGTTTCGTAGTCAAGCTTATGAACTATCACGGATCTGGTAGCACGAAACGTATCAAATGCAACGGAGTTTAGTTTCAGAACGAATTTAGACAGGAGGGTAATTGTTGTGTCTCCAGCTTGAGCATCACGTTCTGAATCCATTGTATGTGCATAGAGACTCGAGTGTACAAAGAGTACGAGTAGCTGTTGCATATTCTCTCAGCTCCCAGTTGCCTCGTACCGACACTGACGCTAACGATCCCTTTCAAATACCACAGTTCGCCCTTCTTGAAGACCAGTCCTCCGCCACTGTCGCCATCGCAAACCGCCGATCCTGCAATACATTTTGCACACTCCATAAACAACTTCTTCTATACCCATAATTTCTCGAAATTAATTCGTTCGTTTACCGTTCGTATAACCGGCGCACAACTTGTCTTGAGTCAGAAGTTTGTAACTCTCGTTGTTGATTCTGATGTACGATCTGCACTCGCTGTATCCTACGTATGGCACGGTGATCGCTTGTAAAAGGAAACTACTAGGTCCGAGATGTGTCCTTCCGAACCCAGGAACTTTTCCCAGACTCCCCGACTCGAGATCGGTGTCACTCGGATCTAAACACACCGGACGTAACAACTCCGTGAACTGAAGCGGTTCGTTGAGTTCCAGTAACGCAATGTCCAAAGCGTAATTTCCTTCGTATCCGATATACCCGCAAATGTTGTATATGTTCTTCACCTGAAACATAAATGACGATTATTAAAATACATCCAGACGAAGACTTCCAATCGAGAGAACTCTGATCGCTCACCCTACGTTTCTTGACATACTGATTATGTCCTGGAAAGTCGTAGTCCCTGTAGATGTTGCCCGTGGCGATATAATAGTTGGACGGTTCGTCGAAGCGTCTCCTCCTCTCGTTGTAAACGCAATGGGCCGCCGTGACCAAGAGCTTCTCTTGAATAATAGTTGCACCGCAAATAAACTTCTTCTCTCCTTCGGGCGTCTCGCTCGTATAAATGGTCGCGTGCCACGGGAATTCGCTGATGTTGGCCGCAGTTCCGTTTACGATAGTCGGTATTAAATTCGGAGACGCCGGCACACCGCAAGCTGAAACATATACGTGCACTGAAGTTTCCCAATCGTCGAGCAGCGATTATGAATTTCTCAGAAGACAATTCGTCATGCTATATAGTTATGGGCATTGTGTCCACGAAACGTGTGAACTTATCGCACTGGAGGTGCGTTATCAAAGTACCGGTTTGATTCTATACAGTACGATTGGAATATACGTTAAAGAGATATCTCTGTAAAAAAAAATGTATGCATGGTTTGTCAAGATTTATTCTCCAACGATATTACGTAAAATTGTAGTAGAATATAATGTACAGAGAGTTCTTTGGTCGTTCTTAATATACGTAAATGAGTATTAGCCAAAATATATAAGTTTCATTGGAACTTTCGTACGTAATACTGGAAGTTTGTCAGAGCACTGCGCGACGTGTAATTTAAATTAGAGAAGTAAAGCGATTCGTTCTACAACGACGCAATCGACGATCTTAATGATATATAGTAGATCCTTTATTTTCGGGCCCAAACCGGCACATCCGAGGTATCTGATTGACCCATGGGTTTCTGTCTGTGTCTATAAATCACGATCCTGTCGTCGAAAACTTCGATCAACGTAGGATCATTGTTGTCTACGTTATGTTGCAGCGAAACGGAAGTGTCGTTAACATAAATATTTATTGTCGGCGGACCTGGAATGCAACGTATCGGTTCCGGTTGCCAGTGACCAGTCACGTTGCACCTATATTGGACATTTTTAAGTAACGTAGTTTCCGGACGGTAACCACCGCGGCAATTCAAGTTCGCCGTCGTTCCAGGAGTGGCGTTGTCACAAGACACCGGGAAACCGTTGATATTGGTGCAGTCTGCAACCACCGAAGGCGAATACAAACTTCTGCATTGGATTTCTGTAAAAACATAATCCATACTTGTATCCACGTGCCGCACGAAGATCTATTGAAATCGGAAGTGATCGCGCACCTACGCATTCGGGAATGTCGGACCATTTCCCGTCTCGAGCGCAGAACACGAAGCCGTGCCCGTTGAGTCTGAACCCAGAATTACAACCGTAAACCAGATTCGCTCCTGGTTCCAACTGTACGCCTTGTGAGACGTCACAGTCGTCGTCCGTCTGCGGACACTGCGATCTCTCCAACTTCCAGTGACCGTTCTTCGGCTGCTTCGGCACGATGCAACCGTGCAGAGGTTTTACAGTAGGAGGTACGGTCGGCGAAGTCGGCGTCGGCCATCTCGGAGGCGTCGGCGTAGGTCTCGGAGGAGACGACGTAGGTCTCGGTCTTTGCGGCTGATCCTTACTGCACAACGCGGGATCCTCGTCCGAACCGTTTACGCAGTCCCTGACTCCGTTGCATTTGAAGTCACCTTTGATACATCCGCCGTAGTCGCAACGGAAAGTGTATCCCGTGCAGCTGTAAAGGAAATACGTTCCGTGGGAAGATTCAGTGATACGTCTTCGCTGTTTGTAAACTCACGGTATGTCTCCGCACTGAAAGAACGTCTCGTCCGAGCCGTCGGCGCAGTCAGCTTTCCCGTCGCAGAGTCCGTCCTCGTTGATACATTGTCCATTGTCACACTTGAACTCGTCCGCTTTACAAGCTTGGACCGCAGTGTCCGAGGTGCGCCTACATCTGGGCAACGTTTCGTCGCTGTTGTCGATACAGTCTTTTATCCCGTTGCAAGGTGCGTTCCCGGAAACGCACGCACCGTACGAGCATCGAAACAAGTAATCCCCGCAGGTGATTTCGGCCTTTTTGCACTCCTCGGCCGTCTCATCGGACTGGTCCGCACAGTCTCCTTGGCCATCGCACAATAACTCGCTCGAGATGCACTCGGAATTCTTGCACCGAAACTTTCCTATGCTGCAGAAAACGTCAACGATCACTCTACGAGTCTCGGTAATTAAGTAAATTCATGTTCATCGGTTGTACGTACCCACACCTGTTGCTTTGCGCATATCCACGTTCCGTCAAGCCTAACGATAAAATTGATTAATCGTAGAACGCCCGAGTCTCGGTTCTCAATTCGTTTTTATTCAAATCTCGAGTTTCGTTTTGCAGTTACTTTCGCAGAACGCGCGAACGATATAAGTACGTACGCACATAGATTATTTGTAGGAAAAAATATTGTAATTGCACTTTCCAGCACTCTGTAATGTTTCGTAGTATTTCTTAAACGTGTCATAGACAGATCTGTGACCTCTCGATTAGGGCACGTGAAGACCTCCAAAGTTCAAGGTCGCTGCTAAACTGGTTTCTGAATCTCGCTACGAGCACCCAACTCTTCTTATTTCGTTCGCTCGTAAAGATGCAACAGGAACAAAGGAAATGGTTTTTTTAAATACCAAATAAATGTAGGAGAAACTAGTTTACCGCTGCGTTTGTGTACGTTCGACGACGACCGTTTCAAGTGTTGAAACTTGTTAAAAAACGTCACGTTTAAGAATTGTCTAGCAATTATCAAAATTCCATCCCCCGAATTTAATTAAATAAATAATAAAGGTAAGGAGAGATTTACTTACTGTACGTGACTATTAAAATGATCGCTGGTATCGTGTTTTTCATAATAAAAGCCGAAGATCACGGGACAAATCTCTCCTCCGGCATTCGTCGCGTACTGATGCGGCTTCACTCTGGAATTACCCGACCGAGGCAAATAATTCTTGAAACTAGTATTGGTATCTGTTGGCGTGCGTATGGGGAAAATACGTGGCCACGCATACAGAACATCGTCATTCACAGATTACGGGAATCAACGGAACACACACATATATATATATATATATACATATAAGAACTCTGTTCTATTCGGCAGATAGAAAACAAAGACAACGAAAATCGAACCGATAATTTATGCACATTTCGAATGCTATCTTTCGTAAAAGCAGATAAGCTAATTATCGTCGTGTAGGAACTTCCTTCTTCAATGATTTAAAATAAAAGGATCTTGATTAATGATATATTCGTTTAATGCGTTTTTGACAGGCATATAATGGTATTATGGAGTATCCGTAGATGTTACTGGTATGTCCTTAAATGCGAATCTCTTCGGTGTCAGGAACGAAGCCAACCATTTCAGCGTCCTACGTCAGATCGATTAAGGATAATACTAAGAAATAATAAAACGTTCGGGGACGGATAGAATGAAAAAGGATACACGTTCTCCGCAATTTCCGTGTCTACTATGTCCTTTAAAATCTGTTCTTTATAAAATTTTTCGACGTCCTCGTCGCACTCCTTCCAGTCCAACGTCTCGTGGATTCCGTCTTCTCCGTACTTCTCGTTATAATATCCGTAATGTACCTAGTGGAAAGACAGAATTCGTCGATACAATTTCCATTGACATCTCGATTACGAGCAACATCAAAATATGATAGCATTCATCTTCGATTTATGCATATGAATTGTCAAAATACACGGTTTCAATCCGGAAGATGAATGCTGTCAGAATAAACAATAACCGTGAAAGCCTTAAATCCAAGATCGAAATATCTTACAAAGTGTAAACTCAATCCTAAACCCGGCGAAATGGGAATATCGACTCTCTCCAACGAGAATACGTCCTTCACGATATCGTTCGTCACGATGTTCCTGCAAATCCCGACCACCAGAGAGACCATTTTCCTAATTTGATGCAACATGAAGCTTTGTCCTTTGACCTCCAGTACCGCGAACTCCATGTCGTTCGCGACGAACGTCTCGATGCATCGGAAGTATACTATGTAACGCTTGGCTCTTGGATCCATCGCCTTTCTGAAAAGATACGCAAGGCTGAACAAATTGTTCGCAAAGCATTATCAATACGCGGATGTAACTTACGTTCTCGAAGTGAAGTTGTGAAAATTGTGTGTTCCCTCTAACAATTTGAGAGTCTCGTTCAACTTGTCGAGCATCTCCGGAGTCAGGCGAAACTCGTTGTAAGGCTTTCCGTCTATCACGGAGAGCTGTTCGAGCCGTTTCTCCTCGTCTATCTCCTCTTCCTCTCTCTCTATTCTTAAAAAATTCGGATCCTCCGGAGCAAAGGCGAACGTGGGAAGGACGTACCTGTACGTCCTGGCGTCGCACCTATTTTTACTATTAAAACCTTTTGTCACTCGCTTTATACCAAACACTCTTATGTCTTCTGGAAGGTGTTTGTTGATATCTTCTTTATTCACGTGATCAGCTGGAAACAGTCGACATTATTCAATTTGCTCGTCGCGACTAGAGGGGCGACATCGGGAAATATACTTACGCAGCTTCAGAGAGACAATATTTCTAACTGCCGACACTCCTTTATCCGTACGTGCTGCTCTTTGAAATTTGAGCTCTCTTACGTCTTCAAACTGTTCTTGCGTAATGAAATCAGCTTTCAACAGAGCAGTGAGTAAACATTCTTCTATAGTCTTCGTGCCACGATTGATTTGCATTCCCAAGTAGTTTCTACCGACGTAACTCAGCATTATCACATTGTTCTTCCTCTTCAGCCTCTTCTCGTTCCCCTCGAGCTTTGCTGCTTTGGCTGGAACCTCGTCACTCCCATCGTCTATTTGCCTTTTATTAGTTTGCTCGATGACATTTTCGTTCTGGTTCACGGCATCCACTTGGGTCGACATGGTTTTACAAAAAATGTTACCTACAACGAAATTAGCAAAGGATTACACGCTGACCAGATTAAAATTAGTCCGTCAATCACTGGTTATTGAACGCCGGTGTCAGGTGTTTTTATTTCATCGAATACGTACTGTGCTGTAGTCTCAGAAACCGAAAACCCGCCAAGCTAGCACGATATTTCATGCCGTAAAATATCTAGAATTCGTCAGACTGATTCGTAAGTATAAACGCGAGAAGCGTTTCGTCCACGTTTCTCCACGCCTCTGTATGCTCTTAACCTGACGCGTGCATCGAGTCACACAATTGTTTGATATTTCATAACAAAGCATAGCATTAATAAACAATTTAAAGTTACTGGTGTAATAAATCTTCGAGATTCTGATCTTTCATGTGTTAATTGTACGTTTAATAAACATTCTCCGTAGAATCCATTCACTCATGCACGTTCGCTATACGTATGTATATATATATATATGTATTATGTATGTATGCGTTCTAGTGCACTGGTGCAGTCGCAGTGCAGTGCACGATGCAAACAGTCCCACCAATACGTGAAACTGAGGTAAACATCGAGGATTTCGAATAGGTTTTATGGGTTTTTGTACGTTTAAATAAAAAGAAGATAAAAATCGTTTGCGTTCGTCGAGCAGAGTAAAAAAATGCAGTGGCAAAACGTATTAGAGGTCGTCGGTAAAAGGTCGACGTCGCTCCCTAAGGAGGAAGTGAATCGTGAAGATAAACTCATGTCACGTTTATGGGACGATCAAATTATAAAGTAAGTGAAAAGAATCATTTGAAAATGAACGTTGCATTGTTACGCTCTACTATGTCTTTAGGCAATCCGTGAATCTGTGGTTGGACCAAGTTAGTCGCGAGAGGAAACAGAGTAAATCTATTGCCAAAGCTGATGCATTCAAGGATTTGGGAAACAAAGAATTTCGGGCAAAACGTTATACCAAAAGCATCGAATTTTATACGAAGTCTGCATTGCACGCTCCTTTAAACAGTCCTCAACTGCCCATAGCGTTTGCGAATAGATCTGCCTCGTTATTTTTTTTAAACAGATACGAGGTAAGCATGGATCGTAATACAATGATTCCAGTATGTTGTTCAGTCGAACACAGGAATCGACTATGTATAATTATATGTTAGACGAAGCAGATTACCTAATGACTTCCTTTTTCCATGTCATCACGGATAATTTGCCAATGAAAAGGAATGCTTAAGAGACGCCGAGTTAGCAATCAAGTTCAATTACTCCAAACATTTCCATTACAAATTATATTTACGTATTATACAATGTTACTTAATATTGGGCAAATCGTACTTGGCAGAAGAGACATTGTCTAAACTGAAAAAAATAATTGACGATCCTGACTACGTAAAACCCTCTATAAAAAGTATGTGACACGTTAGTAAAATAATTGTAATACCTTTTATGCTTTGTAATGAAATATTTTCAACTCTCAGGCGGCATAGAACAAAAGATGATACAGGTGCAGCTGATCAAGTATACGTCTGTCAAGAATGTATTGGAACATGATAGTAACTTGTCAAAGGCGAGATCTGAAATTCTGTTCGAAGAAAATTCTAATTTTCTCGGTGCGTCCAAGTGCGTAGATATGAAGTATAACGAAGAAGTGGGAAGGTACGTGATGGCCAACGGATCAATTAAAAGAGGGGACATTCTTTTCTTGGAAAAGCCGGTGAGCTTTGTGTTACGCGACGAAAGCGTGGAAAACGATCTTTGTCAACACTGCAATTGCGTCACTACAGACGTTCCTGTTCCGTGAGTGTAGATATTTCCATGGATTCGGCAAAACGATATAATTGGGATCGACACTGTTTCAGATGCACGACTTGTTTAAACACTTTGTACTGTAACGAGAAATGTTCGATCGAAGCGTGGTCTTCGTACCATCGCTGGGAATGCCCAGGGTCCCAAATAGGACTTTGGAGCGACATCGGGATAGGCCATTTGGCTCTGAAGGTTTTACTGACTTGTACGACTACANGCAAAGCTGATGCATTCAAGGATTTGGGAAACAAAGAATTTCGGGCAAAACGTTATACCAAAAGCATCGAATTTTATACGAAGTCTGCATTGCACGCTCCTTTAAACAGTCCTCAACTGCCCATAGCGTTTGCGAATAGATCTGCCTCGTTATTTTTTTTAAACAGATACGAGGTAAGCATGGATCGTAATACAATGATTCCAGTATGTTGTTCAGTCGAACACAGGAATCGACTATGTATAATTATATGTTAGACGAAGCAGATTACCTAATGACTTCCTTTTTCCATGTCATCACGGATAATTTGCCAATGAAAAGGAATGCTTAAGAGACGCCGAGTTAGCAATCAAGTTCAATTACTCCAAACATTTCCATTACAAATTATATTTACGTATTATACAATGTTACTTAATATTGGGCAAATCGTACTTGGCAGAAGAGACATTGTCTAAACTGAAAAAAATAATTGACGATCCTGACTACGTAAAACCCTCTATAAAAAGTATGTGACACGTTAGTAAAATAATTGTAATACCTTTTATGCTTTGTAATGAAATATTTTCAACTCTCAGGCGGCATAGAACAAAAGATGATACAGGTGCAGCTGATCAAGTATACGTCTGTCAAGAATGTATTGGAACATGATAGTAACTTGTCAAAGGCGAGATCTGAAATTCTGTTCGAAGAAAATTCTAATTTTCTCGGTGCGTCCAAGTGCGTAGATATGAAGTATAACGAAGAAGTGGGAAGGTACGTGATGGCCAACGGATCAATTAAAAGAGGGGACATTCTTTTCTTGGAAAAGCCGGTGAGCTTTGTGTTACGCGACGAAAGCGTGGAAAACGATCTTTGTCAACACTGCAATTGCGTCACTACAGACGTTCCTGTTCCGTGAGTGTAGATATTTCCATGGATTCGGCAAAACGATATAATTGGGATCGACACTGTTTCAGATGCACGACTTGTTTAAACACTTTGTACTGTAACGAGAAATGTTCGATCGAAGCGTGGTCTTCGTACCATCGCTGGGAATGCCCAGGGTCCCAAATAGGACTTTGGAGCGACATCGGGATAGGCCATTTGGCTCTGAAGGTTTTACTGACTTGTACGACTACAACGGACAAAATTAGGTTTAACGACATGCAAAATTTACGTACCAATTTCGACGAGTCGTCGATAGGCGATTTAACATTGTATGGAACTGTACGTACCGATCGTCAACTCAAAACAAATCGATTTTATTCAATCATTCTGATTCACAGTTGATCTTTACAGACAGCTATCATGCTCACCGTTTACTTGTCGAAATATACAAATTACTTCGAAGAAAACGACGTCGAAGACAGTTTAATGACAAAGTTCTCCGATCGATCTTTCAATTCGAATTTTAATATATCGACAGACGCCGATAGACGACTGTACATAAGTTCTCTGCTTTTACGACACATCCTCCAACTCATTAACAACGGGCACGCGATTTCAAGATCGGACGCACCGTTGAACATGAGTGATTTCTCGGCGAACGACGACATCGTAGCTGCAGGGATTTATCCTTCTGCGAGTATAATGAACCATTCGTGCGATCCCAATATAATCAACATGTAATTTGAACATTGCCTTACATCGTATTATTTCGATTGCCAATATATCGTTGCCAATTTAACTTTTTAGCTTCGTGGACCAGTATTTGATTGTCAGAGCTTCGAGGGACATTGCCGACGGCGAAGAAATTTTCAACTGCTACGGTATAATAGACTTCTTTTTAGAAATTCATGTTACAACGTTTACGTACTCGATCAAGTCGCATTAAAAAATTCTCATTAGGCCCGCATTATAGATACTTGACGACAGAGGACAGACAGGAGCATTTAAAGAGTCAGTATTCCTTTACTTGTAAATGCAACGCCTGTGTGCAACCGAAATTGCAATGGTTCACGGTACGTAACGATTTCTTATTTGCAATTACAGTCGTCGAGGACGTTGAATAAAACAATGAAATTGTAATTGTAGGAAAGGTTCAGCGCTATGAAATGTTCAAAATGCAGCGGCGCACTGTGCGATATAAACGGCTTCGTATGTTGTTTGGATTGTAGGAACGGATCGCGTAATGATTTGCTGAAAAAAGTGGTGCTCGCCGAGACTATGTTTCGCGAGGCTCAACTTCTGTTCGATTCAGGAAAACTGCAGGACGCGTTGAACAAACTAAAAGAATGTTTAAAATTACAAAGAGCCTTGTTATATAAATATAACGAAAACATTACGGCGACGTTGAATCTTATGGCAAGATTGTATAAGATATCAGGTTGGCATAATCGTTTGATTGCAATTACACGTTTAGATCGATAATGCACGATATTTTTAGAACGATGGATAGCTAGTATCGAGTGCTTGACGGACACTCTCCCAGCGATTTCAGAGAAATACGGTTCCTGTAGCTGGGAAATGCTCAATCAACTGAACTATCTTACAGATACGTACTTTTTGTACTTCGAAAAGGAAACGAATACCACTACGTACACGTACAAGTAAATGTCTCCCTGACGATGGTCCCTAATCGAAACGGTATCTTGACTGATCTTGTTGTGTTTCAGGAACGCTTTAAAGAAGGCTGAAAATCAATTATGTAGAATGGAAGAAATTGCCAACTTTAATTGTGGATCCTGGAGTAAAGTTTACAGGGATATAAAAGCAAAGCAAGAAAGGATTCGTCTGTTTAACAGAACTTGATCCGTTTATTTACAAATTAGTTACTGATAAGAGTAATATATGTAAATTTAATTATGTACTAGTTATATAAATATATTTTATATTTACAAGAATACGAGTTTTTTATGACGAGAGGTATTTCCTTCCGTATAACTGTGCTTTTTTCTCAAAGCCGACAGACTTGATAGGCGTGTTTAGCTTGTAAAACGGATTCATAGAAAACTACAAAATTAGAGAGATAGAGAGCTTGATAAAGTTGTCGTTTTAACGCGACGGTAGGCAGTGAAATCGTCTGTTCTCACCTTTATGTACATTTCATACATTTCATTGAAGAAGTTCTTTATGCCATCCTCATTTTTACTGTCGTGCACCATGACAAATCTGATATGGGTCGCCGTAACGAAAGCACTGACGAACCACTGGTTGAACTTGTCCACAACCTTCAAATGCATATTCGTCGTTTTCCACGTGTGCTCGTCGACGAGATCTAACGCGGCGTGTGCAATGAATTGATTTAAATGCGTGTAATCTTCTTTCTGTTTAGAACAGAGTAGAATGAGTCAATGACTCCGTCGCCGCTGTCATAATTACGAACCTTCGCATCTTTCCCGGAATTGTTGAATTCGATTTCGAATAAAGGATTGTCGGTGTGGCCGACAATCGCGAAATAGTAGTTGGCTGTCATCGCGAACTTTAAAAACAATTATCTGAACAGAATCTATCCGTCCATTGTGTATCGCAGACTAATCGAAAGTGTTGGACTCGAACGTGGCACCATCTAGCGGTTGAAGTCGCGAACTAA
>SMSR01016162.1:141611-158244 GCA_019453355.1 Ceratina japonica | reverse complement strand
TGCGTTCACGTGTATTGAAACGAGACAATATGTATTTATCGGAAATTTGTTATCAGAAATGACAACGCGGAACAGTATACATATACACACATACATGTTCATAAAATGCAGTACATATTAGTGCGTCCTACTATACTTCCAATGACTAGAAGTCGCATAAAGGTGGCTACAGACGTAACTGCAAGCTTTCCAAGGATGCATGATCAATCTATTTGTACAAACACGAACAATTTATCTTCTTCACCACATGGTATGAGTTTGCTTGAACAAGAGTCAATCTCGGACGACGATACACTCGCTCTGGGTGCCTCTTCCTTTATTTACAAGACGAAAACACAAAAAAAAGAATTCTATGATTTTAGCTCTTCGATTCTTCTATAATTAGTTTTAAACTCATTCATGTTTCTCACAGCTCAACTCTTATCGGCGTTAGGTTTAATTAATCTATCTTTTTATTAANTTCTATGATTTTAGCTCTTCGATTCTTCTATAATTAGTTTTAAACTCATTTGTGTTTCTCACAGCTCAACTCTTATCGGCGTTAGGTTTAATTAATCTATCTTTTTATTAATGCATTATACGTCGTCTCCTTCTTCGCCTTATCATGCTAATCTTTAGATTTAATATGCCACAGCATGGGGGTGTTTTTGCATACAATTTTCAACCTATGTTCCGTTTTGCTTTTGCAAGCGCGGATATGTACACGCATGCATAATTGAAATTCATTCAGTTTTCAAGCTGCTTGTACAATTCATATGCTTCCGAATTTATCATATAAACGCTCAAGTGTGCTTGGTTGAAAAAAGATTGATCGTGCATGCTCTTCAGGTTTGCACTTACGTCTACGACCTGTTTAACGCGAATATTTTGCGTTGCGAAGTAACATCTTTTAAAATTCATTTGATACAAAACGACTATAGTATTAGTAGTTGTCAGCGTTAACGCGTAAACTTCGGAGCTTCATTTTTAAAAGTTGTATATAGGCGATAGAATGATATTATTATATGTACACTTGACTTGCGTGCTTGCGCAGGTATAACAAAATATAGTTAATGATAATATTATGATTGATCTAATTATTGTAGGAAATATTTTACGTGTGTAAAACGTTTTAAGAACTTCACTTCTTTACTCGTGCGCGTTGAACGAATTTTAAGTAAACATTACGCGGGGAACGATTAGCATAATAATTTATTTGTTTTGCGAAAAGATTATTATATCTGTGTTAAGTAGCAATCACGGTACCAAAGTTGAGAAATTAATTAATTAGTACTTATTTAAAGTATCGCTTGAATTAACGTGTCATAGTGCAGTTTTATCCACTTTCTTTTGCATGTATTGGTACAAGTTTATTTGTATGCCTAAAACTTTTAATGGAGAACGGAGCATTAATTAAAATGAAAACTAATCGGGACGGATCGTTATCCTTACTCGATTTCGATGTTTTAAGGTGGATTAGATTAAAATTGATCCCTTAAAACGGGAAATAATCCAACGGATCAGAATGGCAGAAATGTATACTTTAACACTCGTTTTAATCGAGTCTTTTAGCGTTTCCTTAGGTCAGTAAAAGTTACTTCGGAATTACCCTATATACTCTACTTTCACAAATTAATGTGAATGATTATAAATCGATCAGTATTGCAAGCATAGTTTCTAAAGACGATAAATAAATTCTAATCCACAGTGGCCTCACGGTGAAACACCATTTATAGCAGCCACTTTAATAATTAAACGTGCTAATAATGATTTTCTTCGGCCAAACGGTTGAATAAAAGTACATTAATGATTTTCTGGTTGATACATACGTACATTTTGCCAAAATAAGACAGTATTACGTTTCATGACAAACGTATGCAAACGTTATCGTAAAACGACATTCCTACAGTTTTTCATTTTACGCAGAGTAGGTATCCACCAATAAAAATTTGTATGCAGTAATGCAGTTATGGTCGAATATGCGCACTTCATGAATTACTATTTAAAATAAATGCAACCATCGGGCTGCGGATAAAGCGTTACAGTTATAAAACTGCGCGAAAATGTATATATCCAATATGCATACTAAAAAAAAAAAGAAAGTCCTTCGAGCTAAATACAATGAGGAAGTCAATCTTCTTTGACTGTGTATAGAGGCAGAAAGCCTGAGTGCGATGAAATTTACGAATGAAATTTGCACGCGCTTTCCCGAAACTCTGATTTTTATCGTGATTCGTTAAGTGGAACGCATTTTGAGTTAACGACTGTTAATTATGGGCAACTTATGAGTCATTATGCTTATACGTCGGTGCTCGAGAGTGCTGGATGTACAAAGAGCAATGAAAAATATCGATTAACCGTATAGCGTCAAGTATATTTCCGTCGATTTCAATTTTCGACCGGTGAAGTAATGTCTCCTCAAGGTGGCGGCTACAAATTCAGTTGGTAAACCGACATTATTATACAGAATCGTGAAAAAAATGGTACCTCAGGAATTGTTCTATGCTCAGTATACCGTGCTTGTTAATCTTAAAATTACAGCTTTTGCATTTGCAAAATGAACACACGTAAATTAATTATTCTACTCGTCGAGAACTTACTAAACAATTTAATTTATTTTATTAAGCTAACATTTCTGGAGTACCCATTTTTCACACGCTATCGTAATAAGTAAACTATACAATTTATCTAACTCATTTAGTTCGTCTATTATGCTTGCACAAAAAATTGTTAAAAGAAAATTAAACATTATAAAAACGCCAAAGGTTTTGCAGTACGTCCCAACGCCAGAAGTTGACGAAAACTAGAGGCTCACCATGTTTCGTCCAGTCGCACCTTCAGGATTGTGGCTTGAAACCATTCCTTGTGGTTTGGTTCGCTGGAGTGCGTGGTTCGCTACGATTCATTTCGTCGATGACACAGGCGAGACGCGTGTCTCAGGATACGTAGTAAAACAGATGGACGAGAAGAATGAAACGTCTTCGATTTTCTCAACTATGTCTATTACGTTATTTCAACTCCGAACACTGGATACTTGTCTCAAGGGTGGAATAAGAAAGTAAACTAAATTCCATTCAACGATCTTTGATGCACGGAATTTTGTTCCCTCTCCTGTTCCACCCTTCAACGAACTTCAACGATCGTGGATAG
Organism: Ceratina japonica; assembly: GCA_019453355.1. Taxonomy (NCBI): domain Eukaryota; kingdom Metazoa; phylum Arthropoda; class Insecta; order Hymenoptera; family Apidae; genus Ceratina; species Ceratina japonica. The sequence continues at coordinate 155,115 of SMSR01016162.1, read as the reverse complement.
ATCGGAGAATGGATCTCGGTAATGATTTAGGATACGCAGCGGATTTAACGTACTGATCTGCTTTGAATTTCCCACGGTATTATTTCCCATAATAAAGGANATTTTCGACCGGTGAAGTAATGTCTCCTCAAGGTGGCGGCTACAAATTCAGTTGGTAAACCGACATTATTATACAGAATCGTGAAAAAAATGGTACCTCAGGAATTGTTCTATGCTCAGTATACCGTGCTTGTTAATCTTAAAATTACAGCTTTTGCATTTGCAAAATGAACACACGTAAATTAATTATTCTACTCGTCGAGAACTTACTAAACAATTTAATTTATTTTATTAAGCTAACATTTCTGGAGTACCCATTTTTCACACGCTATCGTAATAAGTAAACTATACAATTTATCTAACTCATTTAGTTCGTCTATTATGCTTGCACAAAAAATTGTTAAAAGAAAATTAAACATTATAAAAACGCCAAAGGTTTTGCAGTACGTCCCAACGCCAGAAGTTGACGAAAACTAGAGGCTCACCATGTTTCGTCCAGTCGCACCTTCAGGATTGTGGCTTGAAACCATTCCTTGTGGTTTGGTTCGCTGGAGTGCGTGGTTCGCTACGATTCATTTCGTCGATGACACAGGCGAGACGCGTGTCTCAGGATACGTAGTAAAACAGATGGACGAGAAGAATGAAACGTCTTCGATTTTCTCAACTATGTCTATTACGTTATTTCAACTCCGAACACTGGATACTTGTCTCAAGGGTGGAATAAGAAAGTAAACTAAATTCCATTCAACGATCTTTGATGCACGGAATTTTGTTCCCTCTCCTGTTCCACCCTTCAACGAACTTCAACGATCGTGGATAGATCGGAGAATGGATCTCGGTAATGATTTAGGATACGCAGCGGATTTAACGTACTGATCTGCTTTGAATTTCCCACGGTATTATTTCCCATAATAAAGGAACAGTTAAGGAGGTTCTACCGGTAACAGTCTTAAAATTACGAAAAATCTAAAATTTAGCGTATGAGTAGATATTGGTTAAATAATGACTCTGTTAAATTTTGGTGAACTTTCATGAGATGAGAGAAGAGTTCTGAAGATTTTAATTTAAATTGTTTTTCACAAATATCTAAGTTCCTATTGGTCGGACGATATTATATACATAGGATCGAAATTATAGATTGATAAATTCTCTACAACAATCATTCTTGGTATTTTTTTTTTGCAAGTAACGGTTTTCAAAATAAAAATAAAATTTCAAAATAAAATTTTAAGTTTTCGAACCAAGCCGCGTACATCATTCTTCCGAAAACTTCAAGGTTTTACCGGGTGTTATTTTTAAAACCGTTGCCCAAAAAAAAAAAATACCAAGAATGAGTGTTGTAGAGAATTTATCAATCTATAATTTCGATCCGATGCATATATATCGTCCGACCAATAGGAACTTAGATATTTGCGAAAAACAATTTAAATTGAAATCTTCAGAACTTTTCTCTCATCCCATGAAAGTTCACCAAAATTTAACAAAATCATTATTTAATCAAAATCTACTCATACGCTTAATTTGAGATTTTTCGTAATTTTAAAACTGTTACCGGTAGAACGTCCTTAAGGCCTATTCCGACTATCCGGCAAACTGCCGGTCCGTGGCTGTCCGGTCGGGGCGAAAAGGAACAAAACCAGGAGTGTAGTTCGTAGTACAGAGTATAGGAAAAAGTGTGTCAAAGCAGAAGACCACAGGGGTCCCTCCTGGTTTTGTTCCTTTTCGCCCTGACCGGACAGCCACGGACCGGCAGTTTGCCGTATAGTGGGAATAGACCTTTACTCGTTCAACTCGAAGTTGAATGTACCACATGTAACACAGCGATGATGATTACAAACTGTACATATACAACCGAATAAACATTGTGTTTAGAAAAATGTACTTATCACTGAACCGTTAATACTCAATTAATCGTAAGATAGCGAGGAATTAATATAAGGTGAATTTTGTAATATCGGAAAAAGAGTATTTAATTCAATTCATGGTTCAACATTGAAGAACTTATACATATTTTGCTGATTAAAATATTTCTATCGATTAATTAGTTAATTTAACAACCAGTATAGGAAAGGTCAAAAATTTAGTTGAAAACAAGTTGTTAAATTAATGATAATAGTTTTAATTAAAAATTTGAAAAAGAGTCTTTTGACAGCGATAGAAATAATATTAAACCGCAGATATTATCTAAATGAAATGTTTGTCGTTCGATACTGACTTAGTATAAGTGTTTTAAATGTCATAAAGCAGGAATTGTTTTCCTTTCTTTTTACGGGACGACGATTTCGTATGCGGTAACCTGCTAACAAATTTGATTTTAATGTAAATTCTAGCTACGTTAATTTGCCGCAATCGTTACTGCCGTAACTGTCGTTCGTATACGTGTCTTCGCGGTTGGATAACACACATGCACAGTGCGAATCGATCGTACGATCGCATCGGTGGCCGTCGGCCGAGCCCAGCTCGCTTCAATCAAGCTAATGTTCCAATAATTTGGATCCTAGAGCAGTATCTAGCTCGGCCCACCGAATGAGTGAATGGCCTTGCCCGGCTTCGTACATATAGAACCCTCTCGTTCGAACTAAGCACGTATCCAGACCGATATAACCGATCGTATCCGTGTGAACGTTGTCTAGTTCCGTAAGTGCCGTCCAACACTTCTCGCGGTGTACGTTATTCCGCGTGTGGGAGGACAAGCGGCTACGCTTTGTTCACCGATCGATATTATGTAAGAAAATTAGAAACAGACCTGGTTTATAGTATATACTTCCAATTTTACCTTTACGCAATGCGATCTGCAAACTATCGACCACGTAGAAAAGTAGTCAATTTTATGTTCGAACTATACTTTGCCGTAAGTGATTATTTATACGTTTGAAAGGTTGGAACGTTCTTATCACGTTTAATTCAAATATTTTACTTGATTATATAAAAAATCATACAAAAGATANTTTATGTTCGAACTATACTTTGCCGTAAGTGATTATTTATACGTTTGAAACGTTGGAACGTTCTTATCACGTTTAATTCAAATATTTTACTTGCTTTATAAAAAATCATACAAAAGATGTATGATAGAAAATATATTCAACTTCGCATTATTAATGAAATGAATTATAAGTCATTCAACGAAATAAGACATAAGTGATAGGAGACAGAATTTTCATATAATATAATAGAGCAACAAGCGATTAGCACTAGAATTATAGTATGTATATGTATATGTATACAGAAATATAGACAGAATTATTTGTAATATTCATTTACTTAAAAATTTATGTATTTATTATAAGACAGTGCTTATTAAATGAATACATTCAAATATTTGATCGAAAATTCATTTTTCCTGGTACAATCAATGAATAAACTTAAAGTGGTAGTCATACTGAATAATTACTGTATAACTTCTCTATGACTTCGGTGATAATGGGCAGAAAAATGTTGCATATACATACGGTAATAATGCAAATGGGTTAACCACGTTTCGACGATGGTTGGTCATCGCGCCAGCGCCTCCCGAGTGACCAGTTCGTACCCTCGCTTTCTCGAAACGAAACGGTCGAGCCGGGCCGGGCAACCCCGCGGCAGTAAGGACGCGTTCGTGCTCACGCGAAGACGCGGACCAACGCCGCGGGCACGTCGATGCCGACCAGCGACGCTTCCCCGAGGCTAGCACCTTCGTAAATGCACCTTGCCCGGCGACTCAGCTTCGCTGTCCACCTGGTAGCCAGGTAAGACGTGGCCTTTCGCGCGATGCCACTTCGTCAGACTCGGTTTCCCTCACGTGGAATTCATTTGGAAATGAGATCATCGTGAACGTTGTCGTCGGCCAAGTGAACGGAGAATTGACAATGATTTTGGAAAACTCTCTGACAATGAATTCTTTGGAACCAAACGAGGTAGAATCTAGTGAGGAAATATTAAGGACTGAGAGGGTTGGCTGAAAGCTATATGTAGCCGTGGAGCTATAGGAAGCTTTTTAGAGCTTTCAGTGAAATAGAACATGAAGTTGTAATTTTGTTCGTGGGCGATCTTATAGATCTCGTTTTCTTTCGATTTACAAAGTGTCCGATCAAATCGATTGGAGATCTAGCCGAAACAGGCAAGTTTTTATCTCAACTGGAATACAAGAATAGGAGTAATGTATTTTCTACTGACGAGTATATTCAAGAATTTAATCTTGGTTCAGTTCATGAATCATTCGTTCCGAATAATTTCCTCAGAGGGGTCCTTCAAGCAAGAATGTAATCGTTTTTTTAAATCTTTTATACAACAATGATATTCGCGTAAGCCGTTCTCGTGACTGGTGCACGAAAACGTACGTAGGTATTTGAAATTTCATGGGTCATGCTTTGTTTTCGTCTTGCTGGATAATATCTGCAGCGAGGTCAGCGTGATTGTTGTAACAACCACTTTGACTTGTATTAATTGTCCGCCCCGAAGACTTATAATCGTATGGCTATAATTTTTGTCACTCATGTTTTGATAAAATCTTCCATCTCTTTATGCAACCGGAAATGTGAATTTGAAATTGAATTGGAATACTCTATAAATGGGGACTGGTTCAACTGTGAGATGAGAGTGCCGCGAATCTTGTTCTCGGATTCTTAAAGAAAGAAAAATTCGCGCGCCATCCTCGTGGCGATTATCGTGGACGGATTTGAATCAGATCGATAAAAGTCGGACTGTTCCACTTAGGCAGGAGAAATCCTACGGAATTTCCTTCCTCCTCGTTTAAACGATACGTCATCTGTAATTATTTTAAAGCAGAATTCTGTAATAGTAGATTATCTACTGCTGCTTGCTGTGATCTTTTTTTAATTTATAGAATGATTGCATGAGGAATAATATATGCGAGATACGTGTATAAATTATGATAGTAAATAATGATTTAATATTGAAAACGTGAAATAAATCTCTTTTTTTTAAATATTCGCAAGAATTTGTTTGTGCATAAAACTTCTGTTTAATTGAAAGAAATTATACATTTATTTTATTTCTTTTTTAATAATATAGTTGACGAATGTTTATGTCTTGAACAGATTTTGTAGATACAGGAATTTTATTTAGTAGCTGTTTGTTTTGTTCACGGCACCATGGAGTTAACATGTACATACATATGTATGGATGCTTGTATATTTTCAGTTTTGATCGATGACAATTGTCAACGAACACAATGGTTAAGAACGAATCGGCGAGGCCCGGTATGAATTAAAGCGAACGACAAGCCCTAACGACTCTGTGTGTAATGTTACGTTTGATCGTTTTCGTGCAATAAAAAAATATGAACCAGAAACAGTAAGAGGGGAAAAAAGCTGCAATGTGCAACTCGGAGTGCATCGAAATTTACCGTTTCAAGTAAGCTGCGATCGCGCGTCTCGAGATTAACATTTAGGCGATAACAGGTCTTGTAACACTTCGTCGTTATGGTGAGTAGAATAAGTAATAGCTGTAATGAAGCTCTACGCGTTGACGTATAATTTCACCTCCGCGAAAATTCTTTGCGATCACGGCTGCAATTTCCATTGATTTTCCATTACGCACACAGTGTTGCATAAAATTTTACCGCACCGCGGGAGCTTTCTTCCGTCCCTTACTCGACGTTTGCTATGTCGTTTGATGGTAAAAAAATCCTATCGACTTTATTTCGAAAATGAGTACTTTTTTCTTTATCAAATGCCTCATACTTCTTCAGTTGAAAAAATTGAAACTTCTTTCTTAATAAAATAATTAATCTTCACTGATTTGAATCGTTCTCGATTGAAGTCTTTCAATAAATAAAAAGAAATTCCCTGGTATATCTTCTCTTTATTCCTCGAACACAATCAGATCGTTCAATGGGTTTCTATTCTCGAAAGAGAAACAAACTGTTGTAACCAGGAGACATTACAACATGCGACGTCCGGATAACAATGATGCATCCATGCAAACGTTCGCGGGAGAACAAAACGAACGGTTGCTCGTTGCGCGGCCGTCTATTCGCGAAACAAACAATTAATTCGCCGGTTCCTGCTCGACTGCCCCACGAAATAATCAGCTATTACATGATCGTTACGCCGGCCGCGGCGCAACTTCCTTGGCCGACGGAACACACAGGTATATGTATAAGCGTGCTTACCTATACAGGAGAGTATACGAGAGGCCGTTGAACTCTCGCAGGGAAACCGATTCCAACGTTTTGCATTCTCTTCGAAGCCACACTGACTTCCCATCATCCCTCTCTGATTGACGCCTAAATTGAAGCCTCTGGGCATCGAATTCGAATCAAATGTGAAAGCAACATCCTGCTGTCATCATCAACTAGGTCGTAAACAGGAAATTGTCAATTAATCGCGTACTATTAACGACCGAAGGATTTAAGGACGTTCTGGAGGTATATAAAAACGTTCACAAATTCTTGAAACGTTAACAAAACATAGTTTTTACTATATTAAAGCAATTATCAAAGTTTGGGTTCGATTCACTTCACCGTTTAAAAATTATAGCTATTTAAAGATAGCTCATTTTAACACGTCTTCTTATGGAGAATTCATAAAATTCCACTTTAAATCCTATTTAAATCTTGAAAAAACGTTGCCAGAAACTTCAAATTTTTTCTATATTATAGTAAACACTATGTAATTAATTAATACACAAAATTTATTAATGTCCACTGAGCAGTTAAAGAAAAAAACATTATAAACTACTAGAAAATGTCATCAGAACATAATTTTATACAAATTTTAGATGTTTATTAGTAATTATAAATATTGTTTTCTGAAGTATTTTTGTTTTATTTAAATATTTATTTTTGACTTTTTATTATGTAATTGTCTATATTCAACATCACCAATTTATTTTCTTCAAGTTGAAATCAGAGGGTACAGTCATTCACAAAAGTCACTTAGAATCTAATATTAAGGGAACTTGATTAAAATGCCAGTATGAGAACCAATTCACTAATTAAACAAAAGTTTTCGGAATTAATCTATATTTTGAATACAAAATATACATCATAAATAGCCTTCATTGCCAATATACTGACGAATTTCGAATTTTATGTAATTTTGTCTCGGATTGTACCTCCAGAACATCCTTAATTCTTTCTAGTCATTTCAGCCATCATTTCGCTGCCACAGTAAACTAGTTACAGATATATCTATTATTTCCATGAACCTTTTATATTCTTTCACTGAATTAATTGAATAATATTAACTAAAAACTGCGGAGAACGAAAATAGTAGAAATGTGTTCGCATTTATGATCTTAATTGAGGATTAATGAGATTTTCTGTGAAATGTACGATTTCTCTAAAGAAATAAGAATTGCTGAATTTGGAGTGGTCCCAGTTCAGCGGTTAGAGACCGCGAGCGTGATAAATAAGTAAAGCTGCGAGCTCGCCGGAAAAGCGGCTGTTAATTAAACGCAATTGCGTAACGGGTGCTAATTAAAAGTGACGTACACGTGCTGCTTCGCCTCGCCTCATCGCCGCTAAATCGTTATTTATAACGTCGATCTCGTGGGTGATGGATTTCAGCCGGGCCTCGCTAAACCAGCCCTATTTACGTTGACAAGTGTTAAGTTGCCACAGAAATGAGACGAATCCGAGCGGACAGACGTCTCTCTCTCTTTGCGAGCAAGTCTTGTTCGGTTAAAGAGCTAATTAATACAGTAATCTCTGACAAACTTTACATTGTCTACGCATTTAATTAAATAATTTAGATTGATGAATGGACTGATCAAATGAAATAATAAAGTCTTATTTCTTAACTTTTCTAAAATAGATTATTTGGGATCAAGGCATGAGTAAGATGCATTTCATTGATAGATTAATTTATGCGTTTCCTTTCGTTCAATTTCTAATTTCATTCAGAATGTTTTTTTACAAGGAAACTTCATCGCTGTTACTATAAGGAGATTAGTCGTAAGAAGTAAATAGTAGTTATGATCCCTCTCGCTTTCACCGCATTCTCGACTCTTGATTGCAATTAGATAGAGTGCACGGTGCATATAAATGCGCCTGGAAAATCGTCCATCACGTGCCCCTGCACATTTGTATCTCATGTGTAGTTTTCATGATGTCAAGGTCACAAATGAATCTTTTTCAACAACTCCCGCTGCATTGCATTATTCTACATGATTAAGAGTTAGCCTGACATCATACATGGTCACGTTTACTATTATTATCATATGGTTAACAATTTTTATGTATTGTTTTATATTTACTATTTTTCTTCTTGGATTGATATACGTTATAACAGAAATACCTTTCCTTTTAATTAGTCGCTATACCTCGAATTACAATCCTGTTTTTTTAACAAACTGTTGTCTTAACTTTTATCAAGATTAAATGTAACACATTTTGTTAAATAATCATAGATTTATCTTATATGAAAGTTATGTAAATTTGATTTTAATTGACATACGTTTCTTTCATCTAATCTGATTCACAGCAAAAGAAACAAGACATGATATACCGTTTCTATACTGTTTATAAAACGGTTCTTAGGCATTTCTCTCTCATCTAAATTCTATAAATTGTATATTTTTATACACAGTATATTCGTATCGGTTTATCCAGCGAATTCCTTATAACAGTTTAACCAATTTAATTACCGGAATTTCTGGAATAATCGAACCGTGGTTCGCGTTAAGCGTTTTTTTTTTCCAACATTTGCATCTCATTCAATGTTATATTGGATAAATTGATTGAAGGTGTTCTCATCATAAAAATATCAAAATTACTCACGTGAATATATTATAATTTCTTTTATTCACGGCTTACCTTTCCACATTTGCGGGAATAAAATACTTTTCTTCTGCATATGCGTTATTTATTTTAAAAAATTGAAAAAATGTTAATAGCCAAACACATTCAGAGACATTTACACTTGAAAAATTGGATATATTTTCAGTCGATTCTAATGATACCACTTCTGGTTTTGATTTTTTTGGTACTGAACGATGGTTGAGTATACGTCCCACTTTTCAAGACAATAAACTGGCTATATAGTTAAGCCATGAATAAAGTCCTATACGCAACACGGGTCTAAAGTCGATCATTCCCTTGGGTGATTATTATTAAACCCACCCGCGGGAATAATCAACGACTTTACTCCCTTGTTGCATAATGTAATATTATACAAATATCTAATTCCGTTTCATATAAAGATAATTACACAATTTAAAATTTCTATAATATGTTTATTAGAACTCTCTAATTTTTCATTCATCTCCATTTCTATTCGTATCTTGTGTAAAATAATCGAATTGAAGAAATTCCTTCTGTACAAAAGCTTGGCATNTGGCTATATAGTTAAGCCATGAATAAAGTCCTATACGCAACACGGGAGTAAAGTCGATCATTCCCTTGGGTGATTATTAAACCCACCCGCGGGAATAATCAACGACTTTACTCCCTTGTTGCATAATGTAATATTATACAAATATCTAATTCCGTTTCATATAAAGATAATTACACAATTTAAAATTTCTATAATATGTTTATTAGAACTCTCTAATTTTTCATTCATCTCCATTTCTATTCGTATCTTGTGTAAAATAATCGAATTGAAGAAATTCCTTCTGTACGAAAGGTTGGCATTTTTAATATACTATTATACAAATATCTAATTCCGTTTCATATCAACTTAATTACATCATTTAAAATTCCTATAATGTGTTTATTAGAACTCTCTAATTTTTCATTCATCTCCATTTCTATTCGTATCTTGTCTAAAATAATCGAATTGAAGAAATTCCTTCTGTAAAAAAGGTTGGCATTTTTTCCACCTCCACAATCGTCTTCCGTGCTGAAGCGAAAAAAGGCGTATCTGGTTGGCGGTAGCCTTGTCCGATTCACGAGAGACAGATTTCTAGAAAGCGTGTAATAATTTTCAAGAAGCATGGCATTTACGTACTAACACTAGAAACGTGCGGTTGCACAGTATTGGTCTGTCCATTAATTCGAAACCCAAACGGGCCACGTACATCAACTCGTGTCGGCGAGGCGTGCAACCGTGAATCACATTTCGGCCACGAGGTCTTGTCTTCCACATCGGTTTTTCATGCTGATCGCATCGATCGCACCGTGTCCAATCGAGGGATGTCACTGGACGCGATTCAGATACTTCGGACACCGCAGTCATGGAGAACGTCCACAGGATCCTTCGTCCACTCCGGATGGCTCTTCGACTCCCAGCCTTGTTTCTGTGATTACTCTGATTTTTTTTTCTAATAAGTAATTTGTCATAAGTATAAATGTATTTTTCCAGTGAATTTATAAGCGCTGTGTTTCTCTACATGTGATAAATTGAAAATTAGTGCTTCATTAAAGTGCTCAGTACAACATGTGTGTACACGGATAATTAGAGCATTCATGGATTGTTAATAAAATTGTGTGAATTGATTCCTATGTTACAGATTTCTATGAATTGAAAATTGAAAATAAGTGCTTCATTAAAGTGCCCAGTACAACATATGTGTGCACGCATAATCAGAGCATTCATGGATTGTTAATACAATTGTGTGAATTGATTCCTATGTTACAGATTTCAATGAATTGAATTCTGTGCGTTATGAGAGTGATTATTTACAATAGTGAATAAAGAGTGATTAAATTAAACTTTAAATAGACTGCACTTAAATTGTTAACATCTGTTAGTACGAAAGAATCGTCAGAAGACTAATAACTTAAAAAACTAGGATCGAGCTGAGGTACAGAATTGTTGATCGGTTATCGCAGTTAGTTATAACGGAATGAATGTAAAGAACATAGTAGCAGCGAAATCATCAGACAAGATTTATCGTGATAATAAACTCGCCGAATGACCGCTTCGTAACATTCCGTTGACCCATTTCTTTGCCTTGCTCGTTATTATTCGGAATAAAACTGTAAACGCGAATGAAATTATTCTTCTATAACGCGTGCCTAATTGCCAATCACTACCAAGAGATTACATAATATAATAATATATAATNCGGAATAAAACTGTAAACGCGAATGAAATTATTCTTCTATAACGCGTGCCCAATTGCCAATCACTACCAAGAGATTACATAATATAATAATATAATACAGTATAATAATGCCTGTTTTTAAAAGCATTTCCTTACAAATCGTCGAATCTCGTTAGATCTTCATCAGAAATGCGAGCAACACGAAGCAACGAAAAGTATGTAAAAAATGATAGAACTTTGAGCGAGGTAAAAAAAAAATAATATAATTACATGCACGAAATGGTGCAGTTTCTTGAGATGTTCCTAAATAAGAGAGTGAAATGTCTGAAAAAGTTTGTAACTCAATAGGCGTTCGTTTAAGTAAAAATATTCAAGAATCCTTAAGGAATGTATTTGAATTTTAACGTCCAATGATAGAATTTTTAATAATTCTCAAAACGACCTGTTATTCTTGGACGAGAATGCCTCAACAAGAGTCAGTTTATTTCCATAAGATAATTGTAAAGTACAACGTTTCGGCTCATTTGTAAGCCCTTATCAAGTGTTAATCTACAACAACGATTAAAAATAATCAGAAACGGGACACTCTCGCCAACGGTTTAACAGAATCAAACATTTTATAACGTCCTGTTAAGACTCACATTATAAAAGGTCAAAAACACCAAAAAATCTTATGGAAATAAACTGACTCTTGTTGAGGCATTCGTCCAAGAATAACAGGTCGTTTTGAGAATTATTAAAAATCCTTAACCCTTTGGGTACGGATTTATTTGAGAAAATATTTGCATGTGGAACGGATATAATTTTTGGTTGCTTGGAGTTGTATGTAAAAGCAGTACATTTAAAGTAAGAATTTATTTATTTCTAAAATATTGATGACATATGTAGTATTAAGATGTCTTCAAGTAATTAGAATTGCAAAACAAAAATAAATTAATATGTTTACAATAAACACAAGTGACTGACGTGTCTCAGACGTCAAATGTACCCAAGGGGTTAAGGAAGCTTCTGATTTCCTTAAAACAATTTTCGCAAGAGGAGTTTGTCGTCACTATCATCCATTCTGAGACAAACAGTAGACAAAAAGAGCGCGTGCAGGAGAAGTGATTGAGGAAGACGTACGGGAAGAATGTAGTTCATCAGCGTCACGGTAATAAGCTAATTGTAAGCATCGTGCGATCGAGCCGGCCGTTCCCAGCTATGAGAGCGTGAATAAAATGCGCGGATGCTCGGTGTTCGGCCGACAGGCAGGACCCGTTGGAACTAGAGTGAATAATTACGGCAACAGTCGACGAATAGTCACGGATGTTGCAGCCCTCGCCTAATTGCCAGGCTGCGCTCCAATCTGATCTGAAAGCGGACCGGAGAAAGGAATAGGAACAGGCCAGAAGGCTTTAGAAGGAACCGGGCAGGCGGAATGGTTCAGGGAACGCTTTTTGCAACCGCTTCCGGGGACCAAAGACAGTTTTTGTTCTCGCGTAACCGTGCAGAACGCGACGCTGTTTCGCTGCACTTGTAATTTGACTATTGTGTGCTCGCTGGTGAAACAGTATTTCATAAGCTCTGAAATTTACAACTGACGTCCGTCATAACTGGTATAAATTACAATTCTGAGGACGAACTTATTTATTATTATCTGAGAGGAAGTCACTTGTTAAATTAATTGTATATCTATTATTCAGTGCACACAACATAATCTTAAATAAGATCAGTTTTGTGTAATATGTGTTTAATTTGAGTCAAAGGTCATTCAATAAATTATGTAAAGAATTTGTCTCCGCGTCATTAATGGTTGTATACCTACATAACAATTTTCCTGATTTTTTATTATTAGAACAGATTTTATGATTAGCACATTTCACTGTTATTCATGATTGCAATTTTTCATTATGCAAATTTGAAATCTGCATAAACTAAGGTCCCATTAGCTTTTAACGGGAATGTTCTTTAGTTTGTTTTTAGATGCAATTTTTATGTTTCAGGTGAGAGCGAGAACGTATTTTGGCGTGCGCCGTATCCTGGTCGTCTGCATGTAGGACTCGAGGTACCGTAGCCTTCTTTATACATTGGCAATTAAATCATTCGAAAATAGTACACTTCATGAGCATATAAACGCGGCCACACATGTAACTGCAAACTTGACGAGCATGTATGATCAATCTTCTTGTGTACAAGTACACTTGAACGTATGTATGATAAGTTTGGGCAAGCACTTAAATTCTACAGCGGTTTGAAGATTGATTGAATTTCAATTACAGTGACTTCCATTAATATTCAGACACATTTTGAAACGGAATAACATTTTTAGTATTGGTTCAAAGAACTTTATCTTCTGTGGAATTTTAGAAAGCTTAATATACTATAAAATGTCTAACAAAAAATTAAAAAAAATTGGTATTCAGTGAAATCGCGAAGAAAATAGTAAAGGACTTAGTTTTTAACTTCTTTATTAGGGTTGTAATAAAAATTGGAAGTGTCTCATTTGCAGATCTAAATAAGTTATATGCATGTACAAAGTTTCATAAAAGTC
>SMSR01016162.1:124778-135641 GCA_019453355.1 Ceratina japonica | reverse complement strand
TTAAGAGAGTTTATAAATGCTGGTTTGCTAATTTAGTATTTATTGTTTAAAATTTATTGCATGTACGTGCGTAAATCATGAGAAGTGAAATTGAAATGAACACATACAGGGAAATCAACACTGTTAAAAATATCATTAAATTTAATGCACTTTTCATGAAAAATAGTACGTTAAATTTAAGTTTTTCGTATATTAAACACATATTGATGTAAATTTACCATAAAGTTAATGAATTTTTCAAAAAAATTTAATGAACTTTGAGAAAATTTAATGAATTTTGAAGAAAATTTAATATACCGTTCATGAAAATTAGTGTTCCGCAATGAGTATTTAATAAAATTTTTCATTAAACTTGATAAAAAAATGCATGAATATTGCTTCCAATGAAATGAATCAAATCCAATGAAAAATTGTTAACAGTGAATAAGAATATTTTAATAAGTTTTCGAAATCGAACATTACAAGATTGTCGAATTTGTACATTATCAGTTTCAGTGTCGCAACACAGCAGTCCGAGGAGGAGTCTGATCCCGCAACCGGCTCGGCAGCGCTCGACGTCCCTCAGTAAATCAACGGATCGTCTTTCGTCGCCGAAACTTGGCCGCCGCGTCGACTCGCGTACTCGCCTGAATTCCACGGATTCCAGAAATCGTCTGAACGCTTCCGGAAACAGTAACAGTGTGACGAACCTCGCCAGCCAACGTCGACAGGTCTCGAAAACACCCAGCAAACTGTCGCCGATCCAGGGAACACCGACGAAACCGGAAAAGACGCCACTGGCGACGAAGAGGGACCGTTCGAAGGAAACCGCGAGGCCATCGCCGGGGAAGCAGCAGAAATTTACGCCGTCTCCATCGAGGAATGCGTGGAACGCGAAGAAACCGAACCAGGAAAGAATGGCCACTGCTGGCAAAGCGGCCAGTAAGGAACGTCTAACGTCCCCGTCGAAAATTCCATTAAAAGCGAACAGAATCAGTTCGAATTCTTTAAACCCGCCCAGGTTCATCAACGTCTCTCAGGCTAACGAGAAGAGTAAGAAAGCGGTCGATAAAGGGACCAACGAGGTGCGCAATGGACAGACAACGGAGTCCAGTAAAAATAGTAAACAGTCTCAAGATGGATCGAAAGGTTCTCAGGCTAGCGAGAAGAATTCAAGTTCCGATCGAAGCGGTGATTTGGATCTAATCGATCTATTGAAACAAACGTCCGGCGCCAAAGGGACATCGAGTGTGGTCAGCACGACGGCGACTACTGCCGTCCAGCCGCTTCAAATCGATTCCAGCACGATTCTATCAGAGAAAGATATCTCCGAGAGTAAAAGTCCCTCTGAGAAGACGAAGAGTCAGCAAGATCTGTCCAATAACAAATCTTCCAATTCGATGAACGACGATACCGTTTCCAGGCAAATGCAAAACTCCCAAATTATTAATGGCGAGGATAATCGTCAGGTGAATTGTCAAACCTCGAAACCCGGTAAAGGTAACAGTAATTATAGTAGATCTAAGGGTGGGACGGATAGTAGAACGGATTCACCGCTTCCCACGGACGCGGTCGGCGGTCATTCGAAGAGTAGCAGTATGAGCCAATCGATAAAAAGCGTGACGAAGTTGAACAGTGCGGTGAACAGCAACAGTTCGGCGACGCTGCGTTCGAGGCTGCAGAACGCGGTGAACGAGCAGAATGCGAAAAACTCGAGGGTGTCCGAGCAGAAGATCGAGGAATCGGTACCGCCGGGATCGGTGACCAGTTCGTCTAAAGGCAGCGGGCCGGAACCGGCGAATGGTTCTACGAGAAACTCCTCGAGCACGGATACTCAGAGGACAGTGGCTTCCATCGCGAGTGCCTCGGTGAGACAAGAGGACGTGAGGACGGTTGCGAAATCGAACGAGCCCGAAACGAACGCGAAAAATAATTCCGTTAGCGAGCAGCAGGAGGCGAAGGCGAACAACGTGTCGAGTAGTGCAGTGAGTAACAATTCGAAAAGTAACAGCGCTGGGGTGAAAGCTCGTAGCGATAATCATGGTAGCGGCACGTCCGTGAAATCGTCGGCGGGGGTGTCGGTCGACTCGATCGAGACCGTTAGGTCGACGGATACCGGTGTGAGCGTGGATACCGTTAGAGGGGTGTCTTCCCCGAGGGAGAAGACCGGGATGCACGTGGTGAAACGGCCGCAGGAGATTGAGACGCTGAGTGGGAATGTGATGCACCTGGAACAAAATGGCGAACCAGCGTGAGTATAATCGTTTATTTCTTGTAAGTTTGTCTATTTGGATTTCACATGAAGATTTTAGATTTTAATGTATCTTTGAGTTTTCGTAAGAATGGAATTGAAGTCTTTAAAAGATAGATATTGCTGATTTACAGAATTATTCGAACTATGAAAACTGACTTATGGAAATAAGAGGTTTATTATTCTTGGAATTCTCGTTTGCTAATATTAAAGGAACAGAAGGTATATTTAGCATGACATCCTGTAAACTCTACCGTGTAGCTTAAAAATAGAAACGCACGCAATTTGGACTAACGTTGCTATTATCTGAAATTAGCATCCCGCCGTTTGTATAATTATTCACGAGGACGTGATACACGAGGGTACAAACGAAACTTTCCACGGCCTACGCGCGAGTTACCGAGTTTTAGGCGTTCACTCGCAACTCCTTAATCTCACGAGATCATATTTAATACGGTGTTCGCTGATATTAATCTATGGAAAGATTCACAACGGACGGGAACTTATTTATGCCGTCGGAAGCGACAATAAATCGCCACGGGTCCGATGCGGCATACCAAAGGACACACGTAGAAGGTTGCTCGTGTTAGGGACAGAGTTAGAACAGGTCGGGATTGGAAAATCGAATTATCAACGCGACACGAAACCGAGACATCATTCTCAATTAAAATGGGAATCACTTTCGTGATGAGTCGCGCAGCGGAGAGAAAAATTGCCGGCGGCTTCCGGCGTGAGAGTTATGCCAGTCCCTCCTAAAATACCCCTTCGTGAAAGTTCGCCCGGTCGCGAGCATCGGCGCCCATTTTTACCCCAGAGATTGCCTGCGAAATCTCTCATTATTAGTTGGAGCCGAACGGCGAGAACGATGATTTATCAAACGTCATCGTTTACGAGGTGGCAGCGCGGCGTACAGTTTCAACTGTATACAGTGACTCCCATTAATATTCGGACACACTTCGAAACGGTATAAGTTCTTTAAAATGGAGCCGACTAACTTAATTTTTTGTGGGCTTTTAAAAGGCTTAGTTTACTACGTATTGTGTAACAAACAATTAAAATAAATTACTATTCGTCAAAATCTCGAAGAAAAAAGAAAAGATCATGATGTTAAACATTTTTGTTAGAGGTTCTAACAAAAATTTGAATCATACCGTTTGTAGATCTAAAAGTGTTACATTACTGCGAAGTATTGTTCTTGTCTTTCAAGATGCAATTACCTTTATAGTCTTCGAATGATCGATTATTATCATAATATTAATTGTACTATATGAATGAAGCAAATTGTTTCGTTAGATTCCAGATTAATAAATTGTGTAATAGTACCTAAGAACTGTCTTTTATTACGACACGTAAAGTAACTACAAATTATTACAACGCGAGTGTTTAAGGAATAAAATATTTTATTATCTTATTCTCAATCTTATCGATTTCTATATATCAAATTATATGACATTTTGATATGTAGCGTCCATCCGGAAGTAAAGGGGGAAACAGACCACTGCTGAAGTTAACTGTAATTAAATTGTTTTAGAAGTTCTGCAGAGTGGTTAACGGGTATTGTAGGTAGACAAGAGAGTCGCGAGGGAAACTTGGGCCATCGCGAATGTAAGATCCAGCGAGTTCCTTCACCCCGGCTGTTAGCTATAAAGCGGCACCACCCTCTTCGCCAGTGGTCGATGCAACTCGCGGAGCTCTCTCCGAGTTTATCGATCCCTGGGCGAGATTTACATCGGCCACGGCCTAGCTCAAGGGGATTATAAATCAGAATTTCGAATCGCCTCGTTATACGAGCGTCGTTAATTAACTCGAATCGGTAGCTGAACGAGACGCGACGTAAGAGAGGGGGCGGTAGAAGAAAAAAGAAAAGCGTATCCATCATTCACGCCACCCAGCCATGATTATTTCTTTTCTCTTAGTTTGAAACGTTGCAGGTATCAGAAGTCAAGTAAATATTTAGGTTAAATATTTAGTAAGTCAAATTGGACGTAAAGTAGGATAGATACATAATTTTGAAATGCAATGTCAATAAAAGAGAGACCGGCAATTGACTTATGGTTTTTATCAAGTGATTGTTAATACTTTTTGTTGCATAATGTGAACGCAATTGTAACAATGTTATATAACAAAATGTGAAACAAGTTTATTATTATAATAATGCTGGGCATAGTGTAGATGTAGTTTTAGGAAAAATGAATATTACATTTTTAATTATCTATCTTAGAAAAATAAAATAATCTTCTAAAAATTTTGCCGAGCATTATTATTAAAATAATTTTTCTTCTATTTTCGTTTGGATTTCCGGAATAATACGTTAGAATGAATTTAAATGTGGGACGTTTTCATTAGGAAAATTGTATACGCAGCCGTGAGGCAGAAGCGTGACAAAGCTGTATAACTTGCAATGGCAAGAAGAATGCAGTATTTTGCATTGATTTTACACTTTGCAGTCTTAAAAATACCTCAGATAAAGCGTACTTTACATTACTGCGTACAGAGTCTTAAAAAGTCCGGCAGCCCGTTTCATGGTAATCTAACATCGACAACGTCATTGTACGCAATAAAAAATATTCTACGGATTTTCATAACCGACTTCCATCACGCCTCCTACGTGCGCTCATCGAATAACTCAGGAACAAAATTCTTTCGTATCGTAAGAGTATCAATCTTTCGTTCAATCGTAACTATGTTAATCTATTATTTTCGTGACTCTGCCACGTATTGAGACAGCCTGCTCGTAATTATAAAAAGCTTAAATTCTTTTTTACACGGTTGTAATCATTCGCGGGGAATTTTATTACTGTGGGACACGTTAAAAAGTGACTCACTATGAATCGCAATAGCGTGATGATGCTGCTTACAATCGTTAATGAACGCTGAATAGTCTGTGCAATAGTATTTTTCGTTCTTTTTATGCTAGAATTTTATTTTTGATGGTCGCTTCACCAGTAGAATCATTAACGACCATCATTGAATTTGTACAAGTTGTTACATGAGTGTGTATTGAATAAAGATTGTTAATTTACGGAAAATAGTGGTTTTAGGATGACAGAAATGTTTGTAATGAGTTTAGAAGGTTAATTCTGTGAAAGAAGTATAGAACATTTGTGATATCTTCCTTCTCATTAAAATTACTCTTACAGATCGATCTTTCAGACAGCAAAGTTGGTGCAATTAAGTAAAATATATGCAAGAGTATCGCGATGATATTTTTAGAAGAATTTATAGACTCATTGAGAAACTTTATTTCTAAAGAGATTTTTTTCTATATTTTTCTGTTATTCATCTAATAATCTAATTGGTCATCTAACTTTGTTAGTGATGAACATATTTATCGCATATTTATTAATAGAAATAAAAAGGTTTGCATATAAGACAATTTGAATAATATGAGTCAATCATTCTTCATAGTTATAAATGACATCCATTAAAAAGTATCAACATTTATTCATTGTACAATACAAACACACGATTTTCAAATTAATGTGTACTAGTGAGAAAATTAAACTTTAATTTATAAATACTAATTACATGTAATTAGCATCACTTTCGGAAAGGAGAATAAAAATTAACTGAAAGTGCAATTAAGAATTCTGCGCACAGCAAGATATTCCAGGTAATCAGGAGTGAAAACCTTAATGATGAACTCTTACTCTTAATCGCTTAAACGGTTCTCTAACTGCATTTAATCTGCTCAATTATGGATCAAGATGAAACAACATTCAATTGTCCAATTAAGATTTCTCCATCTATAAGTTAGAATTACACATAATACAATTCTTTTGTGTTTAGTTTTTGCTCACTTATACTAGCGTTTCACTAATTGCAAGTATAAGTCATCAGGAAAGTTTGAGAGGTTATGCGTCGTAAGTCGATCCTTTCCCTTTTACTATTATTAAATTGATACACGGATAGGTGAATATTTGAAAATTTTCGCCAAATGGAGCACAGTTGCTCTCGTTCGCGATAAGGGAACATCTCCGAATAGGTGGAAATGTAGAGCAAATATTACCACGTGTCTATTATTAGTCGATCATCCGATCCGCACAGAGAACAGGATTCCTCCAAAAACACGGAGTTATATGTATAGGTACACGTGCGCGCCATTTCCGGCCTGTTGAATGTAAACGCAATCTAGTTCGAACCAATAATTTACTTCTGTTTCACCCTAAATCGTCCGTGTTTATTTAACGCAAGTTAAAAATATTGCACATCAACAAAAGATATAGCATTAAGAATAATAATCTCAATTTCTGGTTTAAGTATAAAACGATACTCCACGTTGTTCAATTCAATGTTAATCTGTACATCTTACAATTTAAAGTTCAAGCCATTAGTTTTGAGTTATTATATTTCATTTTATAAAATGGGTTATGAAATATATAAAGGGTAAAGGTCGGAAAATGGTACATGGAGGACGGAAATTGCCTAGAGGTTTAAATGGGCGCACGTCGCGATAATTCGCAATTCGGAGAATCGTGGGCAGTTCTTCTGATAACGTAATATAAAAAACGTACGCCTATGATTTATTATAGTCCTATTATAATATTAAGCCATTAAATGTCTTTAAAACGAGGAAAAATATATATTGGTGATAGTTTTTGCAAAGACTGTGGGATATTGATCTATTTCATCGAATTTATAAAATGTCAAGCACAAAATATCGTGTTCTGGTTTCATTTTACGTCTTCATATTTCTCTTGTTATCCTCTACAATGTTGCAAGTAAGTAATGACACGGCGAGAAGATTAATTGTAATTAACTGCAATATGCACGACGCATTACTTTGCATTTTAAGAGAAATGTTTATCGGGACCGTTTAATATCACGACATTGTCCATTTGCGTGTGCCTTTGCCGGCGTAAATCATTTTTACGAACGAATATCAAGTGGATAGTCTATTGACTCTATTCAAATGAACTCCTTTCACCTTCATTTATTACGATTCGTTATATTGAAAGACTATTAAAAAAATGAAATATCATCTAAATGATGGAAAATTGATAACTTTATAACAATTACGTGTAATTATTAATAATTATATACAGTCACAATAACTTTATAACAATTACGTATAATTATTAATAATTATATACAGTCAAATCAATGTATAGTTAATAATTACGCGCAATTCACATCCATGAATGAATCTCTTTATTCCTCTATTTTAAGAGTTGCATTATTTATGGATTACCCTTACGTAAACAAGGTTTTATCACAAATCAAATTTATTCTTCATGAATTTTAAAGTTAATATGGATATACAGTGACTCTCATTAATATCCGGACACACTTTAAAACGGAATAAGTTCTTTAATATGGAGCCAACTAACTTAATTTTTTGTGGGCTTTTAAAAGGCTTAGTTTACTATGTAATGTGTAACAAACAATTAAAATAAATTCGTCGAAATCTCGAAGAAAAAAGAAAACATCATGATGTTAAACATTTTTGTTAGAGGCTCTAACAAAAATTTGAATCATCCCGTTTGTAGATCTAAAAGTGTTATATGAATGTATAAAGTTTTATAAAAATCCATGAAACCATCAAAGAGTTAGACATATCGAAACATGTAAAAATTCTTCAATTTATCCCAGTCGTAGATTGAAAGTCGTGGAGACCTGCGATTTTTTCAATTTCTAATCGGTTATAGCGCATAGGAATATTGATCGACTTTTATGAAACTTTGTACATGCATATAACTGACTTAGATCTGCAAACGAGACAATTCCAATTTTTATTACAGACCCTAATAAAAAAGTTAAAAACCTTGTCCTTTACTATTTTCCTCGCGATTTCAATGAATACCAAGTTTTTTAAATTTTTTGTTACACATTCTATAGTAAATTAAGCTCTCTAAAATTCCACAGAAGATAAAGTTCTTTAATCCAATACTAAAAATTTTATACCGTTTCAAAATGTGTCTGAATATTAATGGAAGTCACTGTACATATATGATCCAATTTATTTTTAGAGATTTGGGTGGAAACGATTATTGCGTGATATTTTAATAATCGCGAATGTCCACGCATGTGTGCGCGGGACTAGCATAACCGAAAATCGACGGTAACGCGGCTAGGCTACGAGGACTGACCGAGGAGCGTCGCGTGCGGCCAAGGTCGCACCCTTCGCCGCCACCCCCGAGTAATTCACTCACTCACAGCTGCCACCCACCACCGAGGCGGCCGTTTCTCGGTGTACACAATCCCTCTGTCTGAGGTATTCGTCATTCGTCCCGCGGTACGCGTGATTTTTGGCCCCGTTGAAGTCCGAAAGGCAAATCCAAAGGGTCGCGTGACATACCGGGTTCCGAAGGCGCCGCCGGATGAACTAACCCTTTGCGTTTGGCCCACTTTCGCGCGACATTGACGTCAGACCGTCCCACGTTTACGATACCGTTTACCCATAGTTTTTATTCATTTGTTGACAATGCTAATTAATCAACATTGCTTTTTGTCATTGCGCAATAATTTGTTGCTCTAAACGAGTGGAGCAATAATATGGGACATAATGATCTACTGGATATGATGAAATGCATAGATAACGTTCCTTCAAATTTAATTAATGTATTTAATTATTCTCTGAATGATAAAATTATTAAAATAGTGATTACTTCGTCGAGTACTGAATTGTGGCTAATTATATTGAGGTTTCGACATTAATTGAGATGGATGCCATTTGACCCGTCTCTGGGCGGAACCCTTGATTGGACAATTCTGTTAACAGTGGAATTTATAGGTCAGTTAAATATGTTGAATCAGTGGTAACTGGGACAATTAGGAGTGATCTAAACTTAACTGCTCGTGGACAAAGCAGATTGTTTATCGATCTGCGACATGTGCGATTCCAGATTATAAACAGACCAAACGAGCAATATTAACGACAACGACAATGATATATAAAATAGGACGACTTGACTTTTCTAACTGTAATTATTAACAAATTAGTTCCGTTACAATTAAAAAGTAAATTACATCGATATTTTAATAATTCCAAAAGTACACATCAATTAAACGGGAACAAAATTAAATTTCGTCATAATAAGCAATTTTTTAATTATTTATGTTTGCGTCGAATATTTGCAGAGATTGCAAACAAATTTACGTGCGATGGTGCATCGATAAAAGCGTCACGGTATCCGCAACGTGACGCGAAGGTATTACGGGACGCAAGGCTATATTTATTATTATCAGAAATCGTCCGAAACGAATTTATTAAATTGTTTCCTTCCCCCTCCGTAATGGCCGTCGCGAAAATAGTTTCAACTAATTGCACGATTTCTCGAATAAAGAAATCATGTGTGAGTCAGTTCCATTTCGTTTTTTAGTGAAATGAATCAACAAAAACTCTGCATGCTGTTATGTGTATTTTTAGTACCTTAAACTTCAGTGCTACAACATTATACTAACGTTGTTTATATACTGAATCGTTTAAGTTATTTATATTATTTTACTATTTAACGTCGCAATATGATTCGTAATCGGAGGATTTCGTTCCAGCGTAAAAAATGAATGGAAACGAGGCGTTGACGAAACGCGAAACCGCAGAGTCATCGATTATTTACTGGGAATTTGCAATGCGATTAGGTCCTAGCCCTTGTTTATGTTAATCCACCGCTGCTGCTCTCGTGTTAACCTCCGTACCGTAACCACGGCACGTGTAATTTTACTGCCTTCCTTTTTTTCATACCGCACGCTGTTCCGTCGTAATTAAAATGTATGGGCTGTACTCCTTTTTTCCTTTCCTCTGCTCGAAATTGTTGATGAAAAATAAAGGCGCATTTCTAATCGGATGTGTTTATTACTTTATTGCGTTTCTATATCACAAGCGCGTTTTGTCTAAAAATACATTGGTTGATATGTCTGTTCGTATTCCTAGATCGTGTCTGTCGTTACGAACTGACTGCCCTCGTTCAGCAAACAATTAAGAGAGAAAGCGAATCCCTCGGTATTGCGAAATTGCTAAAACAGGAGATATCCATCCACCGTGAATTCTGTTATTTACTTTTCAATCAAGTTGTGCAAGCATTTAACAAATCTTTCATGTCATATGTACTATATTCATATCAAGCTTCCTTAATCTCTTAAAATATCCGCGATTCATGTATATATCGCGAATAACAATTAAACTTATGTTAAGCTAAGCGTATAATTAAATTTCTGTTAAACCAAGCACGAGATTAAATTAATATCAAACCAATCAATAGCCCACAACTGCATGTTGGATTAATGTACATTTAATTACTATGCAAGAATTAAAAATTCATTCAATTATGAAAGCAAATATTTTATTCATTTTCAAAATCCAGGCTGCAAAAGGTATTCAATGATAGAGGATATAATAAATCCTTATGAAATCCAATCATTGGACGATTGGTGTGACCAAGTGCCACGTTCATTCCATCGTCACATTTTCAACTAGCGAGCAGCAAGTGAAAGTATGTAATGTAACAAGGTAATCGCGACGATGAAAGTTTGGTAGGGTTAACGACGTGGAAACTTTTCGCTGCACGATTTTGGTGGCACCGGTGTCATAATCACGGAAATCGTGTTGTATGGTCACGGTACGAACTTTTCGCGCCCGGTTCCTGTGCCAAGTTTTAATGGTTTTCTCTGCACGCATTTCTCAGCGTACCGAT
>SMSR01016162.1:108722-124500 GCA_019453355.1 Ceratina japonica | reverse complement strand
TATTAGGGTCTGTAATAAAAATTAGGGGTGTCTCGTTTGCAGATCTAAGTTATATGCATGTACAAAGTTTCATCAAAATCGATCAATATTGCTATGCGCTATAACCGATTAGAAATTAAAAAAATCGAAAGTTCACCACGACTTTCAATCTACGACTGGGATAAATTGACGAATTTTTACATGTTTTGATATGTCTAACTCTTTTATGGTTTTATGGATTTTTATGAAACTTTACACATTCATATAACACATTTAGATCTACAAACGGGATGTTTGAAATTTTTGCTAGAGCCTCTAACAAAAAAGTTAAACATCATAATCTTTTCTTTTTTCTTCGAGATTTCGGCGAATAGTAATTTACTTTAACTGTTTGTTACACATTACATAGTAAACTAAGTTTTTTAAAAGCCCACAAAAAATTAAGTTAGTCGGCTCCATTTTAAAGAACTTATACCGTTTCGAAGTGTGTCCGAATATTAATGGCAGTCACTGTAGATGTGACTCACCATATGCCGCTGACAGCGATGTGTATTCGCCTATCTTCATTTTAGTTCATCAAAATACATACGAACCGAAGTACCGGGCTAATGTCTAATCATCATAGAGAACGAGAACATTTACAATTTTTCTAAAATAATTTGATTCGTTTCCGATACGGAAGTGAATAGATTATTTGTTTGAGAATAATTATTTGAATATTTAGTTTCATTCACGATAAGAAAATCTATTATAATTACTTGCAGATTGTTAATATAACACTATTTGTTGATATATTCGCATAATCATTAGACTAACAAGTATATAGATATCACCGATAAGAGAACTTTTATTTTTATTCATCGCAACTTCCTTTTTCAATAATATTATCATTCAATTCCCGTTTCCCAACTTCGCGATATCGTAGAACGAGGTAGGCGAAGTTCAAATTAACTTCCCGCAGGTAGAACTTTTATTGAGGTATAACTTCGAAGGCAATTTCAAATGCAGCAGCTTATGTGTATGTAATGCGGTTTCGTTTCACTCGTTCAGCCGCGGGATTAACATGTTCCTCACATCATACAACTTTATCTTCTATTTATCAAACGTTCAACGGGTTATTCGCGATTCCCTAAAAAAATAAAACACCAAAGAAGTTTTTTTATGAACGTCTCAATTTCCATGGCGTCACGTAACTGGCCAACGTACATCAAACGAGTTGTGGTTGCGCAATATATTTCGCATAATTTTCTACGCCGCATAATGATATGTCCTCTTACGTCAAAGCCCCATGAACGCGTTACGAGACGCTGTTATCATCCTTTAGACTTTTACGACTGCATATAATATCGTTCTGCTTGTTTATGGCAAAAAATTCAATTCAGAGCTATTCAAATGAAGATTGCATCTCAAGATTTCACGAAGTTATATCCTATTNCCTACGAGCGACAGGTAAGCCTTTTGTCCTGCGAGAGCGTTCAACCGTGTTTTAACGGGCGGAGATAGTGGGAGACACCGGAAAGGCGAGAGAACGTGTGGTTGATAGCACGTGGAAATTTGGTGCGCGCTTATTCAAATCGATGCAGATTCCATGTACAGATATTTCAAACGATTTTAGAGTCGTGGCGCCATGTGTAATTGAAATCCGCCTAAAATCGTTTGAGGTATCTGTATCTGCGTAGTATTTTTTAGTGCGGGATGAGTGTCGAGAGGTTGGTGATCGATAAAATTTAATTGGATCGACGCCAGGGCATGTTCGATTTCGCGTTAATATAGAGGACGATGATTGGCTCGCTGATTAATAGCCAGTGGAACCTGATCGAACGCTGCTTGATAGACACCTAATTTCCTGGTACGCCGTGCGTCGAGGCTGCTGATGTCACGAAATATTATAGTCGTTGCGAAGATATATTTAAAGATCAGTGGTATCAGATCTACGGAAATATGTATTTGAAATGATTTGTTCAAAAAGAAATTGAGTAGTATGAACTTTATGAACGCGCTTTACGCGCAGTCAGTCGTGTCTGACTAATATGGCAGTTAGTCACTGGAAAACACTTCGTGTCATACGACTTCGAATTTGCTTGTTTTAAGTAACTACTGGTAACCGCATAATGTCTTATCATAAAGAGAAAGGGTGAAAATTAATAGTAAAATATAAAACAATATTTTGCTCTACTAAATAATACTTCAGTGTTGCTTTGGTATTCCAAATTTCATGTGAAAAAACTTTCTAATTTTATAATGTCTAAATAGCAATAGCATTACATACGTATAATGGCGGTGCATGTGAGATGACGTTTCTTTAGATATAACAAACGCACGTAGTTTCTAGAACAAATTATAAATTCCAGTGCAGTCATTTCACAGTCCTGTTACTTTTATTATTTCATTATTTGGAAACATTTTACACATTTACAAAATGAAGAACCAATTATTGTAATATTAATTAAAATAACGAGTACATTAATTTAGTTCAGCTCGTATTAATCTTTTAAAAAAGTATACAAATAGAATAAAAGTAACAATGAAAAATAATCGTATCATATTTTGAAATATAAAGGTTTAATCGACGCTGAAGGCTCCTTATCATGATAAATTGTTCATGTTGGCGTTTTTAATAATCCTAATACGGGGCGCGGCCCGTCTTCGATTGCAGGGTTCCGACAGCCGCAAACGGTGTCGGCGAACGAGCACCCGAACGATTTTTCGCCCGCTGGAAACGATCCCTGAGTCGTTGCTGCGAGTGTTGCCCGAGAATGAGGTGTCTGGCGTGTCGCACGGATCCCAAGGGGTTCGCCTGGACCAGGAACCATGCCAGGATGACCACGATAGTGAACAGGGAAGAGCAACAACAACAACAACAACAACAACCGCCGGCCAGCGACAGCGTGCCCGCCGGTTGCTGGTCGAAATTAAAAAACAGATGCAGGTAAATAACAACGAGTGATTCATTTTGCAGTTAAAATATTTTTATTTCAATTATCATTGAGTCATAGTTTGTGAATGTGATCAGAATTAATTAATAAAGATTCTGTATCATCCCGAGTCGAAATTTTAATTCTGATTTAAATCTCTTAGTTCTACACAAGGTTTTGGAGGTCTAAAGTGAAATTGTATGATAGAGATTTTTTCATAAGCATTAAAGTCTTATTATGACCTCGAGGTTCTACTTACGTCCCCGCTTTAGACAAGATGAGGCCTGAAACGGAATGTATATAATTTTACTCTTGGCCTCGAGGTCCTTATTTTTATCGGAATTTGTTGATTCTGATTTGAGACTAAAACCCCTCTCTTTCATATTACTACGGAAATACTAGCATTTATACTATAGTTTGATAATAGAATTAAAAAAAGTATTAAACAATGTTCAAAATTGTTTTAATTATAAAAGCTAATACAATTACTGTTTTATTTACTAAATGTCAGAAACTATTGTCGACTTAATTTTTTTAAATTGATGGAAACTCTTAAAAATAAACCTGTTAACGCGCAGATAATTAAATTTGGTAAATAAAAAAATAACTACACAAGCTTTTGTAATAAAATAAATGTTTAAATCTAATAATTTTAATATTCCTCATCAAACTATATGTAGTCAACGTATTTAGCAGCCTTAAATATCAAATATTAAGTGGTTAAGTAATTATTATTAACACAAGTAGTAATGATCAAACAATATTGTTTCCATTCTAAAATTTCATTAAACCATCACTAAACCATTTTCCTAAAAATAGTGATGAGTAATTATTGACAGGAATCGAGTATTAACTAGCTATAAGCAATGATAGATTTATAAAAGAAACAATCTTGTTTGAGAGAGAGAGAGAGAAAGAGAGAGGTAATCTTTATTACTAGAACTGCGTAAGATCTAGGGGAACGAAAACAGTATTACATGTAGGATTTGAAGATTTAAACCGGAACTTCTTAACTTTGAAGGTTTAAAACAGAAGTTAAATTTCGACTCGGGATTGTACTGAATACACTAATATTAATGAGAAATAAGAATATACGATTGATGTTAGTAAAAGCGTTTGTGTCTTTCTTTTATTAGATGTAAACGGTTCAGGGAGATAAAATGTTGCTCAAAAAGATCAAGGGTTGCGCCGGCTGAAGCTACACCTTGCTGTCCACCGGAGAGGAGATTTGGCGCTATTTGTCGTCGATTGTTCGACAGATGCAAATGCAAGCGAAATGCCGAAGCAGAACGCACAAGAAATATACGTGCCAAGCACAGTCTTACTAGCGTAGCACCACCCCCCTTGTCGGAGGTATACAACAATTCAGACGATAAATAACTAGCCAGTGTTTTACAGTTTTTTAGACTGAAAATTAATAATAATTAATACCGGGTGGAGATTTATTTCAATGAAATCCAAAAATTTTTTGAAAGATTATTTTCTTTATTTTGTCTTCACTGAAATTTGGATTTTTTTTATTTTTATTGCACAAAAGTGGTTCTAACATGAATAATCAGAATTTTCAATCCTTTTTTTTTTGTGTTACGTAGAAAAAAATTGTATGTATGCACCAATTTAATAATAATAATTTTTTATTTGTATATGACAGGAGCCGAAAGCTAAGATACCGGATGTCTTGGTAGAGCACAATTCTCTAATGCGTGGCGCTATTCCGTGTCTACCAGTTCCTCTTGCCTGGTTTTGTCTCGTGTGGAATGTACTACTTCCTGGTTCTGGTAAATTAAATAGCTGTTAAACATTTCTAAGTGCAGAACTGCCGGCGATTAAAATGTAATTTTAAATAATTGAACACACGCCAATTAACTAATGCCGAAGAAATTAGAACGTGCAAAGGAAAGCAAATGTGCTTCTTCTATTTTTTTGCAGAAGACCATTAAGAAAGTTTAAAGATATAGTGGAGTGATTTGAAAGTCGAAATTGTTTCAATCACGGTTGAAATTAATTCAGATCCCTTTCAATAATTGAAAACATTGCAAATTTAGAAATATTGTGTAAAACAATTCTCGAATTAAAATTTTCACTCAAAATGATTATCAAAATGTATGAAACACAATTTATACTAGAGAGCTATTCCTCAATAACGTATTTCTAGATAAATATGTAGAAAACATAGTGAATTATTTTAATGAAGGTAAAAATGAAGTGATTAATTTTCAGGTACCGTTTGGAGTGGTATTTTCAACTTGTGCACGGGCCAGCCGAGATTTTCGCCAGTCGCCGGAGTGAAATCGAGACTAGGAGCGTTCGTGGTGAACCTAGTGGTCGGGATGGGTCAATTATTCACTGTTTTATTCTGCCTAGTTGGGTGGGGCTGGAGCATTTGGTGGGGCGTCACTTTGGTCCGCTTAGCGAGTAAGTAATATTAATCATCGATCCAAAAATCTGCTGGGATTCCGTTCTAGATATCAGACATAGGGGGCGAGGTTTCGTGCTTTCTTTTAATGAATCACAGCGCAAACTGAATAAGTGATAGCCACACTAAAAATAAATGTAATCTCATTGTTTTCCTGAAATCATTTATCGAACTAAGCGAGAACTGAATCTTTCTGAAAAGACTACATTTAATTATGACCCACAATCAGTTATAATAAATTAAAAGATAATTATATATATATATCGTTAGATGTAATTAACCCTTTAGGTACGGATTTATTTGAGAAAATATTTGCATGTGGAACGGGGATATAATTTTTGGTTGCTTGGAGTTGTATGTAAAAGCAGTACATTTTACGTAAGAATTTATTTATTTGTAAAATATTGGTGACATATGTAGTATTAAGATGTCTTCAAGTAATTAGAATTGCAAAACAAAAATAAATTAATGTGCTTATAACAAACACAAGTGAATGACGTGTCTCAGACGTCAAATGTACGCAAGGGGTTAAAATAAATGTAAAGATATCAAATTTTTTCGTTCAACTAAAAATAATTTTTTTTTTTATTCGTTTAATTAGTATTGACGCTGTACAAACGAAGAGAATTAATTGTTTCAGGGAAGTATAAGAGATTCAAGGCTTCCGAGGCGGCTTGCAACGATCCGGAAAGAGGGGAACCCGCGGCTTTACCTCCCGGAGTACCGAGTCAAATGTTGAGAGGGTTGGAACGATCGCGATAATTCTTGAACCAATGAACACGATTGCTCGCGCTTATCAGACTCCGTGAAAAAAATCGCCTCTTCTTTTTTTATATTGCCCGCCCTAGCGACTCTTCACTACGTGCCTTCTCGAAGAAAACCGCAGAAAACCGAACGAAAAATGGAATATTATCGCGAATTTGAAGTATAACGATTTTTTCTTGACCGAAGGAATTTTTCTATGAAAGTTTGAAAGGGATGGTCAAAACGATCACTTCGTATCGCGATGGAAGAAAATTGAATCGTTAAAAGAAATGACTTCGTAAAAGGCGAACGTTGATTGAAACGAAAAATGGAGATAACATTGGAAAATAAATATGGAACGATGTTATCGTGGTTGATCGAGGACCGAAACGAAGTTCTTGGAAATTAATCGCTTTCAGTGAAAGCATATACCTATCCCATGGCGTTCTTTCAAAATGTACTCGTTGCATCGGACAGAAATTACTCCTCGTTTTTGTCCCTCCCGTGTTTACAACGGTGAAGTATTTCCCTTTGTTTCAATGTTTTCCGTTCGTCCCTGCGTTCCTCTCGCGGTAAAATAACAAAGAGAGAAATCCACATTTTCCATTTTTGATTCTTCCTATCTGGCTTATTTCCAATAGAAAAGGTTGTATTACGTTCTCCGTATACGTCGATGGAATAAATACGTTTTGAAAAAACGCACTTTATATTTTTACAAGCGCAACACATATTATATGTATACATACATCCATATAGTCAACTATCCGACATATCGAACAACTTACAACTAAAAAAGGTTCTTGTAAATATGAAAATATATTACTTACATCAGTTTTTAATCTAATCGATGCTTTTGCAATTGTTCCCTCCTTCTACATCCCCTAAACGCAGCTTAAAAAAGACTTTACTATATTTCTTCTTATTTCCTATAAAGATGTGACATATTTAACAAAATATCGATTATTGTCGAAATAAACTTCTCGACCGAGTATTATGCAAGCTTTTATAAATATAGATATTGAAAATACTTTCGAATTTCATGACCGTTTCGTCGTTTATAATTTTGATTAATCAAAACGTTTAGTAAAAGCGTCAGACTATGATCAGACCTTAAGTTTTATAGAAGTGATAATAAGTTTCTCTCTGTTATGTTTTGTCTGTTTTGTAGTCAAATCTTAGTGTCAGCAATTAACGTAACCATGCATCGTATGACATCGATATAGTTTAATTTCTCATTCTATCAATTCCATGGCGTTAAATCATTAGAAACTTCGAAATGCGCTTCGGAAAGTTTCATTCTTTTTCGAAGCAGAACANTAAATACGTTTTGAAAAAACGCACTTTATATTTTTACAAGCGCAACACATATTATATGTATACATACATCCATATAGTCAACTATCCGACATATCGAACAACTTACAACTAAAAAAGGTTCTTGTAAATATGAAAATATATTACTTACATCAGTTTTTAATCTAATCGATGCTTTTGCAATTGTTCCCTCCTTCTACATCCCCTAAACGCAGCTTAAAAAAGACTTTACTATATTTCTTCTTATTTCCTATAAAGATGTGACATATTTAACAAAATATCGATTATTGTCGAAATAAACTTCTCGACCGAGTATTATGCAAGCTTTTATAAATATAGATATTGAAAATACTTTCGAATTTCATGACCGTTTCGTCGTTTATAATTTTGATTAATCAAAACGTTTAGTAAAAGCGTCAGACTATGATCAGACCTTAAGTTTTATAGAAGTGATAATAAGTTTCTCTCTGTTATGTTTTGTCTGTTTTGTAGTCAAATCTTAGTGTCAGCAATTAACGTAACCATGCATCGTATGACATCGATATAGTTTAATTTCTCATTCTATCAATTCCATGGCGTTAAATCATTAGAAACTTCGAAATGCGCTTCGGAAAGTTTCATTCTTTTTCGAAGCAGAACATTTTAAACTTTTACTTCAAGGATACTACAAGGTATATAAGTGTGCGCTTCTATTTACATAAATTCGATAGGACATTTCCATACGGAGCCACGCGCGCTCAATATCGGTTCTAACACCACGGAATCGCTCTGTTCTCGAATTCCAATCTGTTCTCAGTTGGATAGCCGCGTGCAGGAAGGATAAAACGTCAACCAACCATCACCGGAATGCATGCACTGTTTCATAAATAGACCGCGGATTTTTTGCATTTACAGAAAAATTGAATATACGTAATACAAAAAGAGTGAGCTAGTAGAATGTAATAAAAGCAGATGGAATATAAAAAACTGAGTGCAAATTACAATACTTAAATGAGATACAGCCTTTATCCTTTAAATTAGTACTTATCGTAATTTTTTCATTTTGCATAAAAATCCGTCTATGAAAAGCGGACTATTCAAGTTTCAGGACACTTGAAGCCTCGAATATAATGTTTATTCTCTATTAGAGAATTCTATAAAAATATACCTTTTGAGTTGAAATACCTATTCAAAATTTCTTATGATTATCGTTTTATCAATGAATGAACCAGTATTTAAAGAATAATTTTTAAAACATTTCATTTGCATATCATTTATATAAGAATATCTTTGCTTCTTAAAACACATTGCCAATTAGAATAAAACAAATTAAACATAATTCTGTTGCAATTCGTAAATAGCTTGATAGTAAGGAGATGTGTAATTCAAACAAAAGGTTTTTAATTTGACGCACGTTTTTACTGAAACATCATTAGTCAAATTTGTACTAGGGATATTTTCACAACTGTGTGCATATTTTACAACTCGTCCTAAGATTTACAAATGGGAATTACATGGCAGACATCCGTGCACACGTGAGGAAACGAAGAGATGCAGGACAGACACGTCTGCGACGGATTTGATTAGGCGCGCATGCTTGCGACGTTGCGACCAAGGATCTACTAGCGTATGAACTACTAATAGAAGCTCATGCGAATCGATTGCATGCTCAAGCAGCTCTATTCCAGGCATTTCTTATCACGATCCTGTTATTTTCGCGGTTATCGAAGAACCGCTGGCCTTCTCTTAAAAAACGTTTTATAGTAAGGATACGTCTGGATTTTGTTATCCTTAAACAATGCTTATTACGTGTAAGTGGTGGTCAACGTGATTTACTATATGACATCAGGTGTGTATAAACCAATTATATTAATTAGGTTGACTGAATCTTAACATTCTATAATGTGAATTTTAATGATACGGATTCTTCCTAAGATGATTATTGAGATGAGAAAATGAATAAAAAAACTATAGATTGTTTAAAGTATCTTCTAAAATCCCTTCAGAATTATTAGCGGAATTTGAATGTCTAAGCGGATTTAGGCGAGTACCGAAGACAACTAGGATTTAATTCCATGTTTTATTCTAAGTACATTAGGTTTGATATTTATTGTCAGGTCAAGTCAGTAGTAGGAACACGGTTGTTTCGTAGTGGGACTGCCTGACTAGGGTAATTAGTAATTGTGGCTCCCGACGGAGAAGTTCGTGAGCCCTAGTATAACTGGCAATGAGTATGATCCTGATAGCCAAGAATTTCGCAAAGATTTAAGATGTTTATGTCTTATTGCTTTACATTAGAGAAATTCGAAATAGTTTTTGGTTTTGTACAATTAAATTGCAGCTATCACAGTGAATAAATTAAAATGAGTGATGTATCTTGTTGCTTGTATATTTGCATTTTTTTAATTACTCTCAAAGTGCAATACCCATCCAAAATAACGTGATTAAAGATGTATGTATCTTTTTTTTTTATACAATGCATCAGGAATTTTCTCTGACCAATATTACGTTCGCGAACGTCACTCGCATGGAAATACGAACCAATGTACGACAAATGGTTTGCGTAATAAAACCGAGAACGTTGAGATTTTGTCGCGCGTCCTGGTGGAAAAGGAGGAATTGCACGAGACGTCTTATTGCGCTGTCTCGATGGGAACAGTACTTCTAGAAAACCGGGAACGCAACGTTGGTTCCGCGAATCGTTCCGCTTTACGCTCGCCCCGAGGGATTATTAGAGGAAGAAGAAAATACGAGCAAATGTGTGAGACGCGCGCTGGATGTGAGATACCTTTGTCCGCAAGCTGAACAACTCTTGTAGCAAACGTGGCGCAATTCTCTGTTTAATTTTAAATCCTTGAAATTAAAATGAGTATAAAGAAAAAAGGCTTCAAAAATTCATTTGTTTTCTCAATTTGTTCAACACAGTTCATGAAAGAATTTTTATTTTTTTGTTTTTGTTGTTTCATGTGACAAATTTTTCAAGCATTGCTCATGTCGAAATCAGTAGCGCGAGGGTGGAATGAAAATAAAAATCGTGTTAAGTAAATAACGGTTAAAATAAACGTTCGGACTCGTTAATAAAAAGTAACAACAAAAACGCATAATGAAATTCCGGGAAACAATATTTGCTCACCGTGTTCCCGGTAGCATAATAAATAGTAATTGGGGCGTATAAAACACCGTCTGGTGAAAATTATTTGGTTAACGTTAAAAATAAATTTTCTGATGAATTTTGTATCGAAATTCTCGCGGGAGATCTTTATAGAATAGATCAATTACTTGGTCATTGTATAATTATATATTAAATATAATATACTATAATTAATTAACAAAAACAAAGAGACTAGGAACTTTTACAAAGTTTAATCGCATGAGAGTTTAATGTATACTTGAGTCGATTATTTGAAACCATTTTCACAGCTCCAGAGTAAAATAAAATCATAGTTGAAACAAAAAACAAGGACTGATTTAGTTTCGAGACTAGAACGAGAATAGAGGAAGAGATCGAGTGGAGATTGAGAATAGAAACCGAAAGAATAATATGGAGTGATGGCGATGAACAGATTATTTTCTAAGGAATAGAAAAATAAATGTGGTTCTGAGTAGTAAGGGTATATAATATGCATGGTATACGGTGTGGGTGTCAATGAATCGAGTCGTTGACGTTGAATATATTGAGTAGTATATGTTTTTAATGATGTGACTCCATTAATATGTCAATATGCACAGGTAAATATATCTTGTTATTATATAATAGAAGTGTTACAGTGTGTAATGTGATACGATAATAAATTTAATAGTAACCATATTATAATTAAGAACTTAAAATAACTCTAAAGGGTAGAACTACATCACTATCGGCTAGCGACTATTTAGCGAATAATAATAGCCTACCATGTCTTTTACTAGCGGCGCTCGGTGAATGTGCTCTTTCCTTAACTTTCCTTTTTTAATACTTCTTTCATTCCTTCTCTCTCTCTCTCTCCCTGCCCTTTCTCTCTCTCTCTTTCGCTCTCGCTCTCACACGCTTTCTGTCAATCTTTCTCTCTCTTCCTCTACGTGTAATTACTACTTCTCTGTGCTCGATGTTCTTCTCGTATCCATGTTGTTTTTTCCCTATGCATATTCTATTTGTTTCTTGCGTATATGTATCTATAATGCGTCGTTCTTTTCACTGCCTTTTTATCGTGTCCCTTGCAACCTGTCGCTTCTACAAACATCGAAGCCAATTCATACCGGCTGCTTTTCACACGTCTCTGTCCACCCGCTCTCTCAACCCTCTTTCAGCTCGGCCCGATCGATGCGGTCCCTCGCGTTTCCGGTTCCATCGACAACCAGAGAAATTCATCAACTCCATGAGCTTCTAATCAGAATTATAATCTATAATTGGAGTGAACCAATTAATTTTGCTGGCAAACGCACATATATTTGCTTCTGTTGAATTTCGTAGAAAAGTACGGCTTGGAACAGTGAAGTTTAGCCGCCTCTTGAGTTTGTATGCTTTTCCTTGTGGGACACATTGAAATTTTGATATACATATACATACATATTGAAATATCAATGTATTCCGGTAGGAGACGCGGACATACGCAGGAGCTGGCTAAACTTCACTGTCCCAAGCCGTATACATTCAGCTGGAGAGATGGGGGACAAATTGGGAGGAGCGGAAAAGCGTCTCGTGAACAGAGAGAGCGCAAAGCAGGCACCGATTTCTCTTTACGTGTGTAAAGTTTATTCTGTGTATTCTCGTTTTATATGTAGACACACGTATATGTACAAGTATCGCATGTACTTTTAAATGCCAATGACGTGGGGCGAATAATCGTGGGATGATTATTTTGCGAGATACGACCGTATAGAGAAACAAATGAATGAGAATAATCGAGCTGTCGGTGATTTTTATACACATACACATACACAATAATCGTTTATAAACGTGGATGTGCGTGGATGTAATGGTTGTGCTGTTGTATTCGGTGTGTGACGGTTTACATTATGTTACTAGTATAATTCTCTTCTGCTTACTCTTTTTTAATTACGCTGCTTCTCTGATGTTAGAGCAAAATATCGCGAGACTCTGCTTTCGCAAAATTGTTGATAGAAGGCGATCGAAAGGCGCTAAAAGTCGCGTTTGCTCTCTGACTCGATATTTTTTTCTACCTCTCACTTTGACCTATAAAATCGTCTGGCCATGACAATTACTATTTGCTTGAACGTGTTACAAAAAGATATGTACCCTGAAAAAGGAGTTAAGTGTCATGCGGATAACGGGTAAAAAGTCGCTCGAAAAGACCACTAGAACTGAGTTGTCATGTCATCTGGAGCATTTAACTTTCTTTAAATGCTTCACTTAATTCGACCATCGTCGTAGGTATTATCAGTTTTACGAATCATTTTATACACGATTATCGGGACAACCGTTCTAGTGGATTTTGATCACGTACTAATGATATCCGTAATGCGCAAAACGTTACAACGCGATTATTTTAGACGGTCACACGAAACGAAGAGCACGTCTCGTGTTCTAATTAGCCTCCTAGTTAGCTCTGCAAAGCGAGTCACGAAATGATACACGTTGCGTTCATTTTTTATATACTTCTGTTTACTGTTTACGATTGTTTATTCTCTCTCACTCTGGTTTCATCTTCGGTTTTGCATCCTCGTTTCAATTGAATTCCGTTCTATACGCCGATTTTTTATACACACACACGGACACGGGGCTGGAGACGACTGGGGTTGGCGGCTGGCACGTACACGATTAACGGGCGAGTTCGGTCGAAAAAGGGGTTACAATTCCAGAATTATGGGATTTTAATTACATTATATTTCATAATCAGTTTTCTATATATATTTTCATTTCATTTTTTTTTTTTCATATAGAATCTGTAGATATACATTCTTGGCAAATCCGAAAAAACTGATTCCAAAATAGGAACAGATCATTGTGCGAACTATGTATACAGGGTGCAAGTTTTGTTTTTTTTTTGTTTACTTGTTTTAAATCGTTTTCCGTTTCCACTTACGTGTTTTCATCTCCTGTCGTTTCATTTTTGTTCCAATATGTTTTCCTGTTTATGTTGTGATTATTTGTTTTGTTTCCTGCTGTCGTCGCGAGTAATACTCGTGCGCATATAACATAATCAACGGTAAGTAGTCTGCGCGAACCTATGTATATCTATATACATATGCTGTCTTTTTNTGATTATTTGTTTTGTTTCCTGCTGTCGTCGCGAGTAATACTCGTGCGCACATAACATAATCAACGGTAAGTAGTCTGCGCGAACCTATGTATATCTATATACATATGCTGTCTTTTCTTGCGTATGTGTGTATATGTGAGAGTGTTCATTTCCTCATTCGTTTCGTATTTTCGTTTACTTGTTGTTTCTGTTGAATGCTTATTTGTTTATTGTTTGTTTGTCTGTTTATTCTTTTTCTGGTTCAATCAGTATCTTTCTTTGCTTTTAATCCCATTATTATTTTTAATTTTTCATTTGAACGGTGGTACATTTGATAGGGTGCACAGGGCTGCTAGGCACAGATAATTGACTCGCAAATAACTCTTCAAACAACATTAGAGCGTACGACATACAAGTATTAATATACACATTACATCATTAAGTTATTATTATTATTATTTTTATACTTTTGTTTTCGTTTAAAGAGTAATTCATAATATTTGAAGTGTGTTCGACTGTGTCTCCTGTAATAATTCTTGGCCATTGTGTGTTTTTAATATCTATATTCGCTTCCTACGTGTCGATTGAGGTTGTTTTTTATTTTTCTGAACGAACGTGCGCTGCGCGTGACAACATAGACTGATTACGGATGGCTAACGCTCGTCCCGGGAGACTTCTAAACAAAAGTAAGATTGTTTCCAACGATTTCAGGTTGACGTAGAAGAATTCATCCGTTCACGTCTTATATCGTTTAAAATCATTGATCAAAGTTGACAAATTCTCTTAACACTCCGCATTTATAAATCTTGTAAATTAACAAATGAAGATATGTACATATGAGGATAATTAAATGTAAATTATTATTTTGGCAACAGATTCTGATTCGTCTAAAATGGATGCGTCAGAGTTATGATCTGATGAAGGGGAAATCGATTGAGACATTTGTGCAATGCAAAGTGTTAAAAGAATTTGGTCACGTAGCAATATTTGCGTTGACGAGCTGCGAATATCGCTTTTATCTTCTACGTGTCGGTCCCGAAATCGTTGTACCGCGCATCCCCATTGAATCGCGACGAGTTAGCGTTGACCGATCTATTTTGGATCAATCTTGACGCAGAGCTTACTCGCGGACTGCGTCGGGCTTGCAGCACGTACGTACGTTCTCAATTTGCGATTATGTGCGCGATGGCGAGTGTCGTAGGTGTGGTAGTAGGCGTGTGTCAACGTGGAGTATTTAGAATGTGTACATGAGATGTTTCTGCTGATGCGTGTACAATCAATGTATAATAATGTATACAGTCAACAAATCTTATTATATCTAGTTTGTCTTTTTTGACGCAGCGATGGGAAGACAGAGCATAGAGACCCTTCTTGGCTCAGATGTACAATAACGAGGTGGATTTAGTTTACACAGGATTAAGGAACGAAACGAGGAGATAGGGAATAAGGAGAGGGGAAGGGAAGGGAATGACTCTTTTTTAGTGTGATTGCTTTGAAAAAATGATAAGGGAAATATCGGGGGACGGGAGGCGTAAAGTAGCCCAGTTCGTTCTTTTACGATATACAAACGTGGTGCCAAAAGAGAGGCAATCAAGGGAAACAAAGTTGATCGTCAATAGGACACATTTTTAGGACTAACGCTTAGAAACATTGATATGACGCATGGTGGTGCTTTTTGGGATACGTAAGATTCTTTGATATGTGGGGCAGGTATATGTTACTGGGTAATACTTAGATGAAAAGGAGGGATCGCTAAAAAGGTTACTGCGCTCCGGTTTATTTTGTTTGGCCCGAGCTATTTTTCCGGTTTCGCTTCGCGAGAAAAAAATTCGATCGTTCGATGCTTTATGGTACTCGAAGCTGTTTCATCGACCGTCNCTGCGCTCCGGTTTATTTTGTTTGGCCCGAGCTATTTTTCCGGTTTCGCTCCGCGAGAAAAAAATTCGATCGTTCGGTGCTTTATGGTACTCGAAGCTGTTTCATCGACCGTTCGCGCTACGAACGCGTTTTTAGAGCAGTTCAAACAAATACTGAACATCGGAGAATTTAAAGAATTTTCATGGAACGCACATGCTTGTTTCTTTTTTTAAGTTCGGCTCCGCTTCGAGTACTCGCGGCATCAACGAATTTGACTACTTGCGAAAAATATAATCATTTGAAACAGTAGCAACAGTAATCGCGAGATCGGAGCAACCACTTTCTTCGAGACAATAATTCGAGAAACCGATATTGGCGCAGGTACTTGTTTTTTT
>SMSR01016162.1:95164-107721 GCA_019453355.1 Ceratina japonica | reverse complement strand
TTTTTTTTTTGTTTACTTGTTTTAAATCGTTTTCCGTTTCCACTTACGTGTTTTCATCTCCTGTCGTTTCATTTTTGTTCCAATATGTTTTCCTGTTTATGTTGTGATTATTTGTTTTGTTTCCTGCTGTCGTCGCGAGTAATACTCGTGCGCACATAACATAATCAACGGTAAGTAGTCTGCGCGAACCTATGTATATCTATATACATATGCTGTCTTTTCTTGCGTATGTGTGTATATGTGAGAGTGTTCATTTCCTCATTCGTTTCGTATTTTCGTTTACTTGTTGTTTCTGTTGAATGCTTATTTGTTTATTGTTTGTTTGTCTGTTTATTCTTTTTCTGGTTCAATCAGTATCTTTCTTTGCTTTTAATCCCATTATTATTTTTAATTTTTCATTTGAACGGTGGTACATTTGATAGGGTGCACAGGGCTGCTAGGCACAGATAATTGACTCGCAAATAACTCTTCAAACAACATTAGAGCGTACGACATACAAGTATTAATATACACATTACATCATTAAGTTATTATTATTATTATTTTTATACTTTTGTTTTCGTTTAAAGAGTAATTCATAATATTTGAAGTGTGTTCGACTGTGTCTCCTGTAATAATTCTTGGCCATTGTGTGTTTTTAATATCTATATTCGCTTCCTACGTGTCGATTGAGGTTGTTTTTTATTTTTCTGAACGAACGTGCGCTGCGCGTGACAACATAGACTGATTACGGATGGCTAACGCTCGTCCCGGGAGACTTCTAAACAAAAGTAAGATTGTTTCCAACGATTTCAGGTTGACGTAGAAGAATTCATCCGTTCACGTCTTATATCGTTTAAAATCATTGATCAAAGTTGACAAATTCTCTTAACACTCCGCATTTATAAATCTTGTAAATTAACAAATGAAGATATGTACATATGAGGATAATTAAATGTAAATTATTATTTTGGCAACAGATTCTGATTCGTCTAAAATGGATGCGTCAGAGTTATGATCTGATGAAGGGGAAATCGATTGAGACATTTGTGCAATGCAAAGTGTTAAAAGAATTTGGTCACGTAGCAATATTTGCGTTGACGAGCTGCGAATATCGCTTTTATCTTCTACGTGTCGGTCCCGAAATCGTTGTACCGTGCATCCCCATTGAATCGCGACGAGTTAGCGTTGA
The DNA here is from genome assembly GCA_019453355.1 of Ceratina japonica. Lineage (NCBI taxonomy): Eukaryota > Metazoa > Arthropoda > Insecta > Hymenoptera > Apidae > Ceratina > Ceratina japonica. Next base: position 106,550 of record SMSR01016162.1, on the reverse strand, counting down.
CCGATCTATTTTGGATCAATCTTGACGCAGAGCTTACTCGCGGACTGCGTCGGGCTTGCAGCACGTACGTACGTTCTCAATTTGCGATTGTGTGCGCGATGGCGAGTGTCGTAGGTGTGGTAGTAGGCGTGTGTCAACGTGGAGTATTTAGAATGTGTACATGAGATGTTTCTGCTGATGCGTGTACAATCAATGTATAATAATGTATACAGTCAACAAATCTTATTATATCTAGTTTGTCTTTTTTGACGCAGCGATGGGAAGACAGAGCATAGAGACCCTTCTTGGCTCAGATGTACAATAACGAGGTGGATTTAGTTTACACAGGATTAAGGAACGAAACGAGGAGATAGGGAATAAGGAGAGGGGAAGGGAAGGGAATGACTCTTTTTTAGTGTGATTGCTTTGAAAAAATGATAAGGGAAATATCGGGGGACGGGAGGCGTAAAGTAGCCCAGTTCGTTCTTTTACGATATACAAACGTGGTGCCAAAAGAGAGGCAATCAAGGGAAACAAAGTTGATCGTCAATAGGACACATTTTTAGGACTAACGCTTAGAAACATTGATATGACGCATGGTGGTGCTTTTTGGGATACGTAAGATTCTTTGATATGTGGGGCAGGTATATGTTACTGGGTAATACTTAGATGAAAAGGAGGGATCGCTAAAAAGGTTACTGCGCTCCGGTTTATTTTGTTTGGCCCGAGCTATTTTTCCGGTTTCGCTTCGCGAGAAAAAAATTCGATCGTTCGATGCTTTATGGTACTCGAAGCTGTTTCATCGACCGTCCGCGCTACGAACGCGTTTTTAGAGCAGTTCAAACAAATACTGAACATCGGAGAATTTAAAGAATTTTCATGGAACGCACATGCTTGTTTCTTTTTTTAAGTTCGGCTCCGCTTCGAGTACTCGCGGCATCAACGAATTTGACTACTTGCGAAAAATATAATCATTTGAAACAGTAGCAACAGTAATCGCGAGATCGGAGCAACCACTTTCTTCGAGACAATAATTCGAGAAACCGATATTGGCGCAGGTACTTGTTTTTTTTATTTCATTCATTCTCCCTTTTTTGGCCACACATGTTCATAAACGTTGCTTTAAATGGCATATTGAGTATACGTATTGCAAAGGAGGTGAAAGGGTCTAAACGATCTCCCGATCACGAGACTAACGAGCCTTTCTCCTTTCTATTAACAAAAGAAACCAAAGCGCGTCCGGCAGTAATACCCTTTTTCGCAGTACTACTAATTAATAACAATATTAACGATATGTACCTACTCTCCGATCTACCTAACATTACCTAACTACAAACATTAAACCTAAACGCTTTTAAACGCAATATCGATCGTCGTAACATTACTTAATTAATCTCCAATTTTCACAAAATTGGGTCCATAAATAATAATTAATAATATAATTAATAATAATAATAAATCGTCATCATCGTTATCATCATAATCGTCGTCGTCGCAATAATACTACTTTAATCATAATTATACAATCAATCGTCGATATATAATTGAAATTCTCATATACGAACTGCAAATATATACACACAGATGGGATATGTATTTTTCGTGTTTTCATTTCTCCCTTAAGACTCGAACGAACGTGTTCGCAAAATTTCTTTTTACCCTTCTCTAACATTTCCTCCATTTGCTTTTCTCTCTTTCTTAACAAATTATCGACACAGACAGCTTTCTTCTTTCTCTCTCTCACTTCCTTTCTCACACATATCTCTTTTTACAAATTCGCAAAATGTTTATCGCTTTCTTTTTCTATCTTCCGAGTGCACGTATGTTCTCAGTACTTTTCCCTCTTGTCGCCGATGTGTCTGTCTTTGTGTGTGTCTCTGTGTATGCATGTACGTTTTACACAGTGCTATTTAGATGCTACCTGGAATACTGTATCGTTTACAGGCTCTCTACGCGCTACAATTACACAATATATTTGATTTTTTGTACATACAGAAGAATCTCCTCTTTGTTCCAACAGGAAATACATGTACGTGTACTCAAACGTTGGAGGATGAGCACACGCAACATACATACACACACACACACATGTACGCGCGCATTTACCCACACGAATGTTTATTTATATATTTATATATATTTATATTTATATATTTATAATATGCGTGCACGATCCGCGTTCCAGGAACTCGACTCGCTTTTCCCCTCTTTTGTACAACTTTTAAATACGCTACGTATATTTTTACGTAATTTCATTAGTTTTTATATCCATTATTATCTCTTGCACAACGAGCGTCCAAGCACAGAACCGAGTTTATTAAAAAGCTATGTACCCACATGACTCGGAACCACTACCTAATGCGAATTCATTCCAATCGCCGGCCTGTCTGCATTCGCTTAGTATTTCCCGGAACGCGATCGCGACGTGTTTCCATTTCCAAGCTTCGAGTCGCGACGAAGAAACAACGAAGTAATCAAAAAACTTCTTACGTCGTCCTCCGTTGGAACAGCGCGATCGTTTAGACTTGTTGTATGTAACTTTAAATTTAACGTTTTCAGCCGTCGGTCGGTCTAGGCGCGACGTAGCGTCAAGCAGCTACCGCTTTAGAAACCGTTTGTTTGCCTATAAACAACGTTTATTCTGACTTCGACTAACGTGGAATTTACAATGCACGCGCGCGCACGTGTCCGCTCTAAAACACTCACGCTACTTACAGCTTAAAAGGTGAGGTCACGATCGCCGTGTCTATAAACAAGTATATTACACGATTTAGGAGCCATTCGGGTCTAATCGATGAAGGATAATTAATCCGGCTGACGGCCTGAAAAGTTAAACCTTAGAAGGTAATAATAATAATAATTTCAATGATTGATGGTCGATTGTAAAAGCGAATCTTTTGCTCGTCGCAAAAGGAGAGAAGAACGGAAACGAATGACAAACACGGAACAGAGGAAACGTTTCGCGGAGAGATTGTAGCTTGCGTTTTTTGTAGTCCAGTGTTACATATAGAAATATACAGCGCAGGGGGTTGGGAAAAGATGTGGATCTCGCATCAATTTTTTTTTCCTGCTTGCTTGTTCATTAAGTGTTCGTTGTTAAATATGTATACTAGCGTAAAATTTACTTTACCACACACGCTCTCTGTCATGTACGGGTAAAGTGTCAGAAAATAAGCGACAGTCTGGCATGCGTGCTTGACCTCTTGAATACGATTACGCGTGTATCTTTTATAATAGTAATTTTCTTTCGTGTGCACGTGTGTGTCGCTCCTTAATCTCAACCTTTTCTTTGCTTAAATCTGACTTACTAGTTCTTATATTCGCACGCAAACCGTGTACCTAAAGTACATCACATCACGGAGTGGGATTCTCATCAGGAGAGCATCGTTCAGCCGAGCTATTGTATTACGCGTTTCGCTCTCTCGAGTAGTCTAGTTAAACTGAGAGTGACACGCTCACAAAATATAAAAACGTGCCACGCGCCTGTCCTTAATTACTACAGAACAGACTCAAAAGACCGTATCTAATATACGTTTTTCAACGTATGCTTTGTAAAATTTGAAGGAAAGAGAAGAGGAGAAGAAAAGAATATCACATCTCTACGCCGTGTAGACCTCAAAGAATAGCCGCGAGAATTTTCTTAAACATCTAAAAATCCGAGTTTTATCTGGAGACTCGAAATATTAAATCGTATTACAAAAATTCTGCTTCCTCNGAGAGTGACACGCTCACAAAATATAAAAACGTGCCACGCGCCTGTCCTTAATTACTACAGAACAGACTCAAAAGACCGTATCTAATATACGTTTTTCAACGTATGCTTTGTAAAATTTGAAGGAAAGAGAAGAGGAGAAGAAAAGAATATCACATCTCTACGCCGTGTAGACCTCAAAGAATAACCGCGAGAATTTTCTTAAAAATCTAAAAATCCGAGTTTTATCTGGAGACTCGAAATACTAAATTGTATCACAAAAATTCTGCTTCCTCTTTTTTTTTTTATTTTTCTACTAGAGCTCGTAACGTGTCAGCGTGCACACATACAAATTCGTGAAAACGATACGCTCTTGATTTTAATACATCGCCACTCCGCAGATCACATTTAATATGTATATATATGTATATGTATACGTATATGTATATGTGTATAATATATATATACATATATCTACAAAAACGTTATGATATGATTACAAGTCCTAACTGCTCAATATCTACTTCTTTTTTCTTTTTTTTTTTCTATACCTTATGCGTTAGGTCCTGTTCACTATTTCTCTTGAATACTTCGTCTCTGCCTGAATAAAACTGTGACATCATTACGCTACCGTAAAACCTATCTTTTTTTGCATTATATGTATATATAATTACACATTAGCAATGATTAATAATAATACTAGTAATAATAACATTAATAGTAATGATAATGATAATAGTAAAAGTTTTAATGATTTGCTACAATTTATAGTAAAAAATACGAGAATGTGATGCAAAAACAATTTTACGCAGTCCTCCTAGGGGGTGGACGCATAAAACAAACAAGAGTTAAACGAAAAACATGTAATATTTATAAATTGTGGAACAGAACACAATATCGTGAAACAGGAATCGAGAAACAATAAACAAATAAACATTATCAAGTCAACGAGCATCGAGCACATCGTTTTAATTAACTAACGCATCTTTGTTTAACTTTAATTGTCCTTTGTTTTTTTAATTCTTTTTTTCTTAATTTCTTAGTTTAGTACCATTGTTTGCATTACCCTTTTTTGCATTGATATATATATATATACATACATATATACATTTATCTCATATATTCTCCGAGGGCTGATAAATAATTTTATTTCCAATTTCAAAATAAAAATTCACATCAAAGCAGCAACGCACAACGTGCATCCTCTTGCGTTACAAGTGGTACGTTGTCCCTCTTCTTCCTTTTCATCCCGACGCTTTTTAATCACTATTATCTTCGCGTTCTCCTTTCTTCTTTTAATCCCTCTATTCTCTATTCTTCTTACGCTTTTAATTTTCTTCGGCTATGAACAAGGATTCCCGCTTTTGCGTACAGAGCCTCTTTAGAATGGTATACAACTTATCCTCTAGTTGTGTTGTAATAAATATTGCCTCGAATATAAACACATTTTCGTTTTTAAACACGCCCTTATTTAAGTTTATAATTCTGATTATTAATTTTTTTTCTGCTAATTTGCATAAGTTGTAAGTTAGGTCTCTCTCAGGATCAGTAGACAAAAAGTGACATATATCTCCTTTTTCTCTCTCGCTCGATCTCTTTCTCTCTCTCCCACGCATCCTTTAAAAAGGGGGATAACCAACAATATTTAAGCCCTTTTTATTTCCCTATATTTGTTTGTATCTTGTTTTACTTCATTATTATCTTATGTTACGTACGGCCGAGTCTAGTCTCTAGTTATTTTCAATGGTATTTTTTTTTCTTTTTACATTTATGTGTTAGAGTAGTCATTTGGTTCGCTTCAAAAACACAGCTTATTACCTTTACACTGTTATTATTATTATTATTATTATTATTATTATATTATTATTATTATTTATTTATTTTAACCTTACGCTTTTTTCGCAAATTTTTGTTGTAGTTGCTGTTGCTGTTGTTGTATTCACATTTTGCGTGTTCTTAATTGTTAAATCGGAGATCTAAAACCTTTTCTTATAAAAATGTCCCCCGGCCCGACAAAATATTGCCGTGGGACCACTAATATATTGTATGTCGTCGACTTCATTGTCTTCATATAAAATTCAATTCACAGTCCGCGATCTGATCAATAGTGTACGAGCGCATTGAAGAGAATGCATACAACCTTCGCTCGCTGCTAGTCTGCTTGCCTTTTCTTCTCTCTTTTTCCTGCGTCTGTTCATACTGGTTCTGTTCTTTTCTTTGCTTTTCCCCATTCTTCCTCCGTTTTCCTTCCGTTATTCAGCGAACCACGGATACGTCGTCGCGACCTGAACATTGCAGCTCGAGCAGGAAAACCGATGGTTATTTCTTCATGCTAGCCTCATCTTCCTTTATACTGAAGAATCGAATATCGAAGAAGGAGGGGATAATAGACAATTTTCAGATTCTTCCGATAAGTACGAATGGTCGAGACGATTTTTATCATTACCTCTCCCTTTCTATTTTCTTTTCTCATAGTTCCTTATCATTCCTTTTTTTCTGTCTTCATCTTCCGTTAATCGTTTTTCTCTCTTTCGAAATCGAGACTCGCGAGAAGCTTCGTCACGCGATGCGAAAAAAAGAAGCGGCCGATTATTCGAGAAAAACCGCGAGCATCGATATCATATCACTGAATTTTCAACACGCAACGGTATGCCGATGCAAGACATTTTTATTCTTAAAGAATCTCTCTCTCCCTCTCTTTCTCTCCGGAGCACAATTCCAAGCGTTGTAAATAAAATCTGAACAACGTGAAAACATAATAAATAGATATAATTCGTTCGAAGCGCACGTACGATTATCAATATATAATATATAGTATATACATGTATAGAGTATACAAAACAACGACAGACAGAGCTATCAGAATCGGAGAACAGTACGGGACTTTTCATTTATTTGTTCTCTCTTTACTGTACAGCAAAAGGTTCTCGCGAGTCGGATGTATTATTGTATTTATGTACTTCTTTTTTTAATAATGCAACTTGCATAGTTTACGTAGGCGAATATTGCGTGCACAATTGATCTAGATCCTCTGATCACTCTTAGAAAATTGTATCCAGTGTTGTAGCTTCTAATGGTCAATGAGGAACCTCCGATTTATTTTTGTTTGGATCCCATGAGAAATGGTCAACGAGGAACGCGGTACATTCGGCTTCGAGATATCCTCGAGGAGACGTATTTTTTCTTGCGTTTGCTTCTGAGTTTAATCAATTACTTCTTAACACGTGCGCGTGGAAGGTTCATTACGCGTGAGAGTCTTTCAATGATCGGACGAGTCCTTTGGAAACAGTACACGCGCGCATCGTCGAAACGAATAATGGACAAAAATACATACGTGTCGGCTCGTCGTCGCACGATAAGCGAAACGCTGGATCAACGTGGAAACGAATTGGTTGCGTTTCTGGTCCGTCTGCTTCTTGAGGAACCGTCGCATGTTCCGTTTTCTTCCTCAATCCCCGAAGCAGCGTTTTAAAATCGACGAGTTGTTAGCGAAATTCGCTCTCTTCCTCGACCTATGATATGTAGTATTCGTCGACCGCGGCAGATCGTCCCCATTAGACGCTAAGACTTCTCCCAAGCTTTATCTCCCTCAATATGTACAAGACAATTTATGACCGATCCTCGCGTCTAACGGAAGGAAAGAAACTTCCGCGAACAGGACGAATCAAATTCTCTCTCGAATGTTTCTTATATTTTTGTTTAACACTGAAGTACTCTCTCTCGCCATTTGTGTTCCTCAAAAAAGTGTTCCGCCGATGACGGAGAGGATCCGCTTTGATACATAATACTGATAACACTTGTAGCGTGCGGTGTTCCGATCCGTTTCAGGATCTCCGCGCTACGGACTAAGCACGTATACCCGGACCTCGCCAATGCAACGCAAGGGAAAGAAGAAACCAACNCCGCCGATGACGGAGAGGATCCGCTTTGATACATAATACTGATAACACTTATAGCGTGCGGTGTTCCAATCCGTTTCAGGATCTCCGCGCTACGGACTAAGCACGTATACCCGGACCTCGCCAATGCAACGCAAGAAGGGAAAGAAGAAACCAAAAGTTGAAACTTAAACACGATAAACAATGAAAGAGAATCTAACGAAGGGAACCAATCAAGATGAAACGAAATCAAACGAAGGAAGAAGAAGAAGAAGAAAGAAAGAAGTAGAGTGTGTACGATGATCCGTAAGTAGCCAGTACAAAAAAAAAAACAGAAAGAATATCGCTGCCTCTCAATGTGTGTTTCGCTTTTTCGTTTCACATTTTCACTTTCGATTATACGCGGACGATCCTCGATGACCTTCGGGTGCACAGTCCACTCGTATTATGTTCCAATTCCTGTCGATAAACGTCGCAAATCGTATCTTCTCCGACGAGAATTCCACGACATTTGGTTTATCCCGATTCTCGAAGCCGTGAGCTCCGCCACGCGCTGACCCTCGAACGGAACTGATTATTCTTCCAGCGACCAGCGTCTGATACTTGAGCCAGGTGATCGCCACGCGACGAGAAGGAGGAGTAGAAGAAGTAGAAGTGACAGACGTAGAAGAAAACTGGGGACGTGATGGCGTTTTTTCTTCAGTACGTCATTCAATTGGTGTCTCGTCCGGCGAGTAGGCCCGCTGCACTCCTCTCTCACTCATTCTCCCTCTCCCATCAGTACGGCCAGAACGTAGGCAGCGGAGGAGGTGGCGGCGGTGGCACGGTCGGATACAATGTCGGGGTGGCGATCAGGACGCAGGTAGGCGGCAATGGTGGCGGTACGGGTGGCGGTAAGACCGGGGATAGTGTGATCGCTGCGGCTGGGTGCAGGGCCGTGCCCGTCGGGGCACACAACGAGTGCAGGGCGAGAGAGGGACGCTGGCGCGGACGCTGACGCTGCTGGCCCTGGACCTCGCCGTTCTATTCCGAGTCCTGCTGCATTTTGACGTGGCCATTACCAGCGGAATTGCTCGACGTGTTGCCGCTGCTCGGCGGGAAACTCGTTGGTATGGTGCGGGACGACGAGAAACACAGCTTCATGATGTATGGGAATTTGCCGTCTGGAAAAAATGAAAAAAGAATAGTGATTTAAATTCTTTCTATTACTTCAGCAATTGAAATCATATCATAAAAAATGGGTAATGGTATATAAACTTGACTCCAAGAGAGATTTAGAAAAATCAGCTCCCGGAAATTCTACATCCATGGTATAATCGTTTTATCAACAAATATAATTAATTTAATAAAATTTCAATGTAATAAAATGTATTTCAGTCATATCTTAATTTGTAAAAGGACTTTTCTTAACCCATTATGTTCTAAGAAATGTTGTATACATAGAACGAGACGATGGAAATTGAAAATAGTTCAACTGAGTTTAAGTTAATCTTGGAATAGAATACAAGTTAACAGAAATACTTACTGCTATTCTCTAGCGCCGTGTGATTGCATTCCATGATGGCAGCTACCGCAATTCCAACGCTGCTGAATTCGATGAGGCCGGACGACGATCGTTCCGATTTCAGGGGGAACAGTTTCACTGTCGTTGGCGCCTCGATGCCACGTTCTACGAACACGCGGTGCACGGTCTCCTCAGTTAAATCCGGAGGTGTATTGAAAAAGTGGACTATCTTCGAGGGTGGTTGTATTCTATTCTTATTGGCCATTGCTGGATTTAGGAACCTGGAATTAACAAATAATATGCTCGTCAAAACTCGAGGCACAAACTAGGTTAAAATAAAGGAAAAATCATTCAAATGGTGGAAGGAATGAGTAAATAGTTGAATTTTTTAATAAATCACATTATTCCATAACATTTATAGTATGATTTGATATTGTAATATCAATTATTTGGGAATTTAAGTTAAAATCGACATCGTAATCTGCGCTCTAAGATTTTATTCGAAGCATATTTACAATATAAAAACGTGTCCGGAATGTAAAAGATTATATTTAGCTGCCAACTATACTGTTACAACAAATCGGTCACGCGAATAACAATACCACATAATGCTATGTATCATCGGAAACAGATGAATTGAGCAGACATACGATTCCCATTGGAATCAACTGGAGTAACAGACTTCGTCGTATTAAACTTCCGGGAAATTTGTAATTAATGTTATCGGCGTAATTATCGCAAAGCACGTTCGGTTTGAAACAAAAGGAGACCCAAAACTCGCCTGTTGCAATTAAGTTCTCACCGGCTAAAGGCGGCACCGAGAAAGGGGAATTGAAATCTTCGGAAGTGGGAGTGTCGTTAATTGCACTAGTTTGGCTCTTTCGCAGGAAGCACGCGTTCGTCAACGTATAAAACGTTCCTTCAGCTTCATGGACACCATTACAGAATTCCTCGTTAACGCTCATTCAATGCAGAGACACGAATAGTGGTTGCAGATTGATTATAGCCGCAATGAGCACTGCGTCGAATTGATGAATAAGTTCACAGATTCTTCGAATTATGGAAATCGTGGTGAGTCTCATACAACTTTAATGCCGCGCGTTACCGAATCGCTAAGTGCGAATTAATGTGCTGTCCAATGCCCAAGACTTACGTGTACATTACGAGATAATTAATTACTGTGAAAACTTCTCTTGATTACGGTTGTTCGACGTATTATCTAATAAGAACAAAGGTGCAAAAAATTTTCCTTCAAATACTGCAAGTTTCTAAATTATAAGTATTTTTAAGATACTCTTAGAAATTTTAATAAATTCGAAACTTATTTTATGCTGGCATTATTAATAGAAGATTTTTTAATTTTTTAGGAGCCAACTTGAACACGTATAAACGCGTAGCAAAATAACAAAATCACGGACAAAAATTAATATCTTCTTCTCTTCATTAATTTTATATTTTTCATCATGACCCAAAGAAGTTCATCGTCATTTGTTTTAGCCTTTTAAATGTATAATTTGACTTTCGGAAATTTCATCAACCAGTTTCTAAATTTCAACTTAAATATATGCAATCTAATATTCCACGGAATTCCCAGCCATTTCTTAAATCCGGAGATGGGTTAAAGGACGCCTGGTTATACGAGAAACGCCTCTACCCGACACGTGAAAAGGGAAACTAGAATAGCTAATCAAAGTTAGAAAAGGGAAACGAGGTCGACGAGTGCGAGGTGCAACATCAGTCAAAAAAGACAATCCGAGAATAGCGTAGCAGATAAGAGTATATGCGGGAAAGAAAGAAAAGTTCTCGGAATAAGGTAAGCTAGAATATTCTAGCGAACGTGGTTGTTTAACTTTACCTGTTATTCTTGCTTCCGGTAAAATCCTTGAAGCTCGCTGTTTTGTCTGGCAGAATGTACGGGTTGGTGACGTCCGATAGGAAAGCTTGTTTCGAGAAGCCGAGCTGCAACCTCCCGTCTGTACCGATCGTCACGTTGTTCAGATTCTGTAAACACCGTTCCACGGCTATGCTGTCACCCATCTGGATCATAGCGCAACCCTCTTTCGTCTTCAAAAACTTCACCTGTTACGGAATCACGAACAAGCGATAGTAGAGTCCTCCATCATAGATTACAAAATTCGATGTTCAGTCTTTGTTAAGTTTGAAAATTTAAATCGATATTACTCAGAAGAATTTATGACGTTGTTTAGATATTGCATTAAATCAAAATGAAATACTTTTTATTAAACGAAGAAAAATATCATGAATATGCAAGTTATAAAGTCTTTGAAATACTATATATCAACTAAGCTTTTTGAAATAAAATGAATGAAATGA
>SMSR01016162.1:36079-85363 GCA_019453355.1 Ceratina japonica | reverse complement strand
TCTCTCTCTCTCTTTACTACTACGAAGCGGGGAGACGCGACGGTGGGTAGGAGGAAAATTTTCTGGGAAACGTTGGCCGCGCTGAAAGCTACCAAGCCGGAGAGCCAAAGGACGGTCAGAGGCACATTTTAATAACGGAGCTACAGAAACATCGAAGCAAATTTAAGCGAGCTCGGGGAACGGTACATCCGGGTCATATGGACGCTCTTACAAGTCTATGAAACTCGATATTGGCACTTGTAGGTCTCTCGCGGAGGACCTTGGGAGATTGCGATTTTGGATATCGTGTCCGGCGAACAAACGTTTTCTGCTATTGCCTCGATCGAGCTCCCTGCCTTCAATTGAGAACACGAGCGTGTACGTGTTCGCCGTTTTAGTAGATTTTCAAACGCGTTCACAGAATTTTTTCTACCTTATCGCGTTTCCACGGAGGAAAGGGCGGGCAACTATAGAAAATCAAGCTCTGATGAAAGCTGGCTAACCCAATTTTTCATCTGGCCGGAAAAATATTCTCGATTTCCTCTACGAAATTAGTTCTCCACTAAACAAGATTTCGAATCCCACTGATGTGCATGCAGTATTTCCGTGGAAATACGTTTGAGCCTTGAATTGGTAATAAAACAATCATTTCTTTTTAGAAACTATGCATCTCACCACTTTTCATTCTACTTATATCTTGATCCATGTACATAATGTAACAATATAAAATTTACATACAGTGACTCCCATTAATATCCGGACACACTTCAAAACGGAATAAGTTCTTTAATATGGAGCCAACTAACTTAATTTTTTATGGGCTCTTAAAAGGCTTAGTTTACTATGTAATGTGTAACAAAGAATTAAAATAAATTACTATTCGTCAAAAACACGAAGAAAAAAGAAAACATCATGATGTTAAACATTTTTGTTAGAGGCTCTAACAAAAATTTGAATCATCCCGTTTGTAGATCTAAAAGTGTTATATGAATGTATAAAGTTTTATAAAAATCCATGAAACCATCAAAGAGTTAGACATATCGAAACATGTAAAAATTCTTCAATTTATCCCAGTCGTAGATTGAAAGTCGTGGAGACCTGCGATTTTTTCAATTTCTAATCGCTTATAGCGCATAGGAATATTGATCGACTTTTATGAAACTTTGTACATGCATATAACTTACTTAGATCTGCAAACGAGACAATTCCAATTTTTATTACAGACCCTAATAAAAAAGTGAAAAACCATGTCTTTTACTATTCTCCTCGCGATTTCAACGAATACCAAGTTTTTTAATTTTTTGTTAGACATTCTATAGTAAATTAAGCTCTCTAAAATTCCACAGAAGATAAAGTTTTTTAATCCAATACTAAAAATCTTATACCGTTTCAAAATGTGTCCGAATATTAATGGAAGTCACTGTAGTTCGTTCTATGTTTCAATAGTTAATTCGCTATTGTAATAAATACTGGCGTATAATCTGTTTCACAATGTTCAGATTCTCTCTAATTTACATCTATTGATAATTGCAAGTAACGTCGTTGCTGTCGAACGCTAACTAACTATAGATCGGCTAATCTCGCGAATAGTTTTGTTAAAGGAATTTCAGACAAAGGAGCCGGCGTGCAGCTTAGCAGCGATACGTAATTCTAACATCTTCTGTGAGTCGCTAACGATCCATTACGCTGGTTAACGTAGTTCGCAACTTTATAAATTGCCCTACGCAGAACGTTCGGAAATCATTAAAATCGGTTATTGGAATCGATGTTTCTCCTCAGCTGGGTTCACGAAATTTTGACATACCCCAGCCCGACAACTAACGTAACTCCAGTGGGGGTTTAATGGGAAACGTTGGACCAGAAGCGATGGAAAATCGATTGCGCTTTTTAGCCTCAGAAAGGTCTGCACATGGCGCTGCGTAACTCAATTTACGCCGGTTTTAAATAGCTGCAGCTTTTACAAAACAATTTATATAAAGCTTTGTAGGGTAGTTTCCAATACAGTGATTGACGGTCAAAAAACGGTAAGTAATCCTTACGGTAAAAGAATAAATTAATTAAATAATTAAGATTTTTGAAAATTCATGATTATCGAATAACCCGATTCTACATTGCAAGCTTTTTTAATTGAAAAACGTGAACCGGGCAAATTTCGTATAAAAGCTTTTGTCTCTCTCCTATAACATGGAAAATAGAGGAGTTTCCAATGTTCCTTGGGCCATGTATAATACGGATACCATGTATACTATGGAATTGATTAAAAAAATACATTACGTTGCAGAAGCTAAATTTGTTAGATCGCAATAAAAGTTTCATATGAACGAACGCAACAGTACACAATACCACAGGGTGTTCTCCAGTGAAATGCCAGTAATGACACTACGAAATTCGTACCAAACTAGAAAATGGAAACAACGTTTCCTGCGCTGAAAAGAGTGGATCACGCCCAGGTATAATAGAAACATTTCCTGTAGTTGTTTTAACGAAACGACAATTACGGAACGACCCTGTTGCTTATACAGGGCCGCGTCTAGTCTAGACAAAAGCATACGCGGGCGCTGCGCAGTGCTACCATCCCTTTGTTATTTTTTCGAGGCGGAGTCAACTCGACGAAGTGGCTCTCGTTTCGTCGGGCAACGACGCGCGACGTAGCAGGCACAGCTTCGTTCTCCGTTCGTATCGATCTACATTCTACAGCGTCGCCACGCAGACTACCGTCGCGCACCCCATAAAATTAGCCCCGGGTACACGAACGTGCCCCGGCAACACGGATGACCGGCAGTCATGGTGATGCTTCCCGTAAGTGGATTGCATGATCGTGAGTGATCGAGCCGACTAATGGCAATTTTCGATTAGTTAATTTTAACCGTGTTAGTCGTTCACAGGTGTAGTGTACAGATTCGGACAGTGAAGTTTAGCCTTTGACTATATATACCTGGACTGCCAGTTGCACAGGCTAGCCATGTTAAAAACGCGATGCTAACACTGTACGGCTTGGGACAGTGAAGTTTAACCAGCTCCTGCGTGTGTGTACGTCTCTTAGCAGAACACATTGATATGTCAATATATATGTATATATCGAAATTTCAATGTGTCCCGCTAGGGAACGCACACAAACACGAAGGTGGCTAAACTTCACTGTCCCAATCTTTACCATAGTTTTATTTTAAAGTCGGTTTGTTAATGTATACTGTGACTCAAGATTTGCTAAAATAAATCTAATGCAGAAACTATTATATATTTTTGTACTGTATTTAATACCAGATTGCTGGATGTTTTTGTCGCCGCAATGTTATTTTGAAGAAACTTTATTCAAAACAATTTTTACGTATATATTCTGTTCTAAAAATACATCTTTCACAGATTTTCTTTATTACATTTAACACAGATACTCTTACTTTTATTTTTTTATACTTGAACTTCGAGTCTTGAACACTGCGTCAGATTGACTCGTTCCGGCAATCTGGTGGTAAAGAATAACCGCGAAACAATAATATGTCATCATAAAGAAATATTAGCTCTTTATGCTAATGACTGAATTCATTATATTGGTACGTCTGTGATTGCAGCGCAAGAGGTTTCAGATATTTTCCACATTATCGTTGTTATTTCAACTAGATATTGCAATATTTCATGTACTATAAAAAAATGATCGTATCTGCCTTCCGCCGCGGGTCGTGTCAATTTATTTTGCGGACGGTAGGTAAATATTTTTGTAGCTCGTTTGAAGCTCCGCCGACTGACTACGGAAACACACGCGCATCGAAATAAATTGTTTGCAATTGCACACTGCTTGGAACTATACACATTCATGTATCGGGATCGAGGAGACAATTTATCTGATTAGCCACAACGATGTTTGCTATTTGTGTATTTATCAGAAATTAAAAAAGATTCAATTCTCTTATCTGAGAAAATAGTACGAATAAGGATAAATATCTTTATAACGTGCGTAATCTTATATAACAACAAAGCAAAAATGAAGAATATTAAAAAATACGTCAGCTGCAATTTTATATTCAATCAGTCTGCCAGTCATTATATTATTGTTTGTTTATATTATTATATTGTTATATATTATATGTTACATTATATTATTATATTGTTATATTATTATGTTACATTATATTATTATATTGTTTGTTTAAAATAACATACAATTTTCTATATAACGCCTGCATTTTCAGCAAATTATATAATTTTCCTATAAAACATGTTTCCTCATATCTACAATAAACGCAGCTTTACGAGCACCGAGTGATTAAATAATTTGAAACAGGATAGGAATGAAAATAATTCCGAGCGACTTTAGGACACATTGGGGCTTGAAATAAACGCGAAGGAATATACGGTATGAATTGTGGCGCGATAAAAGTTGCAATTACGCAACTCTGCAAGGCTACGACGGGACACGAGCGTGAATTATCGCCCGCAACACTCTTGCGAATTATGGCGTACAAAATTAAGGCTGCCGCTGCTTTAACAGCAATGCATCTTGGGGTTTTAATGCATTCGTAATTGCTTCTGTATGGCGGATGGCCGAGTTTATCAACGCTGAATCTGGCGACTAGTCTCCGGGGTACTTTCAAGAATCGTGACGACTATAATAATTGTAAAGTAACTGTGCCTCCCCTTCCCGCATTCCAGTGAGACATTCCATGCAATTTTCTGTTAGCAACAGGTTCAGGTAGGAGAAACAAAATTGTCCCCGCTTCGGTCGTAGGCAAATATTTAATTTTGTCAATATTGGAACTAATGAACAGGAGGAGCCATAAATGAAAATTCATTAATCCTTCCAGTGTCTCCGATATTTATGATTGAATTTATGTCCATGATTTTACTTGCCTCTTGCTTGTATAAAACGTCGACTTCGTAGAAAAACGCAAAAAATACTCATTAATATATACTTGATCTTTTATATAGATATGATTATTTATTTGCGTCATAAACCACCAGCTTGTGTCATAAAACCATTTATTTTAAAAGGATTAAAAAAATAAATATAACAGGAAGTTTAATATTAATATTGGTTAGATGAATCCGACGTGAAAACGCGAAACTCATAGCCGTAACGAAATTGAAATCAAATCGAAAAAGGGTTCGTAAGCGCGGAATAGAATGGCGGAAGAAGATGAAAGGTCACACGATAAAACTACGTTTTAAAACGCAGCTGCGCTGGATAGCAGATGCGAGACCGCTCCCTGCGATGATTACAATTACGTGCTGCGAACGGATTCACTTTATATAATGAATTTTAAAAAAAGCGTAATAAAAATAATGAAACGCTTTTATTTTATCGCATGATTTTTATTACTTTTAAAAACGATCTTTTATTGCCCNCAATTACGTGCTGCGAACGGATTCACTTTATATAATGAATTTTAAAAAAAAGCGTAATAAAAATAATGAAACGCTTTTATTTTATCGCATGATTTTTATTACTTTTAAAAACGATCTTCTATTGCCTGCATACACGGAAGCGTTTAATGGCTCTAATTGCTTCCCGTGGTTACCTGACATTTGTATTTGCTCGCGCATTTAGCTTGTAAATGATTCATCGCATGCTGCCTTTTGCAAAAGATTTCAAGATATTTTTAAATAATGCGAACTCGCGTCTGTGCTATCTAACAAAATTATGGAATGTCACCTTTTAAATTTTAAAATTTCACAATTATTTCACATTTNTTTGCTCGCGCATTTAGCTTGTAAATGATTCATCGCATGCTGCCTTTTGCGAAAGATTTGAAGATATTTTTAAATAATGCGAACTCGCGTCTGTGCTATCTAACAAAATTATGGAATGTCAACCTTTTAAAGTTTCACAATTATTTCACATTTTTTTCCATCTTAAGGAGGTTCATCCGGTTAAGGAATTAACAGATAGATCTCCAACAAAAAATTTAGTAGTCTACAACTGTATACCAGGATACCTAAAAAAAAATGTTAAGTCATTTGGATACCTTAATGATGAGATATCAATATAAATATTTTTTACAATTTTACATGTAGTCATATGGGAAAGAGTGATTTCCTAGACTTCTATCGCTAATTTATTAGGTATTGACAGANAAGCGTCGTCCAGAATAGACGGAAGACGGATGACGGAAGACGGGCGCATGCGCATAGATTCAAACGGAATCGGTATCGCAAGACGCAACGATCTCTTCCGTCGTTCCGTCTTGAAGCCGTGCACGTCAAAATACATTTGACAGTTGTGGTTAGGTTAAACCACAGGTAAAAGGTTAGGTAGGTAAAAGGTTAATTGTGCTTATTCTTTTCGCTTGTTCTTACTCTAAAAAGTAAGTATATATTATATAATATTTAAAGATATTAGATACTTTAAACTTTATGTAGAGTAATTTTTATTTTTAAACTGTTTTATAAATTTTCTAATGACAATTAACCTTTTGTCACCACAACTGTCAAATGTATTTTGACGTGCACGGCTTCAAGACGGAACGACGGAAGAGATCGTTGCGTCTTGCGATACCGATTCCGTTTGAATCTATGCGCATGCGCCCGTCTTCCGTCATCCGTCTTCCGTTAAGGGGCACGGGATAATTTTACCAAAACAAACGACTTCAACGCCATGCGGAAAAACCGTCGTAATTGCAAGTAAGTGTATGTATATATATGATATATATATATATATATATATATATATATATACAGCGCGTGTATTTTCGAATGTCGTTTATAGCCGCCTATAAGCCGTGGCGCTGCAAAGTCGACATTATGGCCGCAAATAATAAGATTCTAATGTAAGATATTATTGGACATAGAAGCAACAAATGCACTCAAATTTTATCTGAGTGGCTTCATATCTGTCCAAGGTTTGTCACTAGCCAACGAAATAATCAAAATTTCTGTGTATTTCTCTACATTCAACAAATACTTTTTGATCGATCGATCTATCGATTTGAATGTTGCCGCTTGGTAGCAACCATATTGTGACGTATTACGCCACTTCAAACATAAAATTATTTCTTAATTATACTAGAATGCATATTTGCCTATAAATACAAGCTAACGACAAGCTTTAAGGTTGCTCACTAATAATGCACTGCAAATCAGTCGTCATTTCATGTATATTGTTCGCTGTCAAATTATTGTCCTACCATTTTCTTTCCTAATTAGGTCTACTATTAATTATTCCAGGAATTTTCGTCGAATTTATTCCTATAAAATGTGCATCAAGTGTGGTAGTGTAGATTCTACGAGGTCATATTAAGTGATAGTTGAAAATTTGAGATAGTTGAAAATTCCATTCACAATTTTATTCACGAATTGAATTTCCATTTTTTTTTTATCTCCTATTTGGCGAACTAAACTTCATTAAATTACATTTTATTGAGGATTCGTAATTTATGTCATTAGAATGTTTCATACCTCAAAAACTATTCTATATAAATAGTAACTGTGTGGAAAATACAGATATGGACCACGAAATCATATTAAAAATATGATCAGTTGAAAATAAAATTTGAATTCCATTCGAAATTTGATTAATCAATTTTCCAATGTATATACCAATGAAAAATCAGCCCGCACATGTACGCGACCTACACACTGCTATCCTACTACCACACAGATGCCCATGTGGCGGTCCCGTGCCCCTTAATTCTCGAGTTTTTCATCTAAGCGGCGAGGCGTGGCAACGTGCCGTTCGTTTGCGAACAAACTGACGCGCCATCGATCACCGTGTTTCCGATAATACAACTGACAGTAAAAAACCCGGTGATCGGTTCCGGCCGATGCTTATCGAACGACCCGCTGCTGCGCGTAATGCAAACCCTACTCACAGTCCCGAATCGGTTATTATCGATCCTGATTCAACCCTCGAAACGTCACGTTTTTACGTCAGCCGTGCGTTGTCCATCGCGCGGCCCCGGAAATTTCTTCCCCTGTCCGTCGATGGTGTTACATCGTTCACATCGGTTGCTCTTTTTAAACGAATAAAAAGCCGGGAATTCGAGTGCTACATGTTGTACTTTTTCGAGCTCATTTCGGTAGAAAGAATTCCGAAACAAAGAAATAAATTCTTTATTTCCGTCTTTTGAAAAAGTTTAGTGAACGTACATTCGTCCATTATTTCTTGTTTTACGTATTCCTCGAGGAACAACTTTAAGAGCAAATGTTTAATTATTTTACAGGTTGAAGTGTCTTACGGAATCTGCTCGATAAAACATGTTTTGCAGAAACTCCGGCATAAAGAGAGGTAAAAAACTGTCGATATAAAATACGCGCGGTTAACCTGCTAAAATCGACTGAAAAAACTTCGGCCTGAACCGTTTTTCACATTCCAAGCACGATACACCATATGTTGTTGCGGTGAGCCGCTCCAGTTTGAGCAAATCGACTCACCTTTCATTGAAGAGCTCTCGCGAAAACGAGGAGCGTTGTAATTTTTCACAGGTAAACGTACATTTCTCAGGTAGCAGATTTTAAGCTTACGCTCGATCTACTCGTTACAGAGATAATTTATTTCCTTAGCCCAAGTCGCGCAGAATAGTAAGCTTTTGTAAAAAGCTCCTACGAGCTTCGTTAGTTCGTTATGATCAGCAGAAAATAAATCCTGCGAGTTCGGCCACCTGTCGTTCGTTGAAAATCATTTAATGTCGTATTCGTATACTAAACATTTTATAACGTACGTCGAAGAATAAGTACCATCGTGCATTTTCTAAGGAAACAAGGATCAGGTTCAATGTAAAAAATAAATAAAACTTATGAAATGGGTTTGAAATGATTTAGGTTCGCCTTCAGAACAGTTTCCAAGGGTTTACCTGTTCTCGCGGTAGGGGTGAACGGAGACAATTCAGAGAGAGTACAGAGAAGAGACACAGGCAAAGAGAGAGAGAGAGAGAGAGAGAGAAATAGATTGGTGGAGAGAGAGAGAGAAGGTAGAGAACGAAAGAGAAATTCTCGTTGATAAACTGGTTTCATGAAAATAGACACTGGTTTTTATGAACTGACTTACCGTATGATCAACCCCGTTCTCTCGGTCACCCCCGAGTTCCGTCTCCGACTTGAACTCTCTCTCGAGACACACACGGACAGGTTTTCCGGTGTCCGCGCGCGGTTCTCGCAGAGACCGATGCTATGCACTCTCGCTCTTCACTCGCAGACGAGTAGCGGTAGTGGTAGTAGTAGTAGTAGTACGGGGGAGAGGGTGTAAGAGCCGTAGACCTGCCTAAGCCCCACATTCTCTCTCACCGGGCCCTGAACTCGGTTCCACGTGAATCCATCATCACCGGTCAAGTGAACAACGAGTAGGCTGCATCTGCACACAGACAAACATTCCAACATAACAACCCCCATGTTCTCTCCTGTGTTTCCACAATAATTCCATTCGAATTTCTCCTTCCGCTCGATTGTCGCAATTATTATTCATTTTTTTATTTTTGTTTGTTTTTTGTTTTCTGCGGCAACATCGCTTCGGGCCTCTCCGATCGTCCCGTGTATTATATGTACATATACATAATTTTTTTTTTGGATTACTGTTAATACTTTTGTTGTTGATGTTGTTGTTGTTGTTACTGTTGTTTTCTGTTCTGTCTCGGAATCGGCGTCTACGTAACGGAGTACGTATTAGAGGTAGACGTCTATATATAAACATGTGTGTTTTTTCCATTTTTTTTTTCTGAGGGTTAGTTTTATATCATTATTGTTATATATAGATCCCGTTTCTTGTGTGAATATTACATAAATATATAATTTTTCTTTCCTGAACTTGGATTTCTTGTGATGTGCATACACGGTAACAAGCGACAAAGAGATGGACAGATCAACTACAATTGTGTGCAATAGATTACATACACATACAGGTACATATGTGTACAGATAGAGATACAATAAATATATGTATACATATACGGACGAGTCAAACGAAAGAGAGAAATATATATATACATGTATATATATATTTATTAAAACGGGAAGACGACAAGGGGTGGTCGTTTTTCTATTCCTTCCGGAGTTACACTTTCGGGCCTCTTTCGAGAGCCTCGGTGGTACCTCAACGTGGATGTAACACATCCTACATCTGACTTATACTTTTCTCGGTCTTGTTCGACTTACATCATTTTTTTTTTTACATTTTTCTATATTTCTGGAACGGTAACAGTGGTCGATCGAATGTTTGTCTGTGAGTGCACTGATAGCCTTTGCGAAACGTTGTGGTGGTGAGCATTTAATATATATTTATATATAATATAGACTGGAGAGGGTTGACTCTGAGCCGTATTTCTGATACGAATACTTTGCTACGAGCCGAGAGCTGTGTCACGTCTCTCAACGTTGTATATTGTATAATATTATTCTTATACTTGTTGACAAGCACTTTACTCTCTCTAGTGGTGGTATGTAGAAAATATATATATATATTCGGCGTTGTATATTTAAATTGCATCCCGATGATTGGTGAAGGGTCCGGCAGATCTACGGCGTGATGTGTGATAATAGAAATATATATATATATATATACACATATATACATTATTTATTTTGTGGTGCAATGTTCGTTTCGTTGTCTTGCCTGTTGTTATTGTTGTAGTTGTTGTTGTTATTATGTAATATACGCTACATGTTAAATAATAAAAGCTGTTCATGTAACTGTTGTTCATGATGTTTTTTTTTTGTCCCATCTTGTATCCTCTCGTTTCCGTTCTCTCCCATTTGTGTTTCATTCCGGAGACGCACGTGGCTTTCATTTTTCCATCTTCATTGTTTACGATTAGTGTTGTATTAATATAGTGTGAAGCGAAATGGGTAAATCTTCCCTTTGCCGGAGCCGATCGCCGATCGAGTCGAGTATTACGGGTGATTTTCTTTCCGCGGGTAAAGAGAAAGAGAACGTTGACAGGGTGGTATCGATACGATATGAGACGACGGAGGGAAAGGTTATCGCGGTGCCGGAACCGACGACGATGTGTAGTGACAGACAGCGCAAAATGGGGGCGAGAATAGAGTGAGGGAAGAAAGATAAGAGGTGGAAGAGAGAAAGGGCGGAGAGATAATATCACGCTAGAGCCTTAAGAACGTTCCTCGCCGATAACGAAATTCATTTCCGTGTTCGAGGAAAAGAGAGGAAAGCCATGATGCCCTTCGGCGACCCAGATTTTTCAAGCAGCCCTCCGTCCGTCTTGATTAACTTCGAGAAGTCGACGGGGAACTTCGCGTTTCGCATTATACGCTGGCAAAGGAAAAAACTTCGTCTGTTGGCGAAGGGCTGTGAGACGTCCTACGCCAAAACTTCTTCGAACCGCTTCGTGCTGTCCCCTTCCTTAGGGATCGACAAGGACGATCGATCTCTACGCGAGGTTAATTAGAACGCGCGTACGACACGGATGAAATGGAAACACATATATTGTCTCGACCTTCTGTTCCTGATCTAGTTGTTCAACAAGTTTCGTACTCTTCACGTGAAACTAGATAGTAAATCATCATTCACATTAAACAATTCTATTTACTTGAGAAATAACACAAAACTTCAGTGGAAAAATAGAATCTTTATGAAATGTTGATATTCTGGATGAATCAATAAAAAATATCATGAGAATTGATATAACGAGGTGAATGATATAATATTCATTAGTTCCATTTGGCTGATTTGTGAGAATGAATTCGGTGGTATAAAAAATGTATATGAAAATGAAATAATCAAGTGTAGTTAAATAATTAAAAGTTTCAAAAAGTTTTTTTAACTGACAAGTTCCGTGCAGCGATGGATATAGAAATTGCATTAGCTTAAATTTAAATGTATGGATTTGTTTACTACTATTAAGTTACACTTGTAAGAATAAGATTAGAAAATATCTTTATCAACTATTTAAATACTGACTCGTTACTTTGTAATGTATAATTTATTCATACTGCATATTTACATAATTCGTACGATGTACATGATTTTTAAACACATTAATTACGAATAAGTTGATAAATTTACATAATTTACATGAACTTCTTTGCTGAAGCACTTGAAAATTAAAAACAGACGCATCTTACGAATATTCATGCATCATATAGAATGTTTTTGTAGTTAATACAATAAAACCACGATTGTTTCTTCAATGTAACAATTAATGCATTCTGTTTCATAACAATAATATAATTGAGGAATATCAAGTTGCGTAAAATCAGTGATTAAATGATTACGTATAGTGTGTAACGAACGTCTACGTAACCAACTAAATGTGTTTTCAATTCTAGTGCAATTTCTATGACCAACTACCGTGTTCACGAAGTGAAAATAGAAAGCGGAAGAAATATCTCTCTAGGTATGATACAATGATTCAAATGATTCAAATTTGGAAATTTTTTTTATTAAAATAAAAATGTGTATGGAAAATATCGTTTTGACCGGTCATCATAGTCGTTACTTATTTTTAATATCGTCTTAAGCATTTGCTATCTCTATGTATCCCATATTTTCAGTCCTTGTCTTGCACAGGCAACAGGGACTTAAGCAAATATTTAAGGCAATCTTAAAAATAAGTTATGAATACCGGCCCTTGTCATGTTGCCCCTTACGGAGTCCGGCGAGTAGTAAAGAGTGGATATGTCGGTCTAATGCTACGGCTCTACTACTGGCTCGCGCTCGTACCACACCGAGCCATGGTATTTTTCCCACTACTATACACCGTCACGTCGTCGCATTCACGACGTAGCATGGCCGGGACCAATGAAAGAACCGCGCGGCCTGTGTTCAGTTTTCGTTGTCACAGCCACGTGTCAACGTCGCCTAGGGACGACGAGGCTCGTCTAAACGCTTGTACGGTTTCAGTTTGCCTATTGAAACGNTGATTACGTATAGTGTGTAACGAACGTCTACGTAACCAACTAAATGTGTTGTTTTCAATTCTAGTGCAATTTCTATGACGAACTACCGTGTTCACGAAGTGAAAATAGAAAGCGGAAGAAATATCTCTCTAGGTATGATACAATGATTCAAATTATTCAAATTTGGAAATTTTTTTTATTAAAATAAAAATGTGTATGGAAAATATCGTTTTGACCGGTCATCATAGTCGTTACTTATTTTTAATATCGTCTTAAGCATTTGCTATCTCTATGTATCCCATATTTTCAGTCCTTGTCTTGCACAGGCAACAGGGACTTAAGCAAATATTTAAGGCAATCTTAAAAATAAGTTATGAATACCGGCCCTTGTCATGTTGCCCCTTACGGAGTCCGGCGAGTAGTAAAGAGTGGATATGTCGGTCTAATGCTACGGCTCTACTACTGGCTCGCGCTCGTACCACACCGAGCCATGGTATTTTTCCCACTACTATACACCGTCACGTCGTCGCATTCACGACGTAGCATGGCCGGGACCAATGAAAGAACCGCGCGGCCTGTGTTCAGTTTTCGTTGTCACAGCCACGTGTCAACGTCGCCTAGGGACGACGAGGCTCGTCTAAACGCTTGTACGGTTTCAGTTTGCCTATTGAAACGCGCATCGATCCGCGACCGGCAGCCACCGTGATTCGAATCCATCCCATCCGTCCCGTCCCATCCCATCCCGTCTGGAGAAAGCACTGCCGCATGATTCTGAATTCGATTCAATCGCGTCTAATTTCAGATATTCGTAAATTGCTCCGGTGTCCGAGTTTCGTGCCCGATTTCCTGAACCCTTCGTTGTATTGCTGGATTTTGTAGTTCTAAACGAATTACGTTTATTTCGTTATTATTGAACATTTCTAGCTTAATTCCTTTAAAGAAGAGAACCTGATTCAAGGGTTTATTGAATTTGGATTTGAAGGTTTTAATAAACAAGAAGTACAAAGGATTTTTATGAATAGACTTCATAAAACGCACGTGATATTTTCCTCTGAATGCATTTATTGAACTACACGCGTACAGGATATTCGAGGAATGCGCGACTTTGTTCTGGGCTATGGAAGCGATTGAAATTCCGAGCGAAAAATTCCGCTACCACTTTTTTTTCCAATACGTATAAAGAAAGTTATTAGCGAAAAAATTGGCCGTCGCACATAATCAACTTTCGATACAATTGTGTTGAATTATCCGTGAAATACGATTATGTTGCATAGGTCTCCCGAGATACGATCTTCTGAATAGGAGGCGTCAAAATGAAAATCTTAAAACGATCTTAAGGATGTTTTGGAGGTATATAAAAACGTTCAGAAATTCTTGAAACGTTAACAAAACATAGTTTTTACTATATTAAAGCAATTATCAAATTTTGGGTTCGATTCACTTCATCGTTTAAAAATTATAACAATTTGAAGTTTGCACATTTTAACACGTCTTCTTATGGAGAATTCATAAAATTCCACTTCAAATCCTATTTAAATTTTGAAAAAACGTTGCCAGAAACTGAACTGAGAATTTTTTTCTATATATAGTAAACACTATGTAATTAATTAATACACAAAATTTATTAACGTTCACTGAACAGTTAAAAAAAAACATTATAAACTACTAGAAAATGTCATCAGAACATAATTTTATACAAATTTGAGATGTTTATTAGTAGTTATAAATATTGCTTTCTGAAGTATTTTTGTTTTATTTAAATATTTATTTTTGACTTTTTATTATGTAATTGTCTATATTCAACATGACCAATTTATTTTCTTCAAGTTGAAATCAGAGGGTAGAGTCATTCACCAAAAGTCACTTAGAATAATATTAAGGAAACTTGATTAAAAAGCCAGTATGAGAAGCAATTCACTAATTAAACAAAAGCTTTCGGAATGAATCTATATTTCTAATACAAAATATACATTATAAATAGCCTTCATTGCCAATATTTATTCTTTTCTTTATTTCATAATGTACGGGCAATAATACCCAAAATACATAAGTGAGAGTAAAAAGTGCTTGTTGATAGTCGCCAGTTAATATTAATACATTTATCCCTCAGAATAACAAAGCAGAAGAATATCTTTTACATCCAATAAAAATTCACGCAATCAACGAAACCAAAGTAAGAATATACGAATATAACAATAAAATAGAAAAAGAAAATAAAAATATAAAGAGCTTAGATACATTTCAATATATTGACGAATTTCGACTTTTATGTACTTTTCTCTCCGATCGTACCTCCAGAACATCCTTAAGAAATGGTCGATGAATCAAAATTAAATAAGATAACGTAAATTATTAACATGATTAGGTTACACGATCTGGGTTAGGTCGGATACTACATGGAGTTAGTAATAGGAACAATAAATTCATTATTAACACTTGTTAACATTAAAAAATGCTTGAACGAAATATCTTGGAACCGGAACGCGATGACAAGTGAGATTAGGACTTTCGGCGAATGGGAAACGGAGCGTCGCGTATTAGGGCACGATAGAATTCCAACGGATTCGAGAAACGCAATTCCGTTCCGATTCCGCGCAATTAAGGACGACGACACCCGTGAAAAGCTGCCAGTGGGATTTTCAATTACGCTTCTCGCCACCGTTCCGGCGGCTCTTTCCACGGACCGGGATATAGTACTGGCGGGTATCGGTACATCTCTATAACGCAATACACTGCGCGATACCGGAACCCGGCGGCTGCTGGCTTTCCTTACCAATGCACCCGATAATTGAAGCCCAGCCCGTTCGACTGGCTTAATTGCCATTCTGCGTGGTCGGTCAGCTATTCGAGGCTCACGATTCGCACCGCGTCAAACGGAAACGGAAAAAACACCCCTCCCTGTGTCCGCAGCATTTCCGGTATCTTCCTGCGTTACAATGAACGCGGTCATGACCGATTCCATAAGATATCGGTGACAATATACTATGGAACGATGAATTATTACTCTTCCTTTAGCGTTCCCGAATTTTCAATGAACGAGATAAAAATAATATTGAAATATATACAGTAATTGTAATAGTTTTCTCTTAGACTGACTTTGAGATCGTTTCGTCTGGGGCGGAATAGTGGAATTGATCTTTACGAAAGTATTAATTTGAAAACAAAATTTCACAATAATCGAAGATACAGATTTCTTAGAAATGAATTGATTTTTTATCTTACAGATTATAAAATGGATTTATTGTAACAAAAATTTAATTGGAATATATAAGTTTATCATATTTATTAATGTATTGACAATGATTACTAATCAATTAAAAGGAACAGATATTTTTACATATTTCATAGGATTATTAAAAACAAATACGTATTACAGGATAAAGACTAATGCAAGTGAAAGGTACATATATTTCAAAATTATTCAACAGTTTTGAGATTCTTCGCTAGTGTAAGATGTAACTATTCACAATTTATGGAACGCAGTAAAAATCTTGATCAATTTCACTACTTTTTCCCGATAAATCAGATTTAAGAAAAATCAACTAAACTGTACTTTTTTGATCCGGATNTCTCTCTCTCTCTCTCTCTCTCTCTTGCACTAACTTAAAATATTAGTAAAGATATGAAAATGGGGATGAATATCAGTATTAATGAATTTTCGTCTGAAAGTCAATTCCGTTTCAAACGTACCGATCGATTTATTCAGTAGCTTAGAGTTTATTTAAAAAACCGATTGCACGTTGCAAGAGACTTTCTCGATACATAAAATTTTCCGGGAGGAGAGAGCTGGGGCTGTTCGGATTACACGAGGCTCTAATCCTCCGTGAAACGGATCCTCGGTGAAGAAAAAATAAAAAAAAGAGGCGACGACGGCCACCAATCACTCTATAGCCGGGACTCGTTAGTGTACTCCAACGATGAAACGTGAACAAGGCAGGTGAGAGAGTAAAAAAAAATATGCACGAGAAACCTGTTCAATATCTAGTTTCGTTGGAAAAGTAGGATAAACTGCTTTCCTCGAGCGAACGCCGACGTTTCGAACGGTACATATTCGCATGAACGTAACTATTGGTACTTTTAGTCATGACCGTGTGCGTTAAATACGCTGCATAAATTACGCGAACGAACACGAGTTTCGATGGCACTCGTCGCAGAAACGATGGAAACGAATTATCCGCTGTTTTTAACATTTTCCATGCCGGTTTGAAACGGGACCTAATTGTGTTTGAAAATCAGAGCGTTTAAATAGGACTCTCTCGGGATTAGTGAGATTGCCTTTAAATGGATGCGATGTGAACTAGTTCGTTTGAGTGATACAAAACATTTGTCAACAAATCTGTTTACAAATGAAAAATGGATAGTTTTTGTTTCATGAACAGAGTAACTTTCGTAATATGAAATGGAATATTTCGCAGTTTAGGAGCACGAAATTAAAGGGCTACAGCAGCCGACTGACTTTTCTAACATTTATGGATGAACATTTGACGTTTTTAATTTCCTCGAAAGGAAGTTATTTTGCTTCGTTTTATCGATAACGAAGCAGAAACCGTGAAAAATATGGGTTTGAAAAAAATCGACATTCCGTCCTTGTGTTAACAGATTTTCGGGTCAAGTACCTCTTCAAAAAGGCGAAACCTAGATCTAGGGCTCTTTGGTCTTCATTTCATTCCGAACAACTTTTTCTTTTCGTAGACAGAAGAAGTTAAAATCCAACGTGCAATAATTATGATGTTTGCTTCACTTTGTAACATTTATTTTATCGAATATCGGGATAATCTCATTGAATAGTTTGGATTTCAGTTTTTTGAAGAGACGCTGAACGACCCAAATGTTTGTTAATATAAAGATGAAAAATATTTTTGGCCAAATTGATGAGCAATAATGCCTTAATTTATCGTGCAGATGAAAAATCTAGCCCCTTAAAAACATCTGTATTACGAATTTATATTATATGTTAATCTGAGTGTGGGCTAACATTGACAAATAACTACCACAGTTTAAACAAAAATTTTACAAAAGACAAAATTGTAATAAAATAGGCAGAGTTAACACATTATAAAATATCCTAATGACTTGTCAATGTATTCCCAGTTTTCCATGGTTTATGTAAAACGAATAAGAGGATATGTACAGTGACTTCCATTAATACTCGGACACGTTTCGAAACAGAATAATATTTTTAGTATTGGATCAAAGAACTTTATCTTTTGTGAAGTTTTAGAAAGCTTAATTTACTATAGAGTGTCTAACAAAAAATTTAAAAAAAGTGGTACTCACTGAAATCGCGAAGAAAATAGTAAAGGACATGGTTTTTAACTTTTTTATTAGGGTCTGTAATAAAAATTAGAAGCGTTTCGTTTGCAGATCTAAGTAAGTTATATGCATGAACAAAGTTTCATAAAAATTGATAAATATTGCTATGCGCTAGAAGCGATTAGAAATTTAAAAAATCGCAGTTCTTCACGACTTTCAATTTACGACTGAGATAAGTTGAAGAATTTTTACATGTTTCGATATGTCTAACTCTTTTATGGTTTCACGAATCTTTATGAAACTTTACACATTCATATAACACATTTAGATCTACAAACAGGACGTCTGAAATTTTTACTAGAGCCTCCAATAATAAAGTTAAACATCATGATCTTTTCTTTTTTCTTCGACATTTTGACGAACAGCAATTTATTTTAATTGTTTGTTACACATTACATAGTGAACTGAGACTTTTAAAAGCCCACAAAAAATTAAGTTAGTTAGCTCAATATTAAAATACTTATTCCGTTCTGAAGTGTGTCCGGATATTAATGAGAGTCACTGTATGTATGATAAATATTAATGGAAAAGTTGCCTTAATCATTTGTCGATATATAACTTCTCGATGACCGTGAGTCTGTACTTGTCCAAATATGCACATCTTGATGCAATGCGATTGCACTTAATGTAATTAAACATACTCGTGAACTCTTCTTGACGATGTCGATGAACTGTTGTTTCCTTTCTACATTGCATGTTTCGATGTTTCATGAGGGTTGTCGTGTGTCGATGTGCCTTTATATTATCGATTAACGGTGATCTCGCACAATGTCTGTTGTTAAGTTATTCATGTTGATATGATGCCAGCCAAGAGTGGTTGGCTCCGTGCAGTGGTAGATGAACTCGAAGAATCCATTAACTTGAATAGTCTTTTTTATGTATCTTTTAAACGTTAGCCAGCGATGTGTAGATATTCGTGTAGAGGTCGATGCTTCAAGAGGTCGCGAGTTCGTTACTTATGTACCTCAGTTTTTTTTAGAATAATGTTCTTTTATACATACGTCGTAACGTTAGCAACCTATGAAGGGGTGCCATTGTTGTCTAATCTTGTTTCGGTGGTGCTTAGTTGTGATTCGTTGATGGTGACTTTGTCGAAATATAGTAATTATTTGTTGTCGAGGTTTCGTGAACGGTGTTAAAACTTGTGGACGAACAGGGAACTCCAGGCACAGTAAATGTATCACTTGAGCACAGTGTACACTGATACGCAAATGCTAATATTCGCGTATTAAGTAAAGCGGGATAATAGAGTAAAACATATATTTTAAGACGTTCCCGTGTTATTCTAGTTTGTCGTTCCCCGCGAGGAACGTTTCTCGTCCTATCAACGAAATGAAAAGATATCGACAATAATAAATAGAATCTCGGAATGTATTTCTCGAAAACTTGAACGAACGAGGAAACTAAACCCACACCGGATTGGAAAGGAACGCGAAAACTGGAAATATAGATCGACGGGTGTCTTCCCGCGCATCTGACTCGACATTCATTCCATAAACACGTTTCTCGACCATCGTTCCGTGAATAATACTCGCGCCGCTTCGCTATATCGCTCTTATTGCCGACCGCAAGCCCCACCGAACATCGGCAGCATTAAATTTAATCCGCGATTTGATCGGTCACTGATTTATATACGATTATATCCAGCGCGGTCGACTTTAATCCTGGATGAGTAACGCGCTCGGGCCGTTCCCGTTGTCCCGACCGAACTCTATTGATTGCACAATCGGCGGTGACACGATGTGACGAATGTATTCCGATCGGTTCTCAGCCCGGACTTTTCTATTTGCCGGGATAATGTAAACTTTCTTGTTCGGTGGTAGAGTACAATAGAAATGTAAACTTGCGAATAAAGTCCAGTGATTAACGACATTTTAATGCCTTTTCATAAAAACAGGAAATACTGTAAAAATGTTCTTATATGCAAGTGAAATAATAACGTATGAACGGCTGACGTAACACGTTTTGATGTATTTCCAATACCGACTCAATATTCGGTTCTATTATATAACTTGTGGATTACAAGAATAAACTGTCTCGCCTTTTAACTAGATTCTGTTTGTAGATTCTATTTCAGTTCGACAAAGATAGTTCTCACTTACTTATTTTTTCAGATCAAAGAGATTCTATCTAGATTACCACAGACTAATAGTTAAAATAACCAGAGCTTCATGTTACTCATCCAGTTAAATTATTCCCACGGCAAAGTGTTAAACATTGTACGGACAACCTAGTTTTCTGTGAGCCAAGAGACTGTGGACGTAGCTTCTACGTACAGCAGACCAAGCTAGACAGTAGTTAGAGGGCAGAGACGAGGTGGCCGTGGCAAGCGTGGTGTGGCTTCGCGGAGCCACTAATTTACCAACGTTACGAGGGCTCGGGCCCTTCCGCGCGCAGCTGGAAATATCGATGGTGGATCATCCCGTGGTCTGGTGACGGTCGAACGTCGACGATGTTACAAGTTACAGAAAGCGGAACGTTAACTCCATAGTGGTCGTTTACTGTCGCGATAAATTAACTGACGGCGAGTTACGTCCACCTTTACGGCACTCCTCTTCACCGCTCGTGCCCCCTTTCTCTCTAACGATTTAGCTATCGCTTTGGCCACCGAGATTTCCGCGTTTTATGGGCTCGTGCTATGCCAGTTAAAATTGTATTGCCGCGTGACAGAGTTGTACACTCGTACAACGAAGCAACAAACGAACCGGTTGACGCCGCGGCCACGGTATTTCGCAATTTAGACGGCTCTATTCGTTCGAATGCATTTCGTTAGGCTACGCTCGTCTTAAATATGAACTGTATGAGTGAGTCGTGATGCGTGCCGGAAACCCGTCGCCATAAAGGAAAGATCGTGCGCGATGAACTGTTTTACGACGTTTCTGACCGTTATTGCCGGTTCTTATGATGTTTCCTAGAATAATTCGATCGCAACTGTGGCAATAATATGTAATGTCGAATTACGAAAGATGTACGCTCTCGTGGAGTAATGATTTTATTAGCAACGATTTGTTGATCGTAGCAAATCTAAAATATGTTCTTGAAGATTGTAATTCAGTATCTTAACGTTTCTTGTCAGCCCATAAATAATGCTATCTTATAAGTGGATATATTTAACGTAAGATATTTATATTTCATGAAAGTGTCTGTAAAAGTTCATGAGGCGAAGGATTAGGCAGTGGTTGATTAAAAATTGACTTGACATCAGTGAACCAAGGGTGACAAGCGCGGCTTATGTAATATTATACATATATAAGACAAACAAAATTTACGATGAAATACTCCATTATCCTCATTTACTGAACGAGTTCTACCACTTAGTAAGCAACGAAAGGGTGCTTTCATTATTTATAGGTTAATCCGATATTGAGGTACCTACATACATAGATTTAATAGCTTTAATGCGCAGCTTGACCAAGTTTCACGGTAGTAAGTAATTAACGCGATTTACTATGCCCATTATGAACTGTTGTAACTTTCTAATTGCCCGATTTACGTGCATAAAGCAGAATGTTGATCGACTGTTCGATTAAACGGCGTGTAATAGCATTCCCTTTGTATTTACATCCAACGGAATGTGAATTAATTTTCGCCGAGCTTTGTCGACCTCTGTACATGGAAATGCATCTTGAAAAAGCTATTCTAAGCGAGCTCGCGTTATTTCATTTCTTTTTTAACATACTACATAACTGTAATTAGTAGTCAAGCTTGGAGTTAATTGCGTCGCTGTTTACAAAACTGCCGTTTCTACTTTCGTTCGCTGAGCGTCGAGGATAATCCGTCTTTCAGTAGTAGACGTCGTTTATAATCAGACATAAACAGTTCTTCGCGAAACGAGGTTTCCCTTCTTCGCGGGTTATAAAAAAATGTGTGAAAGAGTTACGATATATTACGCGCGAAATCAAATTGAAAGGCCACGTGCGAATAAAACGGACTGTGGATGTGTTCTGCATGTATACAGTTATTTTAAACAAGTTTCCCTATTCAATGTGTCATTCAATCAACCTGGTAAAACTGAAGTCATGAATTGTTCCGATGGCGGGTATTTTTTACGTAACCAAGCGTATTTCCTATGGTTCGATGCACGTATATTCATAAATCAGTATGAACAACGAAATGTATGATACAGTGGAAGTGAAAAATAGAAAATTGTCAAAGGGATTCAAAATACAGGGGAAAAAACACACATTGCCAATTGTGCGTTTAACAGAGACGAGAATTTTTCGATTTTCGGAATATACCTCAATTAAAGAGAGCAGTGATTTTTCCCAATTTAAACGTGGATGGTAAATTGGTTATCAGTTTTTCTAAATGAAGATTGAAACTCATGAATCGATTTGATTCGATTTTCATCCAATATAATCAATTTAGATTGTGCAGAAACATTCAATCTCGCAAAATGTTTATTTTACTAAAATCCGATTCTGTTGCTTTTATATCAAATATTCAAGAGGTTTCTTCAAAACAGTGTAATTTCCTTTCGAAAATTGTCGATCCTGGTTTAAACGCTCAAAGGGCATCTACATAATGTAACGTGCGGNTGCATGTATACAGTTATTTTAAACAAGTTTCCCTATTCAATGTGTCATTCAATCAACCTGGTAAAACTGAAGTCATGAATTGTTCCGATGGCGGGTATTTTTTACGTAACCAAGCGTATTTCCTATGGTTCGATGCACGTATATTCATAAATCAGTATGAACAACGAAATGTATGATACAGTGGAAGTGAAAAATAGAAAATTGTCAAAGGGATTCAAAATACAGGGGAAAAAACACACATTGCCAATTGTGCGTTTAACAGAGACGAGAATTTTTCGATTTTCGGAATATACCTCAATTAAAGAGAGCAGTGATTTTTCCCAATTTAAACGTGGATGGTAAATTGGTTATCAGTTTTTCTAAATGAAGATTGAAACTCATGAATCGATTTGATTCGATTTTCATCCAATATAATCAATTTAGATTGTGCAGAAACATTCAATCTCGCAAAATGTTTATTTTACTAAAATCCGATTCTGTTGCTTTTATATCAAATATTCAAGAGGTTTCTTCAAAACAGTGTAATTTCCTTTCGAAAATTGTCGATCCTGGTTTAAACGCTCAAAGGGCATCTACATAATGTAACGTGCGGCACTCCTTGGTGGACTACGTGTTTGTAAAACAAAGTGTCGTTTTGGTGAACGTGTCGTTATGTTCTTTCTTTTTGGTGAGAGGCTCGAAAGGACGAACAATCGTTGTTTTTCTTTTTTTGCCGCAACGTCTCCGTTGCGCTTATAGAAGGTGGCATGAAACGGCTGAATGCAAACGCGAGATCAAGCGGAAAAAGGGCGCAAACGATAATTACTGGGATCCTTCGCATGCAGAAGGGAAGAAAATAAAATTTCCTAGATCGGTTTGTTGATTATTTTCACACACTGCACCGTTTGCACAATTCCATTCGTTTTTTCATTAAAATCATCCACGCGGTGATGGATTTACATTACACACAATTACATGGAAATAGCAGAGGCATTCCGTAATCGACCGTGATGTAGTTAATCTTCAAGATAAAAAAACTGGGTCGCTGTTTTAATATCTTTTTCTCTATTTCAATAAATCGCGACGAAATATTTATGTAAACGGTGGATAAACGTGTTACGGCGACGCCTGTATCAACGGCTGCGGTCCATTAGTCAGGCACTCTATGAAATTTAATATCCAGGCGACTCCCGTTTTCACAGACTATCGCGAACCAATGATTCCGAAAGGCCAGCACTACGTTTGGGATCTGAATCAATTGGCCGGTACTCCAAATATATAAAAATTCCTTAACAGATCCCCGTTGCTATTAAATGAAAATAATTTGCATATTTCACGCTTTTATTTTGTCGTTGGCACGTGTTAAAACGCAGACGACGACGGATGCGCGTTAAGAGCAGTCATCGTGAGTACTCGTAAATCTTTCACCGTCCAAATAAATATACCAGGCAGCACAGCCTCTGGAAACGAAGCGAATAATATTTCGCATGCACTTGCCTATCTGCATCCTTAAAATACGATGGGAATGTTTTGTTGGCCAATTTTAACCGAAAGCATTTAAAACTGCATTTGCAGTAATTTCATGAAGTGGGCGTTTGCGAGAACAAAGTCATAAACTTTTTTTTACCGTCAATTTATTTTTAATGAACACGTAGAAAGTTAGAGTACTCTGAATTATTATTATTATATTTGTCGAAACCCTTGCATGTTAATGAAGTTCATAAATATTCATACACATTTTAAAATTAAGTAGCTTTTTAATATTGGACTTGATGAATTAATCCTTTTTAGGTGTTAGAGAGGTTAGTTTAGTATATGATGGCCAACGAAAAAGCAAAATTCTGAAGGAAAAGGCAAAGGGCAAAATTTTTAAATATGTACGAATATTTATGAACTTTACTATAAGTGTTTTTATTGCAGATCGCAGATGTATAATTAAAAAATGGATTGTAATGTGATTGCAGATTGAATAACAAATTTCCCAATAGCCTTATTTAATAAAAAAGATTGCAATGAAACTGTTCCAAAATTCCTCGAAGGCGAAGTTTCCCAGATTGCGTCTCCACGGGATTCGAAATCAATTCAAGATCTGATCTAAACCTCCTGAGAGCCGACGAGAATATTAAACACGGAACTTAAATCATTTGAAGCCATAGGACCGGATCCTAATTGAATAAATTCACTACACCGTCTGCCCTCCTTGAACTTGCGAGTAGAGAACCAATAAATTCCACAATCACAGTCGGGGCAAGAGAAGACGATACCGACCCCGATGAGCGACGCTTTGAAAGCAGCGAACTAGAAGAAAGTATCAACGATGCATTCCTATGGAACAATTCATTCCTGGATCACTCGATACATCGACGTCAGCCGAGTGCGATACATTATCGTGGATAGGTCAAACGTCTTTGAAACGGAAGCGGGTGATCAGTTTCCAGTCGGAGTGAAAACTTTTCGAATCAGCAATAACTTTGAGTACTACAACCTCCTCTCGGTATCGGGAAAAACGATGGAAAAAATATAAAAGTTTCGCCGTGATAAGCGATTTCCTAAACGATGCTTCGAGTTTCCATTCCCGCAAGACAGCTTTGTAGAGAAGTGTGATGTACATCAATGAACAAAAATTTTCGTGTTTCATGAATTAAACTAACAAACTGGTGTATAAATATTTCTTAATAATAAATAAGTAAGATGAATTAACTATACTTCTTATATCTTTTTACACCAAAGAACTTTATAGTAAATTGGGTTCGTGTTTCAAAAATTCATGAAACTTTATAAACTGCATTTTAAGAGAATAATTAAAAAGTAAATCGATAGTATGAAATGATTTACTTTCATTTTATATTGACTGATCTGAATGATCATTAGATCAACAGAACATTTCTGAGTTGGAAAAGCAAATACGGAATTTGAAAACAGCTGTGATTTTTGTACACTGTTTGTGTTGCATCGCATGAAATTGTGGAAGAAGGGGTTCTGGGAAATTGGAAACACGCGCATACATAGTTGACGAACGTGGGAAACGCATCAGGGATAGGTGTATCGGGAAATGGGTCGAGAATAATCGCGGCGTATGAGAGAGATCGATAGTTCTATGGAGACGGATCCACGTGACCGATGACACTGATTGGCGAGTTTCCGACTTCGCACTAAAAATACTTCTACTAGCCTCGAACCCGAAACTGTTACTGTGCTGCTCCCTCTTTTTCTTCCGCGCCGTGACGGACAGCTCGGCGAGGCGTGTTGTCCCGGGGGTTGTACATTCGTTTTCGTTTTCGACTTTCCTTCACTTCGAATGCGTTTATCCCCTTGAGACACGAGTCAGGTTTTTAAAAGGAAACAGCAGAACGTATTTACGGAACCTTCCTCTCCGTTGACCCGATTATGTATTTTAGTNAAAGATGAAAGAAATAATGTGACTAAGAAAAGAAACAGAATTCGGATTTGCTGAAAATATTAAGTTGATACCCATTGAACGTTTTATAAAATATCGTTTCAAATTTCAGAATATAATTTGTACGTACAAGAAAGGAAGATATAGTTTAAATAGTATTAAATTGGCTGCTGATCACAGACGAGTTTCCTTACAGTCGGCAGAGAATATTGAATTCGCCAGAAGATAAAGGGAACCAAGTATGTAAGTAGGTATCTGAAGGTAGAATTTCATTTCACACGATGAAATTTCGTAGTTCCCCTTCTCCTCTCGAACGAATCTGAATATTTTATTATGTAGTACGAACACGGGCACCAGTCCAATCGTTTCCGAGTACATAAGACCGCACGCTTTATCTGGCTACTATCGCAAAAGTTTAATCGTATATACTATCTACCGTCGCAAAGCCTAAGCCCGAGATCAAGCCGAACGCGTTCTAGGCATCGGACGGCTCGATAATCGATAGTTTATTAACCTCCGCTGCAGATTTCTATGGATACGATTTTATTGCACGCGTATAGCCACTATTTGGCCCGTTTTGATATAAAATGCTGCTGCAGTATCGAAGTTGAAGCTTGCAAGAGACGATCTCGTCTCCCGACCCGATCTCGCATTTCGATTTTTCGCGCCATTTATCTTCTCGAGGAAGAACTNGAAACACGCGCATACATAGTTGACGAACGTGGGAAACGCATCAGGGATAGGTGTATCGGGAAATGGGTCGAGAATAATCGCGGCGTATGAGAGAGATCGATAGTTCTATGGAGACGGATCCACGTGACCGATGACACTGATTGGCGAGTTTCCGACTTCGCACTAAAAATACTTCTACTAGCCTCGAACCCG
This sequence comes from Ceratina japonica, assembly GCA_019453355.1. Lineage (NCBI taxonomy): Eukaryota > Metazoa > Arthropoda > Insecta > Hymenoptera > Apidae > Ceratina > Ceratina japonica. The sequence goes on along the minus strand of SMSR01016162.1, from coordinate 58,495 downwards.
AAACTGTTACTGTGCTGCTCCCTCTTTTTCTTCCGCGCCGTGACGGACAGCTCGGCGAGGCGTGTTGTCCCGGGGGTTGTACATTCGTTTTCGTTTTCGACTTTCCTTCACTTCGAATGCGTTTATCCCCTTGAGACACGAGTCAGGTTTTTAAAAGGAAACAGCAGAACGTATTTACGGAACCTTCCTCTCCGTTGACCCGATTATGTATTTTAGTATTTTTTTTTATTAAAAAGATGCTTGAGGTCAAATAGGGAATTACAAGGAAGGAAAGTTAAGGAAACATAATTACATTCTTGATATTTTAGTTCTGATTTGACCAGTGTGAGGGTGGAACATCTTTAAATATTTTTTCTACTAATTTTCACCGAAGTCTCGACCGTCATCATCAGAACATCTTGAAAATTAATGAAAATCGGCTATACATTATGAGTTAGTAAATTTGTTTTTTTTTTCTTTTTTAAGTACTACACGCTATTGGCCCACTTTTTTTCATTAATAACTTCGTTAATAGCGATTGGAGGAAAAAGTGGAGAAAGAACTTTTGAGAGAGAAGAAAGACGTGTATTCTGACGTGTACTGTATAACAGAGAATCTAAAAGTAGAAAATATTTGTGACTCTTGTGCAAAATGTAAAGATCTCTGGAGTAAAATGCAGAGAATTTTTTGTAGAAGAAATTAATGTTTATATTAATAAATTGCATTTATTAATCACGTGAAGCGTATTGGATTTTCAAGCGTTGACAGTTTATATTTTAATCATACCCAATATTGCAGAAATGGAATTCTAAATTGGTAGTTAACAAACGCGATACGTCCAGTTTCGTAATTAGAAAATTAATAAATAACTCTCTTTATAGGATCGAATTTGCGTCAAATGGACGTAGCACCGAGTTCGACATAAATTTAATTACACACTTGTTATGAATATTGTAATACGCGATGATTGATACAAGCACAGCAGAATACGACTTCAAATTTAACAGTTTTGAAATTTAACTCTGTATATTAAAATTGAGAGAAACTACACGAGTTACAAAACACGTATAACTATGAAAATGTATTAATCATTTAATGAGATGCGCTTTACAAATGAAGTGGCTCATTAAGAGAACCAAGGGAATCTATGAAATTTTCGCATAAAGCATATTGTACAATGTACAGAACAGCGTTAAATTGTTATTAAATCCATATAGACATAATTTATNCTTCGAATGCGTTTATCCCCTTGAGACACGAGTCAGGTTTTTAAAAGGAAACAGCAGAACGTATTTACGGAACCTTCCTCTCCGTTGACCCGATTATGTATTTTAGTATTTTTTTTTATTAAAAAGATGCTTGAGGTCAAATAGGGAATTACAAGGAAGGAAAGTTAAGGAAACATAATTACATTCTTGATATTTTAGTTCTGATTTGACCAGTGTGAGGGTGGAACATCTTTAAATATTTTTTCTACTAATTTTCACCGAAGTCTCGACCGTCATCATCAGAACATCTTGAAAATTAATGAAAATCGGCTATACATTATGAGTTAGTAAATTTGTTTTTTTTTTCTTTTTTAAGTACTACACGCTATTGGCCCACTTTTTTTCATTAATAACTTCGTTAATAGCGATTGGAGGAAAAAGTGGAGAAAGAACTTTTGAGAGAGAAGAAAGACGTGTATTCTGACGTGTACTGTATAACAGAGAATCTAAAAGTAGAAAATATTTGTGACTCTTGTGCAAAATGTAAAGATCTCTGGAGTAAAATGCAGAGAATTTTTTGTAGAAGAAATTAATGTTTATATTAATAAATTGCATTTATTAATCACGTGAAGCGTATTGGATTTTCAAGCGTTGACAGTTTATATTTTAATCATACCCAATATTGCAGAAATGGAATTCTAAATTGGTAGTTAACAAACGCGATACGTCTAGTTTCGTAATTAGAAAATTAATAAATAACTCTCTTTATAGGATCGAATTTGCGTCAAATGGACGTGGCACTGAGTTCGATATAAATTTAATTACACACTTGTTATGAATATTGTAATACGCGACGATTGATACAAGCACAGCAGAATACGACTTCAAATTTAACAGTTTTGAAATTTAACTCTGTATATTAAAATTGAGAGAAACTACACGAGTTACAAAACACGTATAACTATGAAAATGTATTAATCATTTAATGAGATGCGCTTTACAAATGAAGTGGCTCATTAAGAGAACCAAGGGAATCTACGAAATTTTCGCATAAAGCATTGTACAATGTACAGAACAACGTTAAATTGTTATTAAATCCATATAGACATAATTTATCTGCGAATAAAATTAGGAAAATGCTAATGAGAAGGCAAGCAGTTTTAAGGGGATGAGTAATTTAGCAGGATGAAGGATGTTGAAAACCGAGGAGGAGGCGGTTCGTTAAGCGAGCCCGGCTAAAAATGTGCAAAAATTATTTCCTTCCAGCCGAGATCACAAAAGACGGAGAATAGAAAAGAAGAACCGCTTTTGGAGCGGAGAACAAGAGGCGTTGTTCGGAAAACTGCGGTTCAAGAGACGCTGCGCCGCCGCCCTCGTGGCTGCTTTCAATTATCCGGGGACTTCCTACCACATAGTTGCATCAAACGCATGCATTTTCGCGGCTTATTCGAAGATGCGCTGGAGGAAAACGCGCGCGCTTGGCAGACGTGCTTCGTTCCATTTCCCACCAGCAATTTCCTTCCGACATCTAGTTATACACATACATATCCGCGGTATGCACCTGCACACGAGCGCGAGCACACAATCGGTGTCTTCAACCGCATAGTTCATTTCAAGCGGAATCGTCGACCCCGTCGCGTCGACGAGGCGGCGCGAGTACGTCCAATGCACGGCTGATAGCCTGATTCACGGATAATCAGAGCTCGATTCGCGTTTATTCAGTGCTGAAGAAGGAGCGGAACTCGCTGATTTTTACGAATGATTAGATTCGTTCACGCGGAAACTGTGTTTTAATTTGTAACTATAAAATCCGTGGAAAAGTCTAATATATTAATTCAAACTTAATCTATATATATATATATATATATATATATATATATATACGTGCTTGATGTTCATATTAGAGACTTTTATCATTTTACCTAATACGTAAGTCTGATATTTCCTCAGTTCTGCTAAAAGAGATTGTTGGATTACTTATAATTCAAATATACAAAAATGGATCTTATGTTTATAAGGAACTGTATCCGTGGAGCAACGTGTTTATGACTAACAGCTATTATGTCAGTCACATTTGACTGTTTATAACTGTTTATTACTGGTGACCTGGGTCATAAACAGTGTGCTCCATCGGGATCAGTTTTCAAAGATGAGGCATGAGAATTTTCTGATGAGTAATAGGCTCTTCGTCACTTCGATTCTGAATTTCGTTCAGTGCAGACGTCCTTCCGAGCCGAGTTAAAATAAAAGTATTTGAAAGGATATAGAAAAAGTTTCTTTCGTTTTACCCATTTAAACCAATAGAGTTTTATCTCAATCAGTAATTTCCTTCATGAAAAGGAAAAAAGAATCACTAATTAAATCATAGATTTGAAAGTTACGCGCTGATGCAATTTGCTACGTTTCAGATCTATTCTGATCGCGTCATTGGGATTCAGTCACACATACGTTATATGCAATGTATGTACTTGTGTGTATCGTATTTCGTTGAGTCATTCTGCAATGTTCTGTGCAGAAGAAATCCGTGATAGTCTGCACTTGAAGCCTAATCCTTCAAAGGGTGCGCACAATTGGTTCGCGACTTGGAAAATGGGAAAACGGGTCAACACGGACTTACATCGCGAGCGGCGACTACAAAGCTCGTTCATTATCGCTGAAAGAGAAAGAGCGGTTTTTAATTCGATAGCGAGACTGCATTTTGACCTACTTTCCGCCACGGGCACGTTTTCATGCAAATAGCAGCATTAAGAGGACCAGGACTGTTCGATTCCGGATGATCAACCACGATCGAACGTACCATTTGGAATATAACCAGCCGTCCGTCTCACTCTTACGGCGCATACGTGTACGTTCGGATTGAACCCCGGCCGGGGCTCAGTATAAGATCAGCGAGAAAACGAAGAGAGGAGCGAGCGTGACTAATTTTAAGGGAATAGCGTGTACGATGAGAGCCGTGACGCGACTCGATTTGCTCGAGCTGTCGGTTTTCCGCTTATGCTGCGCCGGACGACCGTCTNTATATGCAATGTATGTACTTGTGTGTATCGTATTTCGTTGAGTCATTCTGCAATGTTCTGTGCAGAAGAAATCCGTGATAGTCTGCACTTGAAGCCTAATCCTTCAAAGGGTGCGCACAATTGGTTCGCGACTTGGAAAATGGGAAAACGGGTCAACACGGACTTACATCGCGAGCGGCGACTACAAAGCTCGTTCATTATCGCTGAAAGAGAAAGAGCGGTTTTTAATTCGATAGCGAGACTGCATTTTGACCTACTTTCCGCCACGGGCACGTTTTCATGCAAATAGCAGCATTAAGAGGACCAGGACTGTTCGATTCCGGATGATCAACCACGATCGAACGTACCATTTGGAATATAACCAGCCGTCCGTCTCACTCTTACGGCGTATACGTGTACGTTCGGATTGAACCCCGGCCGGGGCTCAGTATAAGATCAGCGAGAATACGAAGAGAGGAGCGAGCGTGACTAATTTTAAGGGAATAGCGTATACGATGAGAGCCGTGACGCGACTCGATTTGCTCGAGCTGTCGGTTTTCCGCTTATGCTGCGCCGGACGACCGTCTCGGATCAGGTTTTAATAAATTAAACCGGCACACGTGGCGCGCACGAGGAAAACATCAGCCTTGAATCGCGAAGGAAACCGAAACTCTCTAACTCTAACTCTATCTCCCGGGGCTAATGACGCTGCTTTAGAACTGTCGCATGTAACGAGCTCGAAAGGCAAATGCCGAGGGATGGAGAGAGGCGGAGGGAGATAGGTGAAAGGAGACGAGACAACCAGCAGGATTGTCTTCATGGGAAATTTGCGACAGGCCTTTCGGTCACTCGTTCCCGTGAAGTCTAGCCCAGATGGAATGGCACAGATAAATGGATTCCACGGTTAGAAGGATGAGGAAGGAATATATATCGGAGGCCGGCTAACGGGGAGATACTGAAATCGAGCGTCGCGTCGCAATGCATCTCGGTTTTACGGCACCAGAGATTATGCGCTTACGTCCGAGACGGTTGTTACATTTAATCTCTTCGAGCTTTTCAATAGTTTATGGTGCGCTTGAATAGCTGGAGCGCTTAGCGTTTAGGGAAGATCAGTGAATTGTTTGTACCAGAAATGGTAACGATGATGGAACGTAGACGAGGGCGAGAAGTTCCAATCTCCAGACGAGTCGTTCAATGTTTTTAGAAAAGCAAATCTTCTCTGTTTTTTTACCTATCTGAATATAGTTATGAGGAGAGTGAGGATTCTATGGGGTAGACTTCGTATCTGCGTGACGAGATAAGAGTTGTTAGGGGCCATCCATAAATTACGTCACACGAATGTCATGATTTTTGGACCACCCCTCCCCCTCCCCCTTGTCACACTTGGTCACATTTGTGTGACTCCCTCCCCCCTGGTGTGATGTCACATATTTTGCATTTTAAATTTAGGAATTATTGAATTAAAACAGGACTTTCAAAGTTATTTATATATTTCTATTTAAAATCTTCTTTCATAAAATCAACAGTAAAAAAAATCAAACATTTTAGAAATCTCAGAAAGTATAACAAAGTAAATAAACGATACAAAATTTAAACGTCATGTGTCCATGGACTTTGCACCAACTCCTTTATATTATTTATGACTGGCATAGCAGTTACTTCGTTCTCCATTTGATGCCATGTGCCAAAAAATGGTACAAACAGATTTAAATCTTATAATAATATTGATAGAGTTGGTATTAGTTAAAAATTTTTCGTTGGTGTTGAAGTTTAGAGTTTTAATACTAGAGATTTATACATTTGACGTCACGAAGCTCATGACTCGTACCCCCCCCCTTGTCACACTGTGTTGACCCCCCCCCCCTTAATGTGTGACGTAATTTATGGATGGCCTCTTATCCACCGAACTGATTAAAAAGATCCGCAAAATCATGATATCATCTAGTCTAGTAACTGAAAAAGTGGACTTTACTTATCAATATGAAATTTGTCCTGAAATTCTCCGGAGACAAAAACTGTTCCTTCTATCGGTCGGCTAAAATCAACGAAAACAGTTAGTGAATGGTGAGTTCACTCGATCAGCTTCCTTCTCATTGTTTCCTACTGAACAAACTTTGGGATGAGAGGAATTCGCGCACAAAAGACCCGGCGAAGAAGGTAAAGCGTGACCCAAGACTGGAAGGAACTGATTTCTTTTCAACGTTCGCGCGAAAGCAAACCCCTCGAGTACTCGTATTATTTACATTGTTCCGCGACAAGTTTTCACGTCGTCAGCTTCTCCTCTAGTCGAAGCCGCGCGGTTCGTCGAAGTGAAATCCATTTGACGAACCGCATTGTTAAAAACTTCCGCACCTTCCCTCGGCGTGCGACAAAAATTTTTAATAAAACTGCAGCTACACAAGTGATATCTTAATTAGAAATCTTTATATTTCATCCGGTTCTCTGCTCGCTCTGCGCAGCTCGCGACGCCCCGTCGGAGTTGATAGGAAGAATAAGTAATAAGCGTCGTGGATACGTCACACCGCGCTGATCTGTGCAGTACCGGGGGTATCGTTGGCCATTTTAACTTGGCAAGAACGAGGAAAAGATTGAGAGATCCCTGTCTCGAAACCAGTTTCCCATCAGCGGCCACCAGGAAACCCGCCTCGGCTCCCTCCCATCTGCTACCACCCCCGCAGGCAGCCACCGCCGCCTATCCGGCGAACTTTCAGACAAATTAGCAATTTGCCAGCATCAGACTGCTAGGTTTCTCCTAGGCCGTGGATTGGTCCGGGCGGTAATAGCATGACGGGCCGAAAATTACGGACCGCCTATTCCGTGTCGCGTACATCCCGATAAATATACACACATATAGTCGCGTACCGTGTAAATTTGCGACGTTATCATTTGCGGAAACTCCACGTCACGTGTTTCCTATCAAACTTACATTTTCCGACGGAAGAATGCGAGAAAGATATGGATCATTTGTACAAAAAGTACGAGATCGAACTTTCTCTTCTGAAGAACACTACTTACTTATACCAATCTTATATAAAACAGATTTATTATACGACAGCTATAGCCTTATTTTATATTAAAAAAATCATATCTTGTTACTATAAATAATTACCATTTTTTTAAGTTTTTTATCAAACCATACAGGTTCTAAGCTATAGAACAATTTAAAAACGTAAGAGTTGAAAGTGGACGTCACACGATAGTCCTGCAGCCCAATTTACAGCCCCGTTTCGCAGTCCCCTCACCATTAAATAAAATCACAATGGCTGAAGTCGGACTCTAAAAGGATCACGTCCGGCTCGTAAACCCCGTTCACGCAACGCGAGCATAAAGCCCAGGAAGCTCTCGCAAAGTGGCGAAGATATAACGGAAATGTGCGGATGCGACCGAAACGAATCAAATTTAATTAAAATCGTCGGTTACGGTGGTTGATTACGCGGTAGCAAGTAGAACACCGGGTGGGCGCGTTCGAGGAGCCATTTCGCGCGGCTCGTAACGGAGGAAGTTATGTTTCTCTCTCCTTATCTGTCGCGGCACGCTCGTCGTCTACCAGAAAAGCGGACGCGTAACTTCGACGACGGCGGTGGCTACGAGCGCGGCCTAGCTAGTCGACCGAACCAATATCAGCCTCACGAAGACGTCCAGCTCGCCGGTAATTGGACATTAGGGTCGACGACGATCGAGGGTGGTGTCCGACAGACGCCACGGTCACGGGTGCGGACGCGAGCTTGGTAAACGATCCAATTACTGAAAAATATATCTGAGATTACCTAACCGGCCGACGTGACGGGTTATTACGTCGGGGGAGCGAGTTGCCGCCGACTATTGCAAGCCATGTGACCCGGCATTCGTTGCTAACAAATACGTTACGCAAGATTCCTGTGATTAATGTTGTCAAACAAAGTACAACATTCAAAACTTTTGTATTGTAAGTTAACCTTTTGCACTCGAGGGCTCCGGAACGGAGCCATTAAAAATGTTTTTTTTTTATGTATTATAGTATTTCTATCCATAATCAATTAAAAAAACCATAACACACACAACGATGACTTCTCTTTTAATGCGTATATCATTTACTGATACGTGAATACGATCTTCCCCCAAAAATGGTTTCGAGTTGCTGGTAATACGAATGAAAAAAAATTTCGAGTGCAAAGGGTTAAAAAACGAAGAAAATATATTGAGATATCTTTGTTTCCTCCCTCAATGCATTAAAGAAACATACACAACTTCGTCTTTCTTCATAGACGTATGAGAATAGATCGCGTGGTTAAATAACTCCACACTAAGTGATGCAGTTTTTCCTTTTTCTATCGACATATATTTGTGTGTGTGTGTGTGTGTGTGTAACTCTTTTGAAGCATGTTTCCTCTATCTTTTACAGGTTCGACAGAAATACATTAGACGTTTAGTCTATTCTGTCTCTATGTGTTTCTTATAGAAAATGAAAGTTATTATACAATTGGCAATGTGTCATTTTTCAATGAATTGAACACCTATCTCTTAACAAAAACTGAATCCCCGTGCGAGGAGAAACGATAGATTTTAAAGTACATAAATAATTGTTAGATGACCTATTTTTATTAACATATTGTACGTAATAGTTATATAAAGTTGTGTAAGAATAGAGGTAACGGTAAAATAAAGCACGACTGTCAAAGACGTGGGTTGCGAAAGTAAAACAGCAGTTCGCGTGGAAACTTTTAGAGAAGGAGTGTAGCCTCGGAGCTAAATGAGTAGAAGATAGAAGCAATTTTACAAGAAATGTGTACTTTACTAGCTGTCCGATGTTGCGCACTGTGTAAGTTGTTTTCAGGAAAATATTTCGTCAGTGGATGCCGCGGGGAAAGAGAGAAATTGAAGGTAACAATGCAACGGGGAAAGTTGTGATAATGAAAAGCTTCGAGAGGAAGAAGTGTGTCGTGGAGAAACCGAGTGAGAACTGTTATCAAAGTATAAACAAAAGTATCCAACTTGAATTCATTAGAATTTTTGCTCACCTTCCGGGGGCTTGTTTTCGTTCACCGTGTCCCGAAACTTCGCATCAGATTAACTGTTTTACGCCTTTCGAAGTTTAGCGTGTTATTTAACTTGAAAATAACTGAAGCCGCGAGGCAAAACAATCAAAACAATGTGTATCAATAGATGTAAGATTAACTATTAATGAAATTCCAAAACAGAATCTTTGTGTTCATTGCTGATAATATTTAGAGAAAAAATAGTTGTCTGTGAAGAATGTTAATTCATTCCATTCAGATATTTAGATATGTACTCCGGAACAAATCTAGGTAGTTTTAAAAATATTCTCGTTTAACATGAATCGTTATGCAAAGAAACAAACATTTACAAAAATATTGCAACGAAAAAGGAATTCACGAACCTATAAAATGAAATGGATAACAGTCTAAAAATAAAATGACAATGTATTATATATAATTTTATTTTGGAATTAGATATCAAACGGAAAGAAAGTTTCATACGTCGAATTTTCTTTGTCGTAAATTTCTCTCTGTTTATCCTGGGATCAAAGGATAGAGAACGTAGAGGATCACAAAAAAGAAAAAGAGGCCTATCGTATTCCATTTATAAATCCGATGCGTTTGAAATCGATTGCGTTAACACGATCTCGCTTTCTAGCGAATCTCTTGTCTGTATTCGACTCGTTAATAGTCGTCCAGTGACAAAAACCTGGACTTTAAAGGTTTTAGTGCTAGTTCCGTGTTTGCGACAGTTAATTTGGAAATAGAAAAAAAATGTCACTTCAATTTCATCGGGGGGTGCTCGAAACATCCTTATTTTATTGTTACTTTAGCATGTAAAATTATTACCTAACTGTCTGTATTGTACCATGACTTTTGAGGCACTGTATTTAAAGCCAACGAAATANTTCATCGGGGGGTGCTTGAAACATCCTTATTTTATTGTTACTTTTGCATGTAAAATTATTACCTAACTGTTTGTATTGTACCATGACTTTTGAGGCACTGTATTTAAAGCCAACGAAATATTTTTCGAGTCGAGATGATGCTTTTAGTAAAATACAAAAAAATAAATCTGAAGAGTCGAACGAATGCACAATTGAAGCAAGCTTTGTATTAAAAACGAATAGGAATAAATACTACAGAAGAGATTTCAAAAACGAGTACGGAATATCATCGATCCGAAAGCAATGCAAATCCTCTCTTTACGCGTGCAGAATTCATTATATATTCTTTTACAGCTGTGACGTCGATAGTTGCATCCGAGGCTTCCGCAACATTTTCTCGTTATCAAAAGCAACGATCGTTGATCGCGCGCTTTATCGCGAACGAGTTCCAACCCAGTGCAGCGTCCTGAATCCCAGAACGGAGGATCAGAACTTTTGTGCGCCGAAGCACACAACCAATGGCCGATAAACCCGGCTAAAAGATGCAACAGCCGGAAGCGTTTCAACTGTTTGCACACATACAAGCAGAAAGTTCGTGATCGCACGTGTAAGCAGGAAACCGACTAAAAATGTTCTAAAAACGGAAAACGTGGATAGATAAAATATATGTGTACTTATTTCATGTATCAGAAATCAATTATGAATAACATTTAATGTCTCAACAAAGAAGTTTTCAACGTGCAAAATTCTCTCCAATTATCTGAATTGAATAAAAGAGTCTACAAATATTATTTTGAAGAAATATGTTTTTTTTTTTTTTAAATTATTCTAATTTCATATTTCATAATTTCGTCGAATGGTGCAAAATATAATTTTCATTGTATCTCACGTCCGACACATGCCGTGCAGCGTCTCCGGCGTGATGAATTAATTAATTAGTTGGCAGCAACTCGCAACGGGGAGAAAAACGAAAAAGTAAGTCTGACGAGACACCTGTTGCCAGGCTTGAAACTGAATGATGGCACTTTTTGAAAATAGTTCGCGTAGTATGCAAACGAGTTAGGGAAGAGTCTGTCAGGGATTAGGTTACTGATGAACAGGATCAGCATAATACGATGACGAGCGGATAAGTTTGCGAAGTGAACGATCCTGGAAAATTGAGCGAGTTTCATCGAAATTGAGTTCCCGTTCGTCTGATGAATATAGGCGAATTGTTCGGTATTTGATAGTAATTACGGTGAATCTTCGACTCGTGACTGGAATAGGGTTGTTAATCGAAGACCTTAGTGACTTCCATTACGATATGATGCACCCTCTACCTACGCTGTTAATTGCTAAAAATTGCACGGAACAATTGATATAAAAGTTTACTCCAAGTATCCGGATTGATCGAAATCAGGAATTCCAGACAAAACCGTTGGTTTCAACGGTAAAATAATTCTGAACTGTATAATTCATTCGGCTTCTAGCATTATTGGTTATTGGATTGGAGAACAAGAAATAATAGAAGAGATTTGATGGAGACACATGAATTCGTTATCGAATCGATTTCAAAATCGTTCGTCGTCCGAGTTGAGGTAGGTAAGCCAAACGGCTCTTTGTACGATTACACATGCTCCACCGTGATTGACATTTCCAGATTTAGCGTGCCAACAACTAATAGGAAAATGGATGCGTCTTTCTACAAATCGCCTCTGATGTTCGGAACACATTTCTCTGAACGTCAGTCGGCATTTGCAATCTTCCATTACGATTCTTCTCTCCCGCCCCACGTCAACCTAATCCTATGTCTAACAATATAAATCTAATATCATAAATATAAATAGATTATGTAAGAAAATTCCAATCCGTATCATTTTATTTCGTCAATAATTATATAGCATTAAAAAAATCATTTATCGAATACGAGAACGTTGAACTTGTTAATTCACAGACTAATATAAGACATGTGCAGACTTTCTTTGAGACATATGGGTCCCATGGAGAGGACAAATAGATGTAAACACGATTTAATTATTGTAAATAACTGTGAACTATTTTTAATATTTTTGCGGGGCGTAACCAGCGGAAGTCGATTTTCATGTTTATAGCAATAGAACGCGACGCACCAGAAACGCAATAAAGATACGCGACAAGCGTTGTTATGACTACCTGTCTACAAGGATATATTAGCATGTCGGGGCATTCAGAAGGTTTCAATGAAATTGAAATGTGAAGTCGCGGAATGCGCGCTGCAAACGCACGAAAATCCCTAGCTTTAGATTAATGAGTTTCCTGATCCTCAACGCGTGGTTCATCAGAATGTAATTTCCTGTCTGAAGGCCGGTGGATGGCAAAGATTTGCAATCGCAATTTTAATACCATTTACCAGATTAAAACTTGTCAAAGATGAAAGAAATAATGTGACTAAGAAAAGAAACAGAATTCGGATTTGCTGAAAATATTAAGTTGATACCCATTGAACGTTTTATAAAATATCGTTTCAAATTTCAGAATATAATTTGTACGTACAAGAAAGGAAGATATAGTTTAAATAGTATTAAATTGGCTGCTGATCACAGACGAGTTTCCTTACAGTCGGCAGAGAATATTGAATTCGCCAGAAGATAAAGGGAACCAAGTATGTAAGTAGGTATCTGAAGGTAGAATTTCATTTCACACGATGAAATTTCGTAGTTCCCCTTCTCCTCTCGAACGAATCTGAATATTTTATTATGTAGTACGAACACGGGCACCAGTCCAATCGTTTCCGAGTACATAAGACCGCACGCTTTATCTGGCTACTATCGCAAAAGTTTAATCGTATATACTATCTACCGTCGCAAAGCCTAAGCCCGAGATCAAGCCGAACGCGTTCTAGGCATCGGACGGCTCGATAATCGATAGTTTATTAACCTCCGCTGCAGATTTCTATGGATACGATTTTATTGCACGCGTATAGCCACCATTTGGCCCGTTTTGATATAAAATGCTGCTACAGTATCGAAGTTGAAGCTTGCGAGAGACGATCTCGTCTCCCAACCTGATCTCGCATTTCGATTTTTCGCGCCATTTATCTTCTCGAGGAAGAACTTGTGCCCCGGTTCGAGAAGTGCCTCCAACGGGGACATAAAGTTTTATGCAAAAGCATCGATCACGGCCGCTCTGCTTCGTCCTCTACTCTCTTATCGTTCGCGTCTCATAGACACCGAGTTTATTCTGGTTTCGATTCGCCCCACTGTAGCCTTTGTCGCCGTTTCATAGGAGAAGATAGTCACGACCGTTGCGAAACTTAAATCTCTTCTGCCTTGAGAGATTTATATACATGTCCGAATGACAAAATTCTTGCTTAAGTCAAAGCCAGACTACACTATATTCCTTTGTTATTCTCTTCTGTACAAGCCTGAGTAAAAAATGTATTAAAGAAACCATATAATGAATGCAATACTGGTTCCAATTCATGAGACATTTTCGCAGATGCTAAATAGTTCTTTAAGGTAATTCTATCTTTCTATCTTTACAATCTCCGTGAAAAGTCGAGCTCGTAAGCAGAACAATCTTAACGCTAGATTGCCGGATGGTTTCTGTTACCGAAATTTTATTTTAAGGGAAATTTATTCAAAACAGTTATTACATCTAGATTCTGTTTTTAAAACACATTTTCCGCAGATTTTTTTATTATATTTAGCACAGACTTCTACTTCAACTTCAGGTCTTGAACAACGAGACAAATTAACTCACGCCGGCGATGTAGCGTTAAATAAGCTCTAGCTAGTAACAACAATATTTGACTGAATTTTGTAACTTTGGTTTCGATATTTCTATCGAACTTGTTCGTAAATCAGTGACAGACGCAGAAGAGCGACTAATAGCGTTCACGAACCGTTGTGCCAAAGCGAAACACGCATATGTACATATCCGGGGATGTGATCAGCAGTCTTAGCCTAGCGGTGATGGAAAATTGGAGCTAACGTGATCGGGAGATTAACCAGCTTCGTTAAAAGCCGCTATTCTTGGAGGATTCCAAAGCATCGGTCGATTTACTCGCTACTTATCGTTGTAATGATCTTTTCACATGTGGTGACGCCTCGTTTCTTTAAAGGATTGCAGTACGCCACGCTCGTACGGCAATGGTGACATCAATTGCACACCGAGAACATCTAACTGTGCTGTTCAATTTAAAATCTACGTTAATTTAAGTACAACTTATTTATACACGACGAGCCAATAAAAAAGAGAAAGAATAATTTATTAATATTAGTATATATGCTTATAAGCTTAACTGTTGACCAAAAAGAAAGTTATGAAAATAGAGAATATCGCGTTCATACTTTAATTTCTAATCCTCGATTTACTTAGACGGAGAGTTTTATTTTTTTCTGAACGTAATATAAAGGTTTGATCGTACAGATCCGTGGCGTTATAAACATGCGGGTATTTTCCATCTCTGGCAAAGTTGGAACGGATTTTGTACGAGAGACAAGTGACGCCACGGAAAGCGGGAAGGATCCAAAGTTGCATGAAAGTGTATCGGGTCCCGCAATTTTATCTGCAGCTACCATAGTGCCATGCCGTGCTGAACGAACGGAGCGAGCTTAAATATATTCGGGCACGTGACAAATGCCTCTAAAGTATCCTGTCTATTTATATTCCAACGTTTACCTGCCTGACATTTACATGCGGGTAATCTACAATTGTGGATCCGAATGGTTAGACACGTGTTACGCATTCCAAATCTCGTCCGCGTTTCCTATTTAGCTTCCTCTATTCGTTTCAATTGGAACTTCGTAACTCTATATTACTCATGGATAAAAACGAAACAAGAAAACCGTGTACAGAATATATAAATCAATTTCAACTCGTTGATACTATGGATTAATGGTTTATTTTGTATTCATTGAAGTATATCTAAATATTTTCAGTACCCTCGATTTCGTTCATGTCAGTTGCATTTTGCTATTTATAACCATTCAACGTTTAAATACAGAAACGTATATATATATATTCACATATTTTCATCACCGAATGCATCGCGCACCAGCAGTTTACATATTAATGATAGCTAAACGAATGCTGCACCAAATGCAAACGGAGACCTCAACGCAAAACCATTCCTGGTTTCGCGATAAACGGCGAATGATAATTCGAACGATAATATCGTCGTCATCCGATCTATTTTACGAGCAAATTGAAACTAATCGAAAACCATTTGTGGTTATATACAGATCTCGAACAGTAGAGACCCTCGCTATCAAATTTCGGCGGAAAAATCACTTTCGTGTGGGAAAACTTTTCCAGTCAAGAAAAACAGAAAATCTTATTCGCGTAAGAATCGTCTACTTGTGTTATCGGGCGAGACTCCCTCGCTCTTCTCACGCCGGATTCTCATTTCGTTGTTCAAACATGAGCCGCCCACGGGAGACCGACCGGTACTCGATTTAACCCGAATCGATGTTCCTAGGAGGAGTAGGAGGAGGCTACGTGTTTGCACGCGTCCATCGGTATCGCTACGAATGACCGGCAATTACCATGAAATGTTGTCGAGGCAGTCCTTTGGACGTGTGCCTCGTACGAGGGAAGCGGAACAAACTTCTCCAGGAGGCTAATCAAACATTCATACGACTAGGATGATCGTTAGGGAAAAGGTTAGAAGTGCGGCGCCCGGCCCATCTTT
Organism: Ceratina japonica; assembly: GCA_019453355.1. Lineage (NCBI taxonomy): Eukaryota > Metazoa > Arthropoda > Insecta > Hymenoptera > Apidae > Ceratina > Ceratina japonica. The sequence goes on along the minus strand of SMSR01016162.1, from coordinate 42,796 downwards.
CGCAACTGCTGTTTCTTCTTCGACTTAATTGGTCTGGCGATCTATTTGCTCTTCACGTAAAACAGCGTCGGTGAATCGTGAAATTAATTTGAGGGATAAGTATTTGCAAATGTCTATTAACGGAGAACCAATTTTAACTTGGGCGCTTTTAATCTTCGAATCGACTCGTCGGTGCTTTGAATACGTATTTTCTTGAATAATAATACGCAGAGGCGGAGACTAATTTTCCGGAGGTAATTAATGAAAAATAAATAAAATTTGTTTGAACTGTATTACAGGGTCTTGAGGAAAATCTGATAATAATGCAAGAACGAATTAATTCAGCAAATTATGAAAGAAATTCGTCGAAGATATTTTTTTAACAATCTATTGTTTCAGGTAATTAGTTCTGCTGGCTTTAGCAGAATTAGATAATAAAGAATTGGCTCTAACAGAATTAGATAATAATTTGATAACGAAACAGCAGGATGTGCTGTAACGAAAGATCGCTCGCTGCAGGCAAGAGAAAACAATTTCTCTCGACGGGATTCGTTAATAAAATAAGAGTGGGACGTTAAGTGTTAATTGTTCTTTCGTCCGTTCGATCGTAGATGTAACGGGTTCGAGAATGTGGCGTACAGAACGGGAAATGATCTGTGAACCAACAGTAGTACTGCCAACAAATTCCAAGGGGGAATTGAGTTTGACGCAGTAAACATGTCCAACAATAAGTCGCGCGTTGTCGTCGGGGAATCAAGTTCTCTGACATGTCTCGTTGGCTACATTATTTCAAAATAAAACGCAATGATAAAAATGTAAATAAATTTATACACATCAATCATTTGCGCCGTAAACAAAAGATACTTCTTAAAAAAGACAAAATACGGTTTACATTAATGTAATATAATATAAAGAAACTCCTATAATATAAAGAAATATATAATATAAAGAAAAAAAACAAAATACGATTTACATTAATTTAAATATAATATAAAGAAACTCCTAACACAGTGACTTCCATTAATATTCGGACACATTTTGAAACGGTATAAGATTTTTAGTATTAGATTAAAGAACTTTTTATCTTCTGTAGAATTTTAGAGAGCTTGATTTACTATAGAATGTATAACAAAAAATTTAAAAAACTTGGTATTCATTGAAATCGCGAGGAAAATAGTAAAGGACATGGTTTTTAACTTTTTTATTAGGGTCTGGAATAAAAATTGGAATTGTCTCGTTTGCAGATCTAAGTAAGTTATATGCATGTACAAAGTTTCTTAAAAGTCGATCAATATTGCTATGCGTTATAAGCGATTAGAAATTGAAAAAATCACAGTCCTCCACGACTTTCAATCTACGAATGGGATAAATTGAAGAATTTTTACATATTTCGATATGTCTAACTCTTTGATGGTTTCATGGATTTTTATAAAACTTTATACATTCATATAACACTTTTAGATCTACAAACGGGATGTTTGAAATTTTTGCTAGAGCCTCCAACAAAAAAGTTAAACATCATGATCTTTTCTTTTTTCTTCGATATTTTGACGAATAGTAATTTATTTTAATTGTTTGTTACACTTTACATAGTAAACTAAGCCTTTTAAAAGCCCACAAAAAATTAAGTTAGTTGGCTCCATATTAAAGAACTTATTCCGTTTTGAAGTGTGTCCCGATATTAATGGGAGTCACTGTAATTATCTGATGGTATATCAATTTCTCCCTTTATTATCAAGGAACGTAAAAGGACTCTGATGAAAATCATTTTGATCAATAATGCAGCTATTACGTCAGGTATTTGCTCAAATATGAACTAGAAAATTGAAAGTCAATTAGACGGGGAAGATCATTAATTTTAGCTACTAGGTAGACTGTAACCTGCGCTTATTCGAAAGTATTAGTGACTGGTATGAGCGAAGGCGACGCGACGTTAGAGCGCGTGTAATTGGACCGAATTCCACAAGTTCTACGCTGCGTGCTCGCGTCAACGTTTACGCGGAATCGTGTGCCCCGGTGCTTTTGTATCTGGCACGCGATTCCCCAGACCGTTACGCCCGAGCGTTCACAACTTCTTGCAGTTGTTACCGCGTTTAATTGCTACGGTACGCGGGAAATAATATACCGGTCGACTAAACTGAACTCGAGCGGCAGTCCATCGATCTGCCGATCGCTTATTATTGGTACACAATCGAGTACGAATAGGAGTTGAAGCGTATTCACGCGCGTGACACTAACTTGACTAAACGCTCGACGAACATGGGTTTTCTCTCTTCACGTGACAACGTGCGATTAGTTGAATGTTTTTATGACACTGCAAGTTATTCTTGTCTGGTCAATTGAATATTTGAAAGTGGTATCAATGTACTGTGCTTGATTGATTGAGAAACAGTGATTTGATTAAGAAAACTGAGTGATGAAACAATTGCACCATTAAAGTTGGCATAACATCCATATTAATGTGTATTTAAATCGCGTTAGAAATAACCTCTTTCTTATGAATACGTCTGTTCAGTACACAGTATGCAGATGGGGAGTTCTGAATTCATGTTTTAACTGAAATGGAAGTCAACCGTGATATTTCAAGGGAAACCGAGTGAAAATTTAATGCAAATGTTAGGTTGCAACGGAGGGCAACTGTGAATACAAAAAAATCTTCAATCTTTGCAAGTTCTCTACAAATTTGATTTCTATTAGGGGAGCTGCATTAAAAGAATGTTACTTGTGAACTGAATTAGTGGAAAGTTAGGGAGCGTTAGTCGAGGCTTAAACGATTATCGGAATTCGTTGAAATGATCAATCTTGCGATTGAAGACGTCGACACGGGAATCTTGTTAATCTCTCTTTCGACACTTCAACGTTCCTGGAAGCCTTTTTGCGGAAAATTAACGAGCCACTCTTTGCCCGCTTCCCGAACCAAAATCATCAGCTACGACGAGCTGATTATCGTAATTGAAATAGGTTTCGTCGCACCGGACGGGCTTCATTAATAATCCGGTGGATAAAGTCTAAATCTAAAACTTTTGTAATTTCTTTTTTCTAAATTACGGTAATTAGCTCGGGTTTGTAATCATTTTACTCTAAAGCTTCGTTCAACTTACGGGCACTACCTAGTTCGTGGGGGACTTCGTTAGCCTGATTGCGGAACTTCGAACAATTAAAGCAACGTTTAAATTACGGTGGGAAGAGCAAACCGAATTCCTCGGAATCAATTATAATTCAAGGTGCCTGTCCGCTTGAAACTCGATGAATAAACAGAAGCGAGGAAGCTACAAACATTTAAAAGGGACTTAAAGCGCGCGACGTTATACCTTGAAACTATCTGAACGAACGAATTCTCTCTTCGATGGTTATAACATTTTCGCTCTAAATTTACGACACTGTCGAACTGCTGCCAGTGATAATTGGCGCAATTGATGAAAAGTGGTGTGAAAACTTCGTTTGGTGGATTCGCGCTGACCGAAAAAATGAATGCAGTTCGAAGAACGGTCGGAACGATAACTCAACCGGATGCGCAATCGAAACGGCGACATGACATTGGCGGCGCAGCTGGAGGGAACGTCAATTCGCGCGAGAGGAGAACAGGCGCGTGAAATAAATTGCCATCGAATAATTGGGGATTAAAAACGGAAAAACAACGGTTCTTCTGGTCTAACGAGTGCCTTTATATCGTTCAGCCACAATGGATCGCACAACAACGTCGATACGACGCGCCTCTTCACTTTTCCACGAACCGCGTTGCTCTTGCCGTTTCCGGCGATCAGAAATTATACCGTACCAGGATCGACTACTGGTACAGAAAGACGTAGCGATTCCGATGCATTTGATCGTTTTTCCTTACTTTTACACGAGTACAGTGACTCCCATTAATATCCGGACACACTTCAAAACGAAATAAGTTCTTTAAAATGGAGCCAACTAACTTAATTTTTTGTGGGCTTTTAAAAGGCTTAGTTTTCTATGTAATGTGTAACAAACAATTAAAATAAATTACTATTCGTCAAAATCTCGAAGAAAAAAGAAAAGATCATGATGTTAAATTTTTTTGTTAGAGGCTCTAGCAAAAATTTCAAACATCTCGTTTGTAGATCTAAAAGTGTTATATGAATGTATAAAGTTTTATAAAAATCCATGAAACCATCAAAGAGTTAGACATATCGAAACATGTAAAAATTCTTCAATTTATCCCATTCGTAGATTGAAAGTCGTGGAGGACTGTGATTTTTTCAATTTCTAATCGGTTATAGCGCATAGCAATATTGATCGATTTTGATGCAACTTTGTACATGCATATAACTTACTTAGATCTGCAAACGAGACACTACCAATTTTTATTACAGACCCTAATAAAAAAGTTAAAAAGTCCTTTACTATTTTCCTCGCGATTTCAATGAATACGAAGTTTTTTTAATTTTTTGTTAGACATTCTATAGTAAATTAAGCTCTCTAAAATTCCACAGAAGATAAAGTTCTTTAAACCAATACTAAAAATCTTATACCGTTTCAAAATGTGTCCGAATATTAATGGAAGTCACTGTATATGAATCGATTATGCCTGGCAATGTGAGAATGAGTCGTGTTGTAGGACTGGAATCGTTCCTTGTTTACGTCTCTTGCAAGAGGTCAAGGGAACGTCAAATGTGAGAGAAAATCTGATTATCTCCGCAACGTCCCGTTATATTAGTTAAATATAAAAATAAAATTAGTAAAACATGAAGTGGAATAAATGAATCAACTGGATTATGGACTCTGATGATTGCGTTTATGATTCTCATCGTCAATTTGGGCTACACTTCGTTTTGGTGATACTTTTTGTTTTGCTTACAATTAGTAAGAAAAAAAGCATAAGGAAACGCGTGTCAAATTTTTAAAAATTATCTTTATAAAAACTATAATTAATAAATATAATTTTTATAATTATATAATTTAATAATATAACTATAATTTTTATAAAAGTTGTGACTTGCGATGTCCTGGCAATCTTATTCGAAAAGGAAATTGAACCACGTAGTATCGTAGTTTGATTTGAGTTTTCATCGAAAAGTCTACACGAAATTGGTATTTACAGCTTCCTGGACGATGTTAAACGATATTGGGAAACGGGAAAATCGAGGCGGAATATTACAGCTTAATATCATCGATACCAGCTTTGTGTTCTGAACGCGTATTTTGTGATCTAATGTCAATTGAAGTGCGCGTGATGACCAGGACGAAGAGGAAAAGCGAATAGAACAACGAAGTGCTTCGAAAAAGTAAGAAATTCACCGGAATCGCGTGCAGCTGGAATTGAACCCGTCATTCGACTGTTTAACCAATTTCCTCGTGAGCTGCTTTACGGAATCTTCAAACAGTATTGGGGGAACCTCGATCAGCGTTCACAACACGTTTTCTAATTTAATCCCGTGTTGCCAAACAAAAAAGATTTCCTGTTTACTAGTTTTACTTAGGAATAATTATTCAATTTCCTTAATGACAGACAAGCATGACTTTCTAATTAACATGAGGTCGTTAATGCATTCTCCTTTATAATCTTTGCGTAAGAATCATACTGGTTTTATTTGATTGCAGATAGGATATTTAATATAAAAGAACATATTAAATTGCATTTGGTAGGAGATTAAGATCTATGAAACTGTATAATAAATAAAATAGCTATGAAACTGTATAATAAATAAAATAGCTAATTAATGCTCTAAACAAGAACGTGGATTAATTTTACTTTGCCCGATTATTGAACAATTCTCGTCGCGGTTGGATCGCAGTTTCCCGTCGTAGAGTGGCGTGAATGCACGTGAACTTAACGAGGGATGCATTTTACGGAAACCCTTCAAGCATCCGGGACTACGCTTTATCCAATTAAACGTCTTGCCGGTGCTAGTGGTTGAACGCGAGGTGCGCGCGCAAAAGCGCTAAGAAAACAGAAGGAGAGAGAGAGAGAGAGAGAGAGAGAGAGAGAGACTCCATACCGGAAAATTGGAAGCGATTCTCGGTTCCCCGCGGTTGCAGAGAAAGAAGGAAGAAGGAACGATTCCGGTCCGGTGAAAGAAATTCGTGTGTACGCATTGTAAAACGCAGCAGCCACTGCTACGTGACACCAATGATTAAAAAAAACGCTTGAGAACGGCCCAGCAAGAACGCGCATTCTCAAACGAGCGAACAACGGAAATAGATGTAATAAAAAAAGAAAAAACTCGTGAAGATGGATATAAATAGAAAGGGGTAAGAAATAAGTGCCAAGGGTAGAAACTCACCCAACGTTGGCGTCGTGTAGTCCCAGCTTTCCGCATCGTTTTTGTACACGTTCAATTTGGTGGGCTGGAAAAGAAAATACACAAGGTGAGATAAACTTTAACCGACTTTAAACGAGAAATTCATTCTCCTATAAATTGAGTCTTGCAATAGATTCGGTGAAACCATTCTACAAATATTGTTCTGTACTTTTTTCATTACATGAATTGGTACAGATAAAGATCGGTACATTTGGAACGATTGTTATATTATCAAAGTGAAATAATTTAGCATTGTTTGAATATATAAATAATCTTTACGTCGCGTGTACACAGAAATTCGCAGGTTGGCGTAAAGACTCGTACTATGGAAAGTTAATTTATATTAAATCGACTACTGTGTATTATTAATTTAATGGAATATTTTCTACTGATCTATCGTTCACTCGAATTCGGTATTCACTCGAAATGGGAACCGGTCGACATTAGTGGCCGCGCACAGGTGTAGACG